>JAJGOT010000466.1:0-582500 GCA_022457155.1 Cladopsammia gracilis | reverse complement strand
GCTGGCTCCACAAACAGTGCCCCACTATAATATTTTTTTATCTTATCAGGACGGTTTTAATATACTTTTATTGTTTAAGTGTTAGTTAGCTTAAATGCACGACCCCATAAGCGGCAACGCTTTAATCACTAACGTGTTGAAATAAAAGTTATTATATTGCATTGTAAATGTTTCAACAATTTATTCAAAATCGAACAGTTTGATATCGATTTGTTTCAAATTCCCCCATTTAGATACCCTGCGAGCAGTGGATTCTCCTACGCTGAGCTACGCCGAACGAGAGAGAAACCACTGCGAGCATCCGTTAGCTTTTCCATCGAGCATGCGCGGCCACGTGATGCCCCACGTGATGCATTTGACGTCAGTTCCTCTCGTTTCGCGGGAAAAATATTTCCCGTGGCAATTTAATGGGTCCCTTGCGTAGAAAACAAAAAACTTAAAATTATCTTCAAAGGAAGGGCGAAAATTTTGATTACTCTGTCAAGTTTGGCAGATTAAACAACACTGTATTCAATACACGATCCTTTATATCGAAAGTTAACGATAAGATGGGTTTAAAACCTGTTTTTGTTTGTTTGAACGGTTTGTTTACATCGAGCTGTGCTATGCGCGCGCTTATCACGCCATCATAATTTGAAGAAGCTTTTGGGCTAAACACTCGGCAAGTTTGCGTTATTTACTCATTTTTTCGACGTTTGTAACTTGGAAAAACTTAAAAAAAATGTTCTATCGAATTTGTTTTGTTTCAACGAGCAATTTATGGCGTGAAAAGTCGACGTTTTCGAAACTTGTTTAACGCAGCAGTTACGTGGATGAGTGCATGCGTGAGAGGCTAAACAAGTTTGCAAACTTGTTTTACCGGTTCAAAGTTAATTTATTCGTCCATGGCGTTGGACGGCGGCTCGATCAAAGGAACTAACGGATGCTCGCAGTGGTTTCTCTCTCGTTCGGCGTAGCACGGCGTAGGGGAATCCACTGCTCGCAGGGTACCATTTAGAGTGCTACACGGTGAAGATTATAGCGCACTTATTCGCTTGTCGCGGGTAGCTCCCAAATCGAAAGACATTCGGTATGTTTGTTTGCCGCTGCTATAGAAACGCTGATTAGCATAAAAAAGAGCATCGTCCAAAACTTTCATCCAAGCCAAGCATCTGGTATCAAATTTAAATTCATTGAGCTAAAGTAAGATTATGTATAAGCGCAATGGAAAAGGGAAGTGTGACCCAAAAAAATAAAAAAAAAATATTTGGAGCCACCATAAAGAAAAACATAGCAAAATTTGCATTCAAGTTATAATGAGCAGTCCCGGTTTGCAGCTGACACTTTCTCCTTTGATGTCTAGTTATAATCTAGTTCAGCCAATCAACTCTGCCTAAATTAAACACACAAGAGTAGGAAAGCAGCGGAGAAGCAACGGTCTGTCATGCTTTAATAAAGCTGTGAAACGAACCCGGTTCCCGATCCAAGGTTAATTGTCAGAGCGGAAGATGTATTCATCATCAAGTTACAAGTGTAGAATACCCCACAACAACAGAAGGCCTTTGAGCTCATTCGTCGAAAAAAAAAAATAACTTTCTGAAATTCGTCAAGTTTTTAATTGAAAATTTGAAATACAAGTGACTGTGATGCTGTAATGTCGGTTCAGAGCTCGGTGCAGTTCGTTTCCAAACATAGGCCTTGACATATTTGTTTTTAATTTGACGTGGCATCTCCTG
Source organism: Cladopsammia gracilis (assembly GCA_022457155.1). NCBI lineage: Eukaryota > Metazoa > Cnidaria > Anthozoa > Scleractinia > Dendrophylliidae > Cladopsammia > Cladopsammia gracilis. The sequence continues at coordinate 580,785 of JAJGOT010000466.1, read as the reverse complement.
AAACAGCTTTTCGAACTTTTTATTTGTGAATTTAGGTTTTTGTTTATAATTCTCAGCAGGTTTATTCATGTATGACGGCTCATTCATGCAGTTGTTTAAATAATTTTTCGTAAAACCCATGTCTCTCATATGCAGCAAATTATACAAATTAATGGAAAACACTGCAAGCAGACAGTTAACCACAGTAGCATGCAAGTGAAAATGTGAGGTTTTCCGCAGTTTAGATGACTTGTATATACTATATTTGTCAAAAATTGAAATGTTGACATGGCGACAGTGCCTCTGACTTGCCAAATCATAAAATAACTTAATTAAAGAATGAAGAAAGTGCAGCTTGTCTAACAAGGCGCGATAACCAACTTTAGAGCACCAGCAAAAATTCACCTGCTACCTGGGCAGTAAAATTAAGAAAAAAGGAAAACTCGCCAAATAAATTGGCTTGAAAGTTGTTTTATCGAAAGAAACCCGAACATTATTCACGCATAAAAATGCTATAAACAGCTCTTTCTCAGTAGGCGTAGGGCAGGCTATTAAAAGAAACCGTTTCTCTCAATAATAGAAAAAATGTATAGCTTTATGATTTGTCGCAGGATAGCAGAGCTATCGACAAAAGCGCACTGCATAGTCAAAGGTTTGCGACGGAGAGGTGTTTTTACAAACATTGTTTTTGCTGTTTCCTGAAAATTTTTGACAAAACTGTAAACCAGTTTTAAACCCAGGTAAAGATTCCTACAAAACTATTTCGGCCTTGAAACGCCGGCAATTCAGTAAAATCTGTTGGTGAACTAGCTGTTATCTTCCTTCTAGGATTTTAGGCTAATTATTATTTTTGTTGCTTTTTCTAAAAACTCGGTCCAACCGGTACGTTAGAGAGAAAGAACCCAAGCCATGTTCACGCGCAACGAGTCAGTGATGTAAAGAATCGAAAAATAAAAATATGCTCTCCTTTTGAAACTAACGTTTTTTGAAAGATTCGAAAGATCATGTGCGATTCGCATTCGCAACATGATTACATATGGCACGGACAATGAAGAGAATATACTTATTTTCTCTTGCACGGACTCAGGTTCACCTCCAACGAATAATGACTTTAGTCTTCTGGTTAAAACACCGACCGAATTCAAATTGACGATCTCGTTTTTCAAAGCTTCATGAAAAAAATTATATGCAAAGTGTAGGTATATTTTGTGTATAAGTTAAAGTTGCTTGTTACCTGGCCTTGATGTGCAGCAACAATGCAGTTTAGCCAACAACACAGGTCAGCAAGAGCAGTAACACGGGAAACCAACAGACTGCCATACTTGGAGCCGTGAAATGAACGTAATTCACCCTTCCCGATCACCCTGTTAATTTATAATAAATCGGAAGATATAAGCTGGTCACCCGTTAACATGTTTGCGTTTCATAGATAATTATTTACCAACAGATGATAGTTTTTCGGACAAAACATAAATTTGTTAGACGTCTGACATGTCCAAGTTACAAATGTAACAAAAGTCATATATAATAACAAAGCTTTTTGTTTTTGTTCCACTTTCGGTTTCTTCTTTTTTGTTTATTGTTATTCTAGAGATAATTCATTATTTGCAGTTTTTGAACAACTGGTAATTTTCAGTCTTGCCATTAATTCATCTAGGGTCTGCCTAGCTGTTTTTCAATGTAAATTTGGCGACTTTGCATTCGAAAAGCCGTTTAATTCTAAATTTTTAAATACAGGATCATTGTCTTTTTCTTTTGCTGGAAATGTTGAACTGCTTATTATGCAAAATCTTAATATTGGCAGCTTGGCGTAATAAATGTGTGTTCTGATACATATACCTTGCGCACTTTACTCTTTGTGGATTTTCACTCTGTGACAACACAATTTGCGACACCTGTTATATAAACAAACGTTCGTCAAACGCCTCCCTATAATGCAGCAAATTTAAAATAGAAAATGTTGAAAGAAAATGTTTCTGACGATTGAGCCTGCGAATTAGGCTGAAATAACTATTTTGGCGGCACAAGATACAGCAAGGCCTGGTCCTTAGGCCTGAGTATCATGGGTAATGATGCAGTGGTATATATGAAGGAGTAAAGCACGCGGATTTTATCTAGGCCTCAGAACTAACCGTTCGCCCTTGGTTTCCACCAAAATTATTTTTAATCAGTGTATAACTTTGTCTTGTTTGGTCTTTGAAGTCTCGTAGGAAGGGCTGCTAACTGCTTTGAGCTTGGGTCACTGTTTCTACTCAGATTTCCTGTCATGTTTTTCCCCACAGGGGTATTTTGGACAGGTTTTTTTCTGGCCTCCGTTTAACCGCAGTATCGTCTATTGTGAGCGGTTACCCAACTGTTAAGAGCGGAGCACTCGCGGGCCGAAGCCCCATACTCATAGAACCTATGCCCGTCATTTCTCATGGTCATGACTAGCGGAATGTTTCGCGGGCGCGCCTCCGTGACATGTGTCAGTCAGTCGCGCAAGGCAAACTCGCCGGCGCGTATGACGTCGCAGAACATGCGGGTATGACGCCACACGCGCGGCTACACAGCCGTCAGCTCGGTAAACACTTTTTAAGAGGATCTTTCGCAGTGTTTAGCGGAGCATTTTTTCGCGGTTTGCTACTATGACAAGGATACTAATTAAGAGATACGTATACTCAGAAGCCGCTTTAGTGGAAAAAGGAGAGCTTTCAGGGATAAAATCTTGCTTCGAGGAACCCTCATACGTTTTTAGCAATGCAGGAGCAATGCGGGGAGATGCCTTGTTTTTATTACAGATTTCAGAACCGAAGAAGTGGAGTTTTAACGAATTTCCAAGCAGTCCAGTGACTTAAAAGTAAAATAAATCACACTTTTCGATGGGAATTTATGTTGATATCAATTTTTGATTGACTTTTCCTTTGTGTTCTCTTAAGTTTTGGAGACATGTTTATGAAACGTGCTCAAATTAAGTCGTGTTGTTATCTTGAATTTCATCGAGGACAGCTCTCTCTGCCTTGATGCGCTGTAAATGGTACGTGTTTTGCTTTTAAACATAAACCAATGAACATTTGAATAAAATTTTTCGAAAGAAGATTGTGTTATCCATTTTTATTTGTTTGTTCATTCATTACATAGATTGAAAAGCGATTTTATGTAAACAAAACAAGACTTAGATTTTCTGTCTTCACGCCCGTCGCCTTATGCAAATATATTTGTGTATTTTTGCAATTTTGATTTCCAAATCAGTTTCTCGGACAATTTTTGACAAACAAAAACTGCATTTTATTCGAAAAGTAGTCGTACTAGTCATTCTAGACAGAGAAAAGTTGTTTTTGTGAACTTTTGTACGGTCTAAATGTACTGTGCAAACGGTCGGGTAATACTTTTTTTTGAGAATTGCTAAAATTGAAAAATAGCCCGGTCCTCAATCTTAATTCTTGTGCTTCCGACCTTTCACTTTAGTTAAGTTTTACCTTAGTTAAGCTTGTTCAAAGCGCGACGATGTTATGCTCTGCCTATCTATATATATTAGACGATTAATTCGGAATATCCTGTGGACTTCAAAACTGTTACTGACTTAAGGGAATGTTGGCGTGTTTCGATACCAATCATAAACTGAAAGTTATATTTAACTCAATTTTGACCAGGGCTCAGTGTTATTTCAAAACCGATTGACATTAATCCAGGACTGAAAGTTAACCGACGGTTTCATTTCTCTCTTTGAAACTTCTGAAACACAACTTTTAGGCCGAAGTCGAAACTAAAGGAGGAAAAACTTCGGAAAAACCTACATTGTATGTCTAATCGTGCTCTGAATGTCCGGGCTCTGTGTTGTCTAGGTCTACATTTTACGTACATTGATAACTTGAAAGATGTTAGATGGTATGCATCAGTCAATTCCAGAAGTGTCCATGACCTCTTCTCGGGTCAATCCCCTTACATCAGAGCTAAATGCCTGGGGCGACTATCATATGAAAGGTACGGGTTGGTCGGAAATTTTTTAATTAAACCCCTAAAGGAGACCAATCTGGGCGTGGCTCAAGCTTTATATGACTCCTAAAAGATACCATTCTAAAAAATACGAACCAACAAGAATTAGAGTGACTTTAATGACGATAAAGACTTTGTCATTCATCTTAAGTTATTCTTCGCGTGTCACCCTAAACGTTCATCTTGACGATAATTTTCCGTTCTCCTAGCATCCCCGTACCTTTCACATGGGATCCCCCCCCCAGCATCCCCGTACCTTTCACATGGGAGTCTCCCGTCCCACCCCCGCCATTTCCAGGGCTAAAGCTGAAATGATCCTGTACGATTCATATGGGAGTCCCCCAGGGTTAAATCAAGCTGTTTAAATTGTACTGCTAGCCGCACGTTACCAAGGTTTCAAACAATGTACGCAGTTTATTCAGTCATTAAATCAGTTGATGTACAGATAAGATATGTTCGAAATCTACAAACAGATATTAACAGGAATAGTACAATTAGTAAAGTAACGACGTTAAGAATGTCAGAGAATAAGAATATTTACTCGTTGGCCTCTCTCGACTGTCTCAAGGTCTACGACTAGTAGTTGCGTTAATACAGATCTTACTAATTAATCATTGTTACGTCACAGTTTTACTCGATCGTTTCATATAATTAAGTCACGCATGAATTTCGTGTCATAACGAAACACTCCCCAGCCGCATAAAACGGTGTGGCATGTATTAATGTTTCAACGAAAACAGTCAGCTTTACAGAATTCATTTCAGTAGCTCTGTGTTTAAAATAAATGTTTGGATCAGTCATTCTCCTTCTTATTTTCGTCCTTGGGTAACAAAACCACTAGCTTGTTCACAGGGCGTTCTACAGTGACACATCCTCTGCCATGGTATTCGTCTATGGCCTCTCCTGGTTTAGGATTCTTGTAGTGAAGCCTGTCAAGCCAAATGAACCAGTTTCTGTACTCGAGGTTTATTCATTCGATTTCTAGCTTCTTGAGTGCTCTCCAAACTTCCCACGTGCCCCATAACTCGATAGTGCACAGCTAAAAGCATGAACCAATTGTTTTATAACAAAGCCGGTGGATATTTTTCCCCGCGCTAGCAATGGCCGCTCGCGCGAAAAAAAAACAATTCTGGCGAAGCGATTTGCTCACGCTATCAGCGTGCACTATCGGGATTTTGAGTACGCTTACGTATACTGAATTTGATTGCGCGGCTCTGCTAACTATGTTATAAATCAAAATCGGTGCGGAACTGTAATCCACCTCCATCCTTGTAATCCTGCACGTTTTCTCCAAACTACTGCTTTTGTTTTGCTCTATAGAATCTTTTTATTAGTGGCATTTGGCGATATAACATGGAAATTAAGTCAGCAAAGTTTCACTCTTTCAGCGGGACAGTGTTAAAAAAATCCGAAAAATTATTCTACAGCAAGAGAGGATAAAGGGTAAGAGAGGCCATCACCCATATATGCCTTATTCCATAGGTAATCTGCCTCAGGTTATTTTTAGAAGCGTGGGTTATCCACGCGGAAACATTCGCGCCATGTGATTGGCTGTTATCTAAACCCTTGGGATCTCTACAACCTTGGTGCCGGTCTAAAAATAACTTGAGACATTACCTATGGAATAGGGCATGTATGGGTGATGGCCTCAGTCTCTTACCACAACCAAAACCATTCTTTTTATAGACCTGTCAGTTGAGAAAATCAAGCCAGTTAAGGTCTCAATTGAGTACAAACTGTCTGATGAAGGCTTTTTAGTTTTATGTGGCTGGTAATTTGCGCTGTTTTATGTTAACCGTCAATACTGTTTTAGGCTTCGAGGCAGCTTGCCCACAGCTAAACCTCGGATTTCGATATCGCAAATGCGTATCACAAAAGCTGTACGGCGTTCAACGCAAGCCCAGAGATAAGACTGATGAGATGAGGGTGTCGGGGAAGGGGGTTTAAAAAACATGAATGAAAAATAAAAACAGAGGCGAATCAGTTTTAGGATGAATCAATGTCATCATGCAGAGCATATTGATTGATCAATATTTTAATGTTAACCATTGTCGATACTCAGCAGATGATACCGGCCTTTGTTGGTATCAACAACTCGTTCAGAAGGTGTGGGAATATTTGAATTAGCAAATACGAAATGCGGAAAAAAGGGACGCAAATCCCAGGGAAACGGTTTTCAGTCCGAGATAGAAAGGGCATCATAGCCGGGTTCTAGATAGCGGGGTCTCGAGATAGGCGGGATTGAATATAGCAGGATTTCACGGTTCGAGACACTGGGGGCTTGAGATAGCTGTATACCACGATAGGGTGAATTCGGGATACCCGGGGTTCGAGATAGCGTCTGTAGTATACCGTAGGTTGGTGGTAAATAGAAATTTGTTTGTCATTTCAATCCTCTCTGTTCACCGCTATCTCTTCTACGTCCCTGGGTTCAATGTATATTCAACGACAAAAATATGCTTGCGAAAGTTCCCACAGTTCTGTGAACTTCAACACTCGGACTTATGGGAATGTTGGCGTGTTTTAATATCATTCATCCTCTTTAATGAATCAAGTGGTTACAAAAGGCTGCAACATTAATTTTGACAAGGACTTTACTGAGACTTATGACCCATGACCGGTGAGGACTTATAAGCGGAGCGCGTTTACACTGACAGTAATTCCAATAAGTAGTCATGCTGTTCTTTTTTGTTCCTTTATTATCACTACCCTTAACTTTATAACCTTAGTTTACATTCTATTCTTTGAGTCTTTCACAATATGTATTGTTTACAGAATAAACTATTGTATGTAACCCACTCTTCAGCAATACAACAAATTAATAAAGATCCTAAATTAAATTAAACAACTTGAAAGAACATAAAACTCGTTTGCCGATTATCCGTGACCGATGACTTGACAGGATATAAGAAAGCTTTAGTCTCAATTCATATAAAAGTCCCTTAACTATTTCTTGTAGTTCAAGTGTTTATGCTCAATCATTTTAAGTTAAAACTCAAAGTTCCAAAGTTATATTGAACTCAATGTCGACCAGGGCCCAGTGTTGTTTGAAAGCCGATTGGCATTAATCCAGGATTAAAAGTTAACCGACGGTTTCATCTCTCTCTTTGAAACATCGCGAAGTCAATAAAAAATGAAACTTAGATCGAAAAGCATTCGAAAAATAACCTACATTGATATGTCTAATCGTGCTTTGAACGGTCCGGGCCCTGTGGTGTCTAAGTTTAAAACGGTATATCATTTAGGTCGATAAAGTGATATATGTTAGATATTATGTATCGGTCAATTCCTGCAATGCCAATGCCCTCCTTCCGGGTCAATCCCTGAGCATCAGGGCTACATCCCGGGATGGTGGGGACTATCATATGAAATGTACGGGATTCTGGTCTGAAATTTTGAACTCAACCCCCAAAGGAGACCAATCTGGGCGTGGCTCAATCTTTACATGATCATGACTTCTACCAGTCTACCATTCTAAAAAATACAGACCAACAAGAGTTATAGCGACTTTAATGACGATAAAAACTTGGTCATCGAATGCTTTATCCCTTAATAAATCAATGAAACGCAGATACCGTGAACGATCTATTGCGCCACATTTGATCAAATACAAACAGTGATAAGCAACAGACCACTGCAAGGACCGATCAAACAACGTGGAAAGGTATTCTCTCGAAATTGCACTTATTTATTCATTAATAGACTTCAAAAGCATTGTCGTTAATCTTTAGTTATTCTTCGCGTGTCACCATAAACGATCATCTTGATGATAATTTTGCGTCCTTAACGAGACGACGAGCATTCCCGTACCTTTCATATGGGATTCCCCACCCCCAGGACTAAATCAAGCTGTTTAAATGACCCTGTTGTACTGGATAAAAGAACAGAATGGCAATTCTCATAACCCCGCGCACATCAAAATCATTATTTAAAGGTAAAGTAAGAAATAGTGCGGTGTTTCCCTACTCAGTATATCTCTAGTAACAGATCCCTTTAACCCTATTAAAGGCAGAGTAGTAAGTAACAGAGGGGTGTTTCCCTACCCAGTATATCTCTAGTAACAGATCCCTTTAACCCTATTGAAGGTAGAGTAGTAAGTAACAGAGTGGTGTTTCCCTACTCAGTATATCTCTAGTAACAGATCCCTTTAACCCTATTGAAGGTAGAGTAGTAAGTAACAGAGGGGTGTTTCCCTACCCAGTATATCTCTAGTAACAGATCCCTTTAACCCTATTGAAGGTAGGATAGTAAGTAACAGAGCGGTGTTTCCCTACTCAGTATATCTCTAGTAACAGATCCCTTTAACCCTATTGAAGGTGGAGTAGTAAGTAACAGAGCGGTGTTTCCCTACTCAGTATATCTCTAGTAACAGATCCCTTTAACCCTATTGAAGGTAGAGTAGTAATTAACAAAGCAGTGTTTCCCTACTCAGTATATCTCTAGTAACAGATCCCTTTAACCCTATTGAAGGCAGAGTAGTAAGTAACAGAGCGGTGTTTCCTTACTCAGTATATCTCTAGTAACAGATCCCTTTAACCCTATTGAAGGTAGAGTAGTAAGTAACAGTGCGGTGTTTCCCTACTCAGTATATCTCTAGTAACAGATCCCTTTAACCCTATTGAAGGTAGAGTAGTAAGTAACAGAGCGGTGTTTCCTTACTCAGTATATCTCTAGTAACAGATCCCTTTAACCCTATTGAAGGTAGAGTAGTAACAGAGCGGTGTTTCCCTACTCAGTATATCTCTAGTAACAGATCCCTTTAACCCTATTGAAGGTAGAGTAGTAAGTAACAGAGCAGTGTTTCCCTACTCAGTATATCTCTAGTAACAGATCCCTTTAACCCTATTGAAGGTAGAGTAGTAAGTAACAGAGCGGTGTTTCCCTACTCAGTATATCTCTAGTAACAGATCCCTTTAACCCTATTGAAGGTAGAGTAGTAAGTAACAGAGCGGTGTTTCCCTACTCAGTATATCTCTAGTAACAGATCCCTTTAACCCTATTGAAGGTAGAGTAGTAAGTAACAGAGTGGTGTTTCCCTACTCAGTATATCTCTAGTAACAGTTCCCTTTAACCCTATTGAAGGTAGAGTAGTAACAGAGCGGTGTTTCCCTACTCAGTATATCTCTAGTAACAGATCCCTTTAACCCTATTGAAGGTAGGGTAGTAAGTAACAGAGCGGTGTTTCCCTACTCAGTATATCTCTAGTAACAGATCCCTTTAACCCTATTGAAGGTAGGGTAGTAAGTAACAGAGCGGTGTTTCTCTACTCAGTATATCTCTAGTAACAGATCCCTTTAACCCTATTGAAGGTAGAGTAGTAAGTAACAGAGCGGTGTTTCCCTCCTCAGTATATCTCTAGTAACAGATCTCTTTCACCCTATTGAAGGTAGAGTAGTAAGTAACAGTGCGGTGTTTCCTTACTCAGTATATCTCTAGTAACAGATCCCTTTAACCCTATTGAAGGTAGAGTAGTAAGTAACAGAGCGGTGTTTCCCTCCTCAGTATATCTCTAGTAACAGATCTCTTTCACCCTATTGAAGGTAGAGTAGTAAGTAACAGTGCGGTGTTTCCTTACTCAGTATATCTCTAGTAACAGATCCCTTTAACCCTATTGAAGGTAGAGTAGTAAGTAACAGAGCGGTGTTTGCCTACTCAGTATATCTCTAGTAACAGATCCCTTTAACCCTATTGAAGGTAGAGTAGTAAGTAACAGTGCGGTGTTTCCTTACTCAGTATATCTCTAGTAACAGATCCCTTTAACCCTATTGAAGGTAGAGTAGTAATTAACAAAGCAGTGTTTCCCTACTCAGTATACCTCTAGTAACAGATCCCTTTAATCCTATTGAAGGTAGAGTAGTAAGTAACAGAGCGGTGTTCCCCGCTCAGTATATCTCTAGTAACAGACTCAACACAGGAAATGGAGGCGGTATGTTATGAAGCCAAAAACACCAGGATTTCAAATTTTCCCGGGGTAAACTGGGGGCAGGGCTAATAACCGACTTCCGAAAATTGAGACGTGAGAAAATACTCATTGATGCCCGGAGAAATAGGCATCGTGGGAATCGACTTACGCTCGGTCATATTGTAATCACTTTGAGCCATAATAATTTGACAAAAATGATACGTTGATCATTTTGGTGTGGCCAAAAACCAAATCTTGTAATTATGTTGGTCAAAAGAAATGTTTCTTGTATCTTCTATATGTACCAAGCTAAGGCCCCGTCCACATGTATCCGGATATTTTTGAATCCGCGACTTTTTTGTTGCGGATTGGCCCTCCGTGCACACGTATTCGGCGAATTCGGCTTACGAATCCGCAACTTTTTGAATTCGCTCTCCAGAGTGGAAATTTTTGAATACGCTACGAGTACGGCATCGTATGGACGGTCGAATCCGGATATTTTTGAATACGTTGACGTACACGTAACAGTATCAGATCCAGTTTCAATGGCGCGAACATTCAACATGGCCGACCGAAATGTTATCGCTTCACTTCTACAAGGACTTATTTCTAGTCTAATAACGTGTTTACAGTTGAACTTTGATTGGAACTTGGCCTTTGCATAAGACAACATTTAATGAGAAGCCCTTGCTGCTCAGAAGAGCGAATCCGGATACGTGTGGACGGGCAAATACGATTCGAATACGCTAAGTGTGGACGCGAATATTTTCTAATCCGCAACAAAAAAGTTGCGGATTCAAAAATATCCGGATAAGTGTGAACGGGGCCTAAAGGCGGCGAAATACGAGAGACAAAACCCTCAACTTGTCGCGCAACATTGTTTCGTTGCAAGTTTTGGTCGATGTTTCCCGTTTTTCACCATGCGTGATCAACTTGTCGCGCAACAAAAACATTTGTTGCAGGTTGAAGAAATTTCTTGCCAAAAGTAGAGCGCGGGTCAACTTTGAGCAACAAATTTTGCCTTTGTTGCTCGTTTTTCATCAAACTCTCAACTTGTCACGCAACAAATTTGCCAATGTTGCGCGACAAGTTGAGGGTTTTTTTATCTCGTATTTCGCCGCCTTAAGACTCAAAGGAAACTAACTGATTACACTTAGCCCCTTATGTTATCAAGTCTATGATTTTTTTTCGAATAACATACAAAGTTACAATTAGTATTCAGTATTCCTCACATTACCATGTTGTCCAACAAAGTTTTTGTCAAACGACGGGATTAAAAATTGTACCTTTCAAGCAATCTCTGTTTTACGAGGCCAGAGTTAATTGTTATAATTACCGTGCTACTCATATGTACTACGGGAAAATTCCATGCCTACTGCAACTTGAGGGTATTTGTTTGATCCCAAAAGGGGTCCTTAGAAAACTTGGTCAATTGAACTGAAAAAAAAAACTTCTCTGCGCACCTTAGCGGTCACTTAACTTTTGTATGAGACCACGATGATATCCCATGGATGTTTTCTAGTCCATAGGAAGACGAGGAGAGAGGCGTTTAATTTTTTTTTAATTTACGAAATTACGAGTATGAAAGCCACTGGGTAACCGCTAAGATTTACGGCGTAACTAATGAATTTTATTTGTCTCCGCTGCTTCACTTTCTACACGGATCAATTTTTTTTTTGGTCTTCTGCTGAGAATATTAAGTCGAGATCACTCCACTGTTTTGATTATGCATTTCAGCTACTTCTCAGTAACCAGGCTTTCAAATTTATTTGTCGGAACTGTAAAAATTCCTGAAAAATTAGCGTGCATCGCTAAAGCTTTTGAGTGGTTCTATATTAAACGGCGATTGTTTTAATTTTTTTAAATACCACGAATTGCACACGAATTGCACATTTAACCGGCAAACTGGCAAACTGATCATGGAGGTCTCTTGCTCGCTTAATGCATATTTCATAAAAGAGAAGAACGAGAATAGATAAACCTGTTAGGGGTTAAGATTTGTGGTTTGGTACCACTAAGAGAATAGATAAACCTGTTAGGGGTTATGGTTTGGTACCGCTAAGAGAATAGAAAAACCTGTTAGGGGTTGAGATTTGTGGTTTGGTACCACTAAGAGAATAGATAAACCTGTTAGAGGTTAAGATTTGTGGTTTGGTACTACTAAGAGAATAGAAAAACCTGTTGGGGGTTGAGATTTGTGGTTTGGTACCTCTAAGAGTGTTTAGACGAAAATTATCAGAGTTAATCTGGTACATTTTAAGGTTTTAAAACAGAACAATATTATTCAGAAAGAATTGATACCTCTTGGGAGTAAAAATTAAGGTGCATGTGTGAGCCTCACCCACAAACCGTGCTTCTGGTACCAATCAGGGGTTTCTTTCAAAAGTTCCGACAATCACCCCCGTTCACGGTGGTCGGTTGCTAGGGCTTTTCCTCCCGTAACTCCCGAAACTGTGAGTTTTAGGCTATAGACAAAAGTAGAATACATCGAATCTAACAAAACTTGGAAGGAAAGTAGGTGGATAAATTACCTATCAATTGATGATTATTTCATCCCATTTGACTGCTATTGTGACGTCATAATGATGTCCAAATTTGGCATCAGAATTAAAATTCAGGAAAAAAAGTGTGAAAATGTTGTATTAGTTTTCAGTATAGAATTCTATGATTTCTGGTGAAAACCCCATCTCAATCGGATAAAAAGATGTAAAGTTACAGCTAATTAAAGAAATTCAAATTTCCCGCCAAATGACCATATATGGTCAAACTTTAGGGGTATTTAAATGCGAAAACAATGAATGTACTCGCAACGGAGAAAGGACAAAGTTGCATAAAATCGAAATTGTAGTTTTTTCAACTTAGCATATGTTGTACTATGACGCGTATTTCATCACGAATTACGTCATTATGACATCACATGACGTAATTCGTGATGAAATACGCGTCATAGTACAACATATGCTAAGTTGAAAAAACTGCAATTTTGATTTTATGCAACTTTGTCCTTTCTCCGTTGCGACTACATTTATTGTTTTCGCGTTTAAATACCCCTAAAGTTTGACCATATATGGTCATTTGGCGGGAAATTTGAATTTCTTTAATTAGCTGTAACTTTAATTCTTTTTATCCGATTGAGATGGGGTTTTCACCAGAAATCATAGAATTCTATACTGAAAACTAATACAACATTTTTCACACTTTTTCCCTGAATTTTAATTCTGATGCCAAATTTGGGCATAATTTATGACGTCACAATAGCAGTCAAATGGGATGAAATAACATCAATTGATATGTAATTTATCCACCTACTTTCCTTCCAAGTTTCGTTAGATTCGATGTATTCTACTTTTGTCTATAGCCTAAAACTCTCAGTTTCGAGAGTTGCGGGAGGAAAAGCCCTAGCAACCGACCACCGTGGTTTATTTTATATGGGAAATCCCCCTCCCTCCCTAAACCCTCCTCCCCGGACTTTCTGGTACCTTTAAGGAGACTGCTTTCAAAATTTCCGACTATCACTCCCGTCTATTTTATATGGGAGCTCCCCCTCCCTCCCCCGGGGCTTTCTGGTACCTTTCAGGGGTTTATTTCAAAATTTCTGACTATCACTCCCGTCTATTTTATATGGGAGCTCCCCCTCCCTCCTTAACCACCCTTCCTCCCTCCCCGGGCTTTCCGGTACATTTCAGGGGTTTCTTTCAAAATTTCCGACGATCACCTCGCGGAGAGCTCCCCTCCCATATAAAATAGACGGGGGCCACTTTACCCTGCAATCAATAACAGAAAAAAAACTATAGATGGGTATGTGGTTAAAATGGTGTTATATTATAAACCTCCATTGATGATACTTTGCTGTTCAAGACACACTGTTCCACCGAAATAACGAAATTTTGCTTATTTAATTTCCATGTTATACACTGTATCGCCAAATGCCACCAAATATACATTTTTTGATTTCGTGACAGGCGGTCAAGAAATTAAAGTTTCCATTCTGGTGGAATTTTGAGCTTTTTAGTCATTTATTTGTATTTTTAGTTCATATTTCTTTGCATTTATCATTTGTGCCGAATTTATCTTCCTATTTTAAGACAATAAAGCAAGCTAAAGCAAGCTCCTGGCCATAATCTTGAAAAAAAGATATTTCATTTAATAATCCCGGGTGAATGGTGCGGTAAATGTGATATATAAGGATATGAGTGTTCTGACTGTTAGATTGTTTATTAATAATGATCAAAAGTGAGGAATACTGAATACATTGTACCTTGTGTTTAGTCACTACCACAGTAGCGGAGATCACCATCATAAGGTATACCACTAAGGTAGTACACATAGTTTGAACCACAATTTCTGACTTTGATGTTAGTTGACCAGCGACAGCAGTTTCCATAGTAGTGAAAACACACCTGCCTGCTGACCTGACCGTCTGCCACTGTGGGGTGACCACCATTCATCCAACCTGTTGCAGCAGTGTCACATCTCTTTATGGGTGGACATGAAGTTGCCATTCTTGAACCTGCTGAACCTTCAAATCGGAACCAGCCAGGACCAATTCCACTGTCACTTTTGGTGCTAACTAAGCCATACGACATCTTTCTGTCTGCACTGTTAAGACTTTGATACTTTTGACATTCTGATCAATAAAATTAAATCAACAAAGTCAAGCATCAACGTGGGACGTAATGGTTACAAAATATAACCCATCAGCAACAGAAAAAAACGTATTTTCAATCTTTTTTATGTTCCACCGCGCCGCCATCATGACTCTTGTCAAGGTTTAAATTAGTTTCAGGTAGTACGTCAGTCTACACACGTAAAATTCCAAAAAGGGGATTAGGGTGATATGTACAGAATATCATGAACTACAGTGAATAGATCAAAGGCTCCTAAGAGCCAACCCGTGAATAAGAAATGCTAACGCGTAACGCAATATTGCGGTAAGCTTATGACACTGTTCGATATTTGACACTGATCGGTATTTTTTTTTTTAAATTAAACGTAAGGATTTTTGACGAACGCCAAAAAGAACAGTACATCACTTTCATAATGTTCAGTCCGTAGAAAGAAATAAAAAAGAAGGATAAGAGAAAAAAGAAGGTCCTGAGCGTGACTTGAACCATGGGCTATAGGAAAAGTGCATTTCGACTAAATAAAGTGTAATTTATCTGAAATAAACTTAAATTACTCACATCTCAGTAGTCCTGAGTCTTTTCTGGTCGTTTCTACCCGGAAAACAATGCATTCGATTTATAAATAGCGCCTGCATTCGTAAAGTCTTGGTCACCAAGCGTTTTTATTTAATCCGAGGCGCGGGCGCTAAGCATTCGGTGTTAACTCAATAAAACCCACTGGGTAGGAAACAAATCCGAACCGTCGTGCGAAGCTCGTAAGATGCATCTGTGCCCGTCTCCATATATGGAAGCAAAAGGTGGACAGTCCTGGGGGTCTAAATTGGAACTAAGTTGGAACTAAGTTGGCGCGAGAAAACCTGGAAACCAAGTTGTTCAAGGGTTTTCGGTGCGGAGCAAAGTGACACTGGGTGAGTTTTGATTTAAAAAATATATATATTTTACGGAGTTCAAGCAACAACGACGGCGGTGCCAAGGAAAACATCACTTCAAAAAAGAATTCGCTGCGTTCAAATTAATTGTTCCAATTTGTTTAGTTTATCTAATGTTATGTGACTGGATTTTCCATGCAGGACTATAATTTTAGGCCCCGTCCACACTAATGCGTTTTCCTTTGAAAACGCATAATTTTTTATGCGTTTTTACCGATCGTCCACACTAAAACGATCAAAAACGGAGAATGAAGTCGATGAAAACGGAGGTTTTCGAAAAGGCCTTTCAAAGTGGAGACTTTTGAAAACGCAGGTCTATCGTTTTAGTGTGGACGGCAAAAACGGAGCTTTTCAAAAACGCTTACGTCACAACTAGTAACGCATAGTATTGCTGACGCTATTGGAGCATGCGTATTGAACAGAAAAACGTCCGAGCAGAGCCTGGTGATGAAAACGCATCTTTGGATCATCGTTTTTCAGCTCCTAGTGTGGACGCAAATCTTTTTATCCGTTTTCGGGGAACCAAAAACGGAGGTTTTCAAAAACGCATAAGTGTGGACGCGGCCTAAAACCTGATCAAAAACGGAGATAATTATCTATAAAAACGGTCAAAAACGATGTAAAAACGCTAGTGGCTTTCTGAAATGTTTCAACATCGTTTGTCCCTTGTTAGGGGCTTTTAACTGTTTTGCAAATCATAACCATGACATGAATAACCAAGTGTGAATGATTCTTTTGTAAATACCAATACTCGGCTTTTAACCAAGAAATGAACATAATTTATGCAAATTATATATTAACCGGCTAAATGATCCACTCAGATAAAAAAAAAAAATAAACATTGAAGACCTCTGTTTGATGTCAATGGTGCTCGACTGCTTACTAGCATATAAATCGTTTCCTTTCCCCTTGCGAGGACGAAAATAAAACAAACCAACAAACAAACAAAAAAAAAAACCAACAGTTAACAGGGACAAAAAAATATTGCAATGTTTCCATTTTCCCTGCCTCTTCACCAGACCTCCTCTCCCTCCACTCAATAGGTTTGTTTGTTTGTTTGTTTGTTTTCCATCTTTAGCGCTTTTTGCTTTTTACGAGTTTTGGCGTGTTGTTAGAAAAGAATTCATTGTGGATGAAAACAGTTTCATATCCGACAGATGTTTAAAGAGCAAAAATCTGATAGCAGCGAATTAAAGGACAACAAGTGTAAAGAATGCTTAAACACATTGCATTGCATTTTAATTGCAAACAGATCGCGATATGTTTTAAACAGCAAACTTAAAGAGATTCATTATAGCTGATTTTGTTTTCAAGAGACTTTCATCTCAACCGCAACGCATAATTAAGTGCACTCCATGACAATGATCTTGTGGAGTCAACCCACAAAGGGCTCTAGTTTCGAACATAATGGCCGATGCCAAACTGTTAATATATCATTGCTGCGAGCCCCCAGGCGAGTAGCACACTAATCTTTGGTTTCCCTGTGGTTCCTTGGGTTTCCTGTGCTTTATGTTGTGCGGCAGTCTCGATTTTTGTTTGTCACGATGATTTTGAGCAAGCGTACGTCCAGCGGTGTCATCATTACTTAGATGCGCCTGGCTCTGAATGCGTCTTTCGCCGTCCATATGCTCGCTTCTATCCTTCGATTTCAAAGTACCCCAAGTGTTTCTATTTGCAAATGTTTCATGCCAAATTCAAACTTATTTGTTGCTGGAAGCATTCATCAAGGTCACGAACGATTTAGTGACATTTCACGGGAAAGGCAATGTTCTTTTATGAGTTTGTCAGCGTTGTTTATTGTTACGTGCTCAGAATTTGCCGATTGAACAATGGATCACAAAGAGCATTCATCAAGGTCACGAACGATTTAGTGACATTTCACGGGGAAGGCAATGTTCTTTTATGCGTTGTTACGTGCTCAGCCGGTTTGCCGATTGAACAATGGATCACAAAGAACTACTTATAATGGCATGTAATTCGAAAATGATGGTATGGTAATTGACTTAATAAATAAATTTATGAAATTATCAAAATCTGTATGTTTCCGTTACGTTTTACTGTCCAGCATCTGCTCGCAGCATTATCATTACAATCTGTAACCTCTAGTTTTAAGTTATAATTAGTTAAGTTAATGCTCATTCGGACCAGTCGTGTCACCACCTGGTCCCAGGCTCTTCTCCGCTTTCAAATCATGGGTAGTACCCGATTCGTATATAATTAACCGCATATAAGCGGGTCTAATTAACATCAAATTACCGCATGAAAGCGAGTAAAATAGGCCCTATTTACCTAACAGGTGTATTCTTTATATTACTGACGTACACGGAAACAGAACCGCATTTCCATATTAGACACAGAACTGAGAGAAAAGAGCTCCAGTTTAGCACTGATCTGCAGTGTTTAGTGTTAAGCACTGATTGAAAACGGTTAGCTTTCATTTATGGTTATGGTAACTCTACAAATATGTTAAAAACTTACAGTTCCTGTCAGCTAGCCCTCGGGTTCGGAGCATACACCCTTCTGATCTTTTTCCTTCTTTTACTCTAAAAAGAGGAGTTTTACTTTATGTAGCCTGAATGACAGGCGCTTTATGAGCCAAGCGGGGCGAGCGAAGCATTTCGCGCGAAGCGCGACACGAGCGCGAAGCGCGAGACGAAGGAAGGGAAAAAAAGAGCGCCTGTAGACAGTCCATTGTTCTGGCTCACCAATATTAACTGACTGCAGTGATTTCGAAATAACCAATAATACCAGCACACAAATAGTAAGGTTTGAAATGTTATTGCGATTTATTTTAATTCAAACATACAGAATTTTTTTATTCTTGCAAAATATATATGCCATATACCATATTTTAAGATGCCTATGTGGGATTTTCAATGCGAAATCTTAAACGCGCTAAATTTCACTTTTACTGATTTCTAAGTTTCTTGTTTATCGTCGTCATGGTAATATCGATTTTACCAGAAAATATATCTTGCCAAACTTCAATTCAAAATCAGTTAAAGGTGAAAATTTCACGTTGATCTGGCTTGGACAAGACGGTTTAAAAGCCGATTGAAAAATGTTGGTATGGTCTCCAGAAAACTGTATCGAACCACCTTAACCGCTTGCATGCGGTAATTACTCGTGCCGGTACGGCAACGAGTCAAGGATTGGCCTTCTTTTTTTTCCTTTTTCTCCGTGTTTTCGTATCTACTTTTGTGCATCGCGTTAGATCTGGGTACAAGAATACGTACGCATGCACTGCGAGAAAATACTTGGGATTCGGTGGCGTCGACGTCGTTTTGCAAGCAAAAGCAAAACAAATTTGGGTTTTATTGTCTGTTGCTGTTTACTCGTGACGGATGCGGCAACGAGGTAAAGTTTGCTCTCCATTTTTCATTTTATTCTTTTTGTTTTCGTCTGTTATTTGTGCATCGCATTAGATCTGGGACATTTCTGGGTACGAGAATACTCACGCATGCAAGCAGAAGCGAAACTAATTTTGGTTGCCTGATGTTGTGTTACATAAGTGTTCCCCGCAAATCACGTACATTACCGGTATGAGTACAGGCTACCGGGTAGCCTCTTGTTTGGTCTGTTTGATGTTAATTAGACTCGCTTATATGCGGTTAATTATATGCGAATCGGCTGTGCATAGAAACACCAAGCTGCCAAAATAATCGTGAAGGATAGTTTTGTCATGTGATACACCACGAAATTATGTTTTCAGAGAATTGGCAGCCGTGTTTTTTTTCCTGGCAATCTGAGACCGTTGTTCATACGAAACGTAGACATTACATCATGTTTTACGCGACAATTTGTTTTCATTTCTTTCCTTTTAATTATAACTGAAGCAGTTAAATATAACTACTCAACTTGCAACTAATAATCATAATACAATAGTACGGAACAATTACATTTCTTGTCTTTAAACGAATTGCTTGTAACTGTAATAATTGCTAACGCGTTCTGCTAAAAGGTATAAAAAATTGGTTCCTTCTGCATGTACCGGAGCACATATTACGTAAAACAAAAGGAACTAAGAACGACAATAATACAAATGCAAAACAAGATCAAAAATACAATGCCTTACAAACAATAGAAGACAATGAGTGATTCATGGGTACCGGTACATGCATGTATTTTTGAGAATCTTTTGATAAGCCAGTTTCAGTTTCTTGCCGTTGGCAACTTCCGAGAGCTTGTAGTAGCTAACTCCTGTTGTCCGCCATGAGTTGTTGCGAAGTGTAGCAGAACAGTTCCAGTGCCAATTCGTACTTACAGCAGTGTCATCTTTACATTTTGTAGTGTATTTGATGTCAGGGAGGTTTATAAAAGTTATCACGTTTTTTGCTCCAGTGACTTGAACAAATGACCTCTCTCTTCCAGCAGCTTCCAGTTAACCTTGTTGTAGGTTTTGCCTAGAATCTCGAGGTATTTTTCTCGGATATGGTTTTGGCGCTTTCTCCAATTTTGAAACTCTGTAATACGAAACTCCTTCATTTCTCCAGGAGTTCTTACAAAACATGGAACTGCAATTCCAGTGCCAAGTCCGCTGTTCTGGAGATCTCAGAGAGTCTTGTAAGTTCTCACTCTCATTCGACGCCATCTTGATTTTTTTTTGTCCGCAAATGTCCGCACCCGCCCCATTCCCACATGGTATGAAATTAGGCAATGAACAAGCAAGTGTGAATAATTATTTTGTAAGTGGCAATACTCGGCTTTTAACCAGCTTATGCAAATTATATAACGGCTCAATAATCCACTCAAATAAAATAAATAAATATTGATAAACTCAAGAGCAAGACTCTGCTATCTATATCTGATCTCATTGGTGCTCGACTGCTAACCAGCGTATGAACCGTAAATTTGCCATTCCCACCCGAGGGCGTAAATATAACAAAACAAAAACAGATTTAGGAAAAGCAAATAAAATACTGCTACATATAGTATCCTTTTTTCCGCTTTTTCGCCAGCCCTCCTTTCCCTCCATTCAATAGGTTTGTTTGTTTTAAAACTCTAGCGTTTTTGCTTTCTACGAGATTTTGTTGTTCTTAGGAAAGAATACATTGGCTGCGGCCGCACTTGGTGAGTTAACTGGGTTATTTTTTTTTTAGAAACCCGGTTAAAATTCCAAAATGTTGAAAATAACTCGTTGAAAAGATGTTTGTAATGACATGAACAACCGAGTTTATTTTTCTGAGCGGCCACACTTCAGAAGGTTGAACTTTAGTGATTATTTTTTGTGACATTGTTGAGTTTCTATTCATCTTATGGGAACGAAGAACGAAATAAGCCTGCCAAAGTATTGCCAAAGCATCCGCCGGGCAGCAACCACGACGGCGAAGGCAGCGAGAGCGACACAAAACAATAGGATTAACGAGCGAAAACAAAGCCTTTGCACGTGCATTTTACATTTTGGTATTCTCTGCAAAACAACATCGTCAAATGATCAAATTATAGGTTTTGTGGAGAACGTAAACGCACGACGGTTTTCCTTTCTATATCTAAAATTGAAAGTCGTCCGTACGAATTCAACAGGAGCCAAACTTATCGCGTAAGCGAAGATGATTGACAGATCGGGAAAGTTAACTACACTAAACTACCTAGCGAGGTGGTTTGAAAAAACCTAATTCGGTTAAAAATTATATATATATTTCTCTAATTAACTTCCATGGGAACCGCTAACACGATTAAATTTAGACTGCAAAACAGTCGGGTTTTTTTCCGCTGGCTCGCTCGGAAAGGCGCGAAGCGCCAAAAGCGTCTGAACCAGTCCCACTCTCCATATTCACACTCGTTCCAGACCTTTCGTTCAAAGACCGCGCGCATTCGTATGACCAACGCAAAAAATACGACTGTTTGCAGTCTAGGTTAAATTCAGCGAACGCCAAAAATACTCGGTCGCATCAGGAATTTTGTTAAACCAGTGAATTTTAATTAATTAATTAATTAATTAATTAATTAATTAATTAATTGCAAATAACCGGGTTAACTACTCTAGTGCGGCCGCAGCCATTGTGTGTTATTATACATTGGTGTCACTAGCTCGATTTTGATTTGCTATAAGCACGCAGCTGATTATTGCTTGATGTTTCTAGCACGTCATACCTACAGACAATGAATGTTATATATGTAGAAGTGACGTCATACCTACAGACAATAGTTTTATGCATGCAGAAGTGCGCGCTCCTTGTCTTTACAAGTGCAGCTCAGGAATATGCATAATAAAACAATAATTGGATTCGGTTTTCGCATGATAGCAATAATTATCAAGGCCTCAATTTGTGTTATCCGCCTCAGCCTTCGGCTTCGGCAGATAACACAAACTTTGGCCTTGATAATTATCGCTATTATGCGAAAACCGAATCCAATAATTGTTAATTAAAGCTATTAAAGAGACACTGTCCCGCTGAAATATCGTGTTTTCATTATTATGATGAAATGCTTGCTTTTATAGTTTGCTTTATTATATTAAAATGGGAAGAAAAAATCGCCAAAAGTGATGAACGCAAAGAAATATGAACTAATGTATATTCTTGGCTTTCACATGACGTCATAAAAATGAAAAAAATCTAAAGAAAACGTCCTACAAAGCTGTTTCTAACATGGTATGTGGATACAAGTGTTATAATCTTTCACAAAAAGTTTCAGATTCTAACGATGTTTTGCTTCCGATTTACAAAGGTTTTAAATGTGTCACGCAATGCGTCACGCTATTTCAGATAAGTCGCGAAAATAAACAAAATTGAATCAGCTGAAAGTTATTGTTTGCATTATAAGTGCTTTTAAGCCGCGTTAATTGAGCTTATAGCAAATACAATATTTTTGGATGTGATTGTTGGTGTAATTATGACTTTGAATTTTTGGCCGCCATCTTTGTGTCCCTCTCAGGGGCACAAAGATGGCCGCTCTATACATTTCTTACTAAAAATATCTAATACTCGTTCGCCTATAACTCTTGAACGAAATGCTTTTGCGCTTCAAAATTTGGCCAAGACGTGTAGTTTTAAACTCTTTACAATTCCATAAACATTTTGGATTCGAAATGTATTTTTTAATGCTTCTGAATTTTGATATGACGTAAGTGAAAGCCAAGAATTGATAGGATTGGCCTAACAGCGAAGCTCTCTGAATTCCTCCAACCATCATATAACCCAATTATTCGAAATTTCAACCTATTTAAATGGACGCCAAAAATGTACAATATAGAACAGAAAGCTGATGATAAGCTTAACTAAGGTGAAAAGGTCGGACATGTCGGAAACACAATAATTAACCTTAAAGGAGTTTAGCTTTACTAGCTTGATATGTCCAAAGACGAAATCAGGTTAAAAATAAGCACTTAACACTATATCCCTCCGTTTTCTCCGCTAAACTCAACATAAGTGTTTATTATATGTAGCTGACATTACATCGGCCGTGTAGCCGCGGGAAGCGCGCGAAAAATAATGCCCCGTTTTGGTTTCAACTGAAATTCCCAAAATCCAGGATGATGCGCAACGTCGTTCGTGCATGTTGGGCAAAATAGTACGAGCCCGCGAGCTAACCCGGCACGACGTCGTGCGCGCCCGCGAAACCTTCCGCTAGCCATGACCATGAAAATTGACGGGCATGGTTCTGAGTATGGAGCTCCGCGAGCGGGCCTTCAGCCCGCGAGAGCTCCTCTTAAAAAATAGCGACTATAAAACTCAAAATTTCACTACAATGGAAACTTTGATTTCTTGACTGTCTGTCACAAAATCAAAATTGATGAACTGTAGTCCACCTCCATCATTGTAATTCTGCACTTTTTCTCCAAACTACTGCTTTTCTGTATATTTGGTGTCATTTGGCGATATAACATGGAAATTAAGTAAGCGACATTTCGTTATTTCGGCGGGACAGTGACCTTTTAAATATCCAACAATTGTTTTAAGAGCAAAGAGTTTAGAACAGCGAATTAAAGGACAATAAGTGTAAAGAAGACCATGACTGACTTTTGGCATCGGAACTATGCTTGAACGCATCGCATTGCATTTTCAAATGCAAACAGATTGCGATATGACTTAAACAGCAAACTTAAAGAGATTTATTCTTGCTGATTTTGTTTTCGAGAGACTTTCAACTCATTCGCAACGCATAATTTAGTGCACTCCATGACAATGATCTTGTGGAGTCAACCCACAAAGGGCTCTAGTTACGAAAATAATGGCCGATGGCAAAGTGTTAATATATCGATTTAAGTTATAATTAGTAAATTTATCCTCAATTGGACCAGTCACCGTGAGTGATATCGATAAATAAATGTGTCCTGTGCAGCGTTAATTGAAGTTACGTGAAAAAGTGTTAAGTTTAACGTTGTAA
Source organism: Cladopsammia gracilis (assembly GCA_022457155.1). NCBI lineage: Eukaryota > Metazoa > Cnidaria > Anthozoa > Scleractinia > Dendrophylliidae > Cladopsammia > Cladopsammia gracilis. The sequence continues at coordinate 557,047 of JAJGOT010000466.1, read as the reverse complement.
AAAGTGTTAAAATTGAAACTAGACGTTTCGGCAATGCTGCCTTCATCAGTAGTAAAAATTTGTTTATTGCTAACGTGTGCGAAAATTGAAAAAAATTCAAATTCACGCGTGCGCGAAGAAAAGCGTGCGCAAGGCTAGCATACGAGTTAACTATGAAACGCCAAAGTCTTGGTTCAAACCACTCGGCGCCAAAGTCTTGTAATTGAAAATGAACCGCATTTCTTTGCGTCTCCTCCTGATCTGGTCACCTAGATTCGCTTTAATTACCGCTACCATCTTGTCGCTGAGGTTGTGGTTTGGTCTCGTAAAATGTTCAGGCACTGGCAACGAAACTTTCTTTTTGATCACATCCAATCGGTGTCGACGGAAGCGGTCTCCAAGACGACGGCCCGTCTCTCCAATGTAGACAATTGCAGGGCATTTACGGCATGAAATGCAGTAGACCAATTGGCTTGTGATGCACGTATAATGTCCCGAGATCTTGATGTGTCCATTTGTAGTTCTAATACTGTCACTGGAATTGATGAAAGGACAAGTTCGGCAGTCACGTCGGTTGCATGGAAACGTACCTGCCTGACGTTGAAGATCTGACGGCAAACTGCTATGGACTAGCCACTCCTTGTTTTGTCATCGCGTAAGATGGAATAGTTTCGCAGAAGGATGTTACAAACGTCGACGTTTTTGGGGTGGTATGTGATGACCAGAGATGGGCGGTCGACGGCAGTGTCATTTCCGGGAGTGATGTCAGGTAGATTGTCTCTTCGTTTTGCTTCCGCTCGGACACGTGCTCTTGTTATGAGGTCATGAGGATAGCCACATGCCGCAAAATATGTCTCCATGGTTGTTGCTTTATTGTGAAAATCATTGTCAACACTGCAGATCTTTCGCAGCAGTAGAAACTGACTATATGGAATGGATGAGTTACACCTTGCATAGAAAAAATGAAAAATGTAAAAACGAAAAATGAAAAAAAGGCCAATAGGAATTAATTAGACACACAAATAACAATAGCCGCTGCACGCTTAATTTAAATTAACAATAGTCGCTGCACGCTTAATCGTGCTGCGTGTCGCTCTGAATGATGATTAAGCTAATTAATTCCTATTTGGCATTTTTCATTTTTCATTTTTCTATGACAACATTACTGCAATTAGGTGTAAATAACAGCAGTACGTGAAGCTTTTCTTCTTTCTTTTTCAGCGCGATGTTCTCCTGTACTTGTCAAGTCTTGTACAGTCCTTTCGAACGCCAGTCCACACATACAACATTCTCGTCTCCAGAGCTCAACCAAACGAAACGAGAGCTCTGGAGACAAAATGCACACACGAAAGGTTTTAATAAATATAGATAGGCTGAGCCTAACAGCGTAGCACTTTGAACAAGTTTAACTAAGTTGAAACTTAACTAAGGTGAAAGGTCGAAAGCACAAGAATTAAAATTGACGACCGGACTTTTTTTCAGTTTTAGCAATTCTCAAAAACAGTAAGCTTAAGCTTAAGGCTTATTACCCGACAGTCTGCACAGTACATTTAGACCGTACAAAAGTTCACAAAACAACTTTTCTCTGTCTAGAATAACTAGTACGACTACTTTCCGAATAAAATACAGTTGTTGTTTGCCAAAAATTGCCCGAGAAACTGATTTGGAACTCCGAATTGCAAAAATACACAAAAATATTTGCATAAGGTGACGCGAGTGAAGTCTGACATGTCTGAGGCCCGGTTCAAACGTCGAACTTCACATGTGCCGAACCTAATGCAAATGAGAAAAATCTATTGTTCTTGCTCATTTGCATTAGATTCGGCACATGTGAAGTTCGACGTTTGAACCGGGCCTAAGTCTTGTTTTGTTACCATAAAATCGCTTTTCAGTCTATGTAATAAATGAACAAACACATAAAAATGGACAACACAATCTTCTTTCGACAAATTTGATTCAAATCTCCATTAGTTTATGTTTAAAAGCAAAACGCGTACCATTTTCATATAGCGCATCAAGTTGCCTTCGATGAAATTTAAGAAATTGATACAACTGAAGTTAAGCTCGTTTTAATTAAAATAATTCTCTAAAACTACACAAGAACATAAAGAAAAAGTCAATCACAGATTGATATCAACATAAATTCCCATTGAAAAATGTAATCTGTTCAGTTTACCTATGAGTCCCTCGCTTGCTTGTTAATTCTCAATAAAATCTCCGCCCTTTGGTTCTGAAATCCGTAATAAAAACAAACATATCTCCCCGCATTGAAAAACATATGAAGTTCCTCGAAGCAAGATTTTATCCCAGAAAGCTCTTCTTTTTCTACTAAAGCGGCTTCTAGTATCCCTTAATTAGAATCCCTGTCTTGAGTAGCAATCCGCGAAAAAATGCAGGGAAATAACGACTTTACTTGTCCGCTAAACACTGACCAGCGAAAGATCCAAACTTTTTAAAACATGTCTACCGAGATGACGGCTGTGTAGCCGCACGTAAAACAAAGCCGCAAAGATCCCGGATGTTGATGACGTCGTACGCGCATTTTTTGCGAAGTCATATGCGCCCGCGAGCTAGCCCAAAGCGTACGGCGTTCGGCGGCGGGCACACAACGCGCCCGCGAAACATTCCGCTAGCCATGACCATGAAAAATGACGGGCATGGGTTCTATGAGTATGGGGCTGCGCAGCCGGGCCGAAGTGCTGCGCTATTATTTCCGGTTTCTGGTTTTGAGCAAGCGCAATAGTACGTTAATGCATTAGGCATGCGCTCGACGGATGTCGTGGATTTTACGACATCCGGAAGGCGCTGTTCCCAGAGCCTTCGTTTTTTCCGCTGACCAAACCAAACGAAGGCTCTGGGGACGAGAATGACACGTTAGCAACGAACACATTTTTACTACTGATGAAGGCAGCATTGTCGAAACATCTAGTTTCAATTTTAACACTTTTTACAGCGTTAAACTTAGCACTTTTTCACGTAACCGTGAGTGATATCACCAACTTAAATAACCTCGTCCCCAGGCCCTTCTCCGTTTTCAAATCATGGGGCGGGCGTAGAAACTCCAAGCTGCCAAAATAATCGTGGAGTATAGTTTTGTCACGTGACACAATGAAATTATGTTTTCAGAGAATTAGTAGCCGTGTTTTTTTCCTGGCAATCTGAAACTGTTGATTATACGAAAAGTAGACATTCCATCATGCTTTACATGACGTCTGAAACCGTTGATTATACGAAAAATAGACATTTCATCAAGTTTTACGTGACAATTCGTCGTCATTTCCTTCCTTTTAGGCCCCGTCCGCACGTATCCGGATATTTTTGAATCCGCAACTTTTTTTGTTGCGGATTGGCCTTCCGTCCACACGTATCCGGCGAATTCGGGCAAATACGATTCGAATACGCTACGTGTGGACACGAATATTTTCTAATCCGTAACAAAAAAGTTGCGGATTCAAAAATATCCGGATACGTGTGGACGGGGCCTTAATTAGAAGAGAAGCATTAAACTATAACTACCAATTATGACACAAAAATGAATTCAAGAAAAATATCAACTTGCAACTGATAATCATATTATAGTAGTACGGAACAAGGACACTTCTTTTCTTTAAACGAATTGCTTATTCATTTACTAATGCGTTCTGCCACGGGGATGTGAGGTTGTTTGTCGCAGTCATAATCTGCTACAAGCATAATTACACATTAAAAGGTCATTTTCAATTGTTTTGGCATAACGGACTCAGTTTTAAAACACGGTGGTTGGCTCGCCAATATATTTTCCCTGCATAATTCTTGTTTGAACGGTACTAAGTAATTGTTGATATTGTCTTGGGCTGAATGCCAGTGCGTTGATATTATTCCAAGGTAGGAGTTAACTTAAAGCAAAACAGTGACCAAACTAAAATAATCACAGAAAGCGTTTTGCATCTCCTTGCTTTTGTCTTTCACTCTTTGCACCTTAATATCATGTTGTAATAATTGCTACGTGTACTGAAAGTTTGAGATCAATGTAGCTTATTTACCTGACACAGGATGGCTGCAGTTTTTTCCACTTCCAATTAAGGGTGGTTACACGAACAGCTGTAGGACCCCACAGTGTTTATACATGAATCAAAACTGTGGCAGTCGTGAATACCACTGACACATTCATCGAAGTCTGGGGAAATTAAAAGCAATGCATTAATAAGATTCTGCGAATACAGCCCGCTCTCTGCTCCCGGCCGCTAGGGGCGTTCGCGCGAGGCTATAATGAGATATTAAAGCCATTTATACGAGAGGAATAAGCCGCGGCTTACATTACTCGCGGCTTATGTAGCCGCGAACTGACCGTATTCAGTTGCATCTTCAAATCGCGTGTGTAAACTAGAGGCGATTTTGGTGCGATTTGGGCACGATTTATTGTAAATTATATGTTAGACAGGACTTTATTCAAACTGACAATTATGCTAAATTAGATATCCCTGTAAAAATATGTGGTAAACTAAAATAACTAAAAATAAATAACTAAATAAATAAATAAATTTGTCACGGGAAGTCGCGGAGGTTTCACCGATGCAGCTAGGCGGCAATGTTTGGGAAATCACAGCAAATTGCAACAAATATCGTACCTAAATCTCACAGAAATCTCCGCTGGTTTACACTTGCGACAAAAGTTGTGTTGGAGAACGCGACAAAAATCGCATCAAAAATCGCTTGTTTCAACGGGCCTTAACGAGTACGTGGCAGGTGTATTGATTTGAGTATTCATGTCATGTCATGTCCTTTCACAAACCGATCAAGGAGCTCTTCAGTACCAACAATTCCATCTACACATCCGTTTTCTTACATTACACAACCGTAAAGTTCGTCCTATCCTCACCTCTGCAAGTTTTGCCATCACCAGAGAATCCGGCCTTGCAAGTACAACCATAAGAGCCACGGGTATTCTTGCAGTTTGCATTGACGTCACAGACGGAGGGCGAAGCAGTGCACTCGTCAACATCTAAACAAACAGAAACAACATAAACAAAAAACCGACAAAGGATTGAAACATTGTAGGCGGCGGCACGAGAAGTCGGCAGTGAAGTTGAGGTCAACCGAAAGAAAGAGAAAGAGAAAGAGAAAGAAAGAGAGAGAGAGAGAGAGAGAGAGAGAGAGAGAGAGAGAGAGAGAGAGAGAGAGAGAGAGAGAGAGAGAGAGAGAGAGAGAGAGAGAGAGAGAGAGAGAGAGAGAGAGAGAGAGAGAGAGAGAGAGAGAGAGAGACAGTGAGAGAGACAGAGAGACAGAGAGAGAGAGAGAGAGAGAGAGAGAGAGAGAGAGAGAGAGAGAGAGAGAGAGAGAGAGAGAGAGAGAGAGAGAGAGAGAGAGAGAGAGAGAGAGAGAGAGAGAGAGAGAGAGAGAGAGAGAGAGAGAGAGAGGGGTAACAGCCGATTCGCGAGAAAGGAGGTGTGGGCGGCGGGGGAGGGGGGAGGGGGGAGATAATCACCGAGTGAGAGGAACAGCGATAAACGCCAAGAGAGTGAGGTAACCGTAACCGCTCTCTTTCAAGGAATTTTGTTCCACTAGGAGGATACAAACCCACTGTGACTGTTAGAAAATGTGCACTATCACTATTGGTGTATGCAAACGTAGTCGCTGCCCAAACCCCTTGCGTTTTTAAAGCTAGAAGATGAACTGTTTAAGAACATCACCTAGGTTGTTATTGAAATCTTTAGTCAGAGAGAGGGAGCGGTAACCACCAAGAGATCTCGAGTGGTAAAAAAATACGAAAGATATAATGTTCAACATGTGAACGACGAGCAATGGATAAAGTAAACATCTGAATCTCCAACAAGAATCGAACCCATGTCCTTTCACAAACCGATCGAGGATACCAACGGTATACCAACGGTGCAGCTCTCTGGAACAGCCTACCCTGTAATCTTAGAGAGACAAAATCACTCAATCAATTTACACATCAGTTTTCTTACATTAAACAACCTTAAAGTTTGTTCTATCCTCACCTCTGCAAATTTTGCCATCACCAGAGAATCCTGACTTGCAAGTACAGCGAAAAGAGCCACGGGTATTCGTGCAGTTGGCATCGTCGTGACAGATGGAGGGAAAAGCTGTGCACTCGTCAATGTCTAAACAAATGGAAACACTATAAGAAAACCGACAAAGTTTTGAAACACTTACGGAAGCTAGAAGGAAGAAAGGTTATCCCACAACCATCATAATAGACTTCCTCAAATAAAGTCCATTCCAATATCAATTTTCGATACGTTTCGTTCTTCGCGACTTTAAAGGCCCAGTTCAAACGTCGAACATCACATGTGCCGAACCTAATGGAAATGAGAAAAATCTAATGTTCTTGCTCATTTGCATTAGATTCGGCACATGTGAAGTTCGACGTTTGAACCGGCCTTAATTTATCGAATAAAACTCGACTAAAAAAGCGAAGATCGACTTGTGGCAAGTCTACTATCAAAACGACTCCTTAATAAAACTCCGTACGTCGTACTTTCTTTGACTTCTGTAAAGTAAGTAATATGACTTTATTGTTATGGGTTTTGTAATTCTATTCATATATCATCAAGGACGCCATTCACAATTAATAATGTTTAGCTGAATGAGGTAGCAGTATGCTGTATGCAACCAGAAACCCATGGGTTTCTGATGCAACTTAAATGTCGAAACTTTTGAAATTTTCGCCAGTATCAACCTTTTTACTCTGTTCCATCTTAAATTTTGAAGTTGAAGTGTTCAAGTTCGAGTCACCAGAATTGGAGTTAAAACAAACGGTGATTGTCATTTCGAGCGACTGTGGCCATACCTATGAACTCACCTTCTGTTTTCATGTCGAAATAAGCAAGCACAGGCACATCAGGTTTAATAGATGAGAACCAGTACTTTTTGCTGGCCGCTTGGCCTCCTTTACTCGCCTTAATTTCTGTGCATGTTTCTGCTGGCAACTCAGGGATGGATCCGAGGGGAACTGGAAATAAAGCAAAGATATTGTTCATTTATTAACGTGCAATTACTTTGCTATATCACCTTCTTGTCCTCCTCATTGAACGATTTTATTATTTACCTCTGTTTTCGTCTCTTCTGAAATAAAATTTGTCTGGGTTTGGAACGAAATCCTCGGGTCTGGCTTCCTTAGTTCGATTACTGAACTCTCACATAGAAAGAGAGATAATCCAGTTGAAACTTTGACATCGATCGTCTTTACGACACGACAATACGCACGTATGTGGGAGGTCTGCAAACATCGTCTTGTAGACGTGTCCCTGCAACATCCAGCCTAAGATGGACTCCTCGGATACACCGCCAGTGCATTGCTGAGCCACTTCTCTGAAGAACATTTGAGTCAGGAGAAGCAGAACAGAGATATGGAAGAATTGTCTTGCCATACTGCTGCCCTTTACTGGAAACTAGAATCGGAAGAAAAATAGTAAAAGGTACCTTTTAGGGTATTGAGCCGAAAAACCATGAAAGGAACTATTAGAATTGGTACCTCTTAGAGGTAAAAATCAATTTGAGCTACGCCTGTTAAACGAGATTTGTGATTTGAGGATTTACACGTCTCTGTGTTAAATAAGGCGATGGAACGATTAAGAACTGATCTCGCTGAATCGAGCTTCCGAAATTGAAATCATATGTTAAAAAGAAAACCGTTTTTCGAAAGTAGAAATCTTTTCCTGCGAAATTGCTTTGCTGTCGGCACTGAATTAAATGTCATTATAATGAAACGTTAATGTCGTTAAGTCCGTATTGGAAAACACTTTGCTGTCCTGTCAGCGTACTTCAGTTCTCTTGCGAGCGAGTCGAGATGGACGCCTTCGACTCGTTCCACAAACTCCTATTTGAAAGAACGAACTCTAAGCTTAGTAGGCCTGATCTGTTAGCAAAGATAAAAACAGAAAGGTATTGAACATTGTAACAATGTTCGTTTGCATCCATCTTTCGTTCCGTTTCACAATGGCCAACGTAATATTATAACTTCGTTGGTTTTAAAGTTATTACTTTTTTAACGAAAGATTGTCCCGTTGTTACGAAAAGAAAACCTTAGTGGAGTGAAGAGAAAATCAGCAAAGTCACATTTGATAAATTGGCTACAGATCTTGAGCATTCATGTGTAAAGAACAAGAGACTACTCTTTAAGTGCCGTCGAAATGTTTTCGGCAATTTGGCAATTCCTTTTTAAAGTGCACTGAAGTCACCAAATTTGCATTGAAAAACAGGCAGACCCTAAATGAAGAAATGGCGAGACTGAAATTACCAGTTGTTCAAAAACTGCAAATAATGAATTGTCACTAGAATAACATTAAACAAAAACGATGAAACCGAAAGTGGGACAAAAAAAAAATTGCAATTATATATGACTTTTATTACGAGGTATCTCACATTTGTAACTTGGACATGTCAGACGTCTAACAAATTTATCTTTTGTAACTTTTATCAGATTTAGTACTACTATAAATACGTTAGGCCTGCTTATCCTTTAAGACACGAATTGTTACACAACTATCTCCAAGCCACATGAACTCTGAGCCAGAACAATTACGTAGGATAAAGTGACGTAAATGGAACTGTTCAAATGTTTCAAACGTTATTCGCGCAGCGTTAAAGGCCCGTTTACACAGGCGATTTTTGTGGCGATTTTTGCGGCAATTTTTGCGGCGATTTACGCGGCGATTCCAAATCGCGCGTGTAAACTAGCGGCGATTTCATGGCGATTTCGTGGCGATTTCTTGGCGATTTCTTGGCAATTTTATGACCTTTTTGCAGCGGTCATCGCAGAGCGCATGCGATATGTTAACACAAAGCACGACAGCACCATGTCTCCAATTGTGCTACTTTGTTGCGAATGAAAACGTAACATGTAACATGAATGGTTATATTGAAATAGACGTAGAGGCGACTCAAATAGCTGCAGTGTGTTTGGGTATCGGTACAGTTTTTCTTCGTCGCCGCCAAAAAAAAACGTCGACAGCGGAAAATTTGGGTTAAGCCATGGATCTCGACGAGGGAAACAGACGAAGCGTTTCATCGCCTACTTAAAGATCTCGAGGGAGACCCCGAACACTACAACACCTACTTGCGTTTAGACCTTGCGACCTTTGAAGAGCTCGTTCAGAAAGTGGCCCCTTTTTTTGCAAAAGAAAGACACACGAATGAGAAATGCCATATCTCCAGCTGAGCAGCTTTCCGTAACTCTTCGTTACCTGGTGACAGGTGAGTCATACACAAGTCTTCAATATCAGTTCCGGATCAATAAAGGAACACTTTCTCTCCTCATTCCCAGAGTGTGCGAGGCGATTTCAACCGTTCTTGCCAAATTTATAGAATGCCCAAGTTCCGAGGAGGAATGGTTAGAGATTGCTAACCGTTTTGAGAACAGATGGCAACTACCGAATTGCATCGGGGCCATCGACGGAAAGCACGTCAGGATCCTACACCCTCCAGGAACTGGCTCCGACTATTTTAATTACAAAGGGTTCTTTAGCATTGTGTTAATGGCGGTCGTGGGCCCCAACGCAGAATTTGTTTTTGCGGATGTTGGCTGCCAAGGTCGCATTAGTGATGGTGGAGTATTGAGGAACACTGTCTTCTATCAAGCACTTGAGTCCAAGCAGCTCAACATCCCTGAACCAAAGCATCTCCCAGTGAGTGACATCATGATCCTGGAAGAGTGGAATACTGTTGTGCCACACTATTTCTTAGGAGATGATGCATTCAGCCTGACAGGAAAATGTCATGAAGCCATACGCAAAGAGAGGGGTTACTGAAGGGCAGAGAATCTTTAATTATCGATTATCTAGAGCTCGAAGAGTGAGCGAGAATGCGTTTGGTATTCTCAGTGCTAAATTTAGGCTATTCCATACCACCCTGTGTGTGAAGCCCAAAAATGCGATAACCATAGTCCATGCATCTCTGGCACTGCATAATTTTCTAATTAAGAAATGTCCAACAGTTTACACACCCCCAGGGTCCTTAGATTCTGAAAATGAAAACGGTGAAGTCATTGCTGGTGAATGGAGGCAAAGTGGAGAAAACAAATTTGACAATCTTTCACTTCCTGGAATTAACCACATAAGAAGTGCCAGTCAGCAGAGAGATAACCTCTCAGAATATGTCAATGGACCTGGGCAGGTTCCCTGGCAATGGAAAGTTCTTTTACCCTAGAAATCAGTAGCCTTGTCTACAGTGTTTGCAATAATGGCAATGTAGCTTGTACTCAATCCAAAGTGAAACCTAAGCATACATTCAAGTGAAAGGGAAATTTCCATTTTCCATAACTGTTATTTCATTAGTTTGTTAGGCAATATAATGGTGTCATAGTGATATTTATGCACAGTATTCAATAATTAACCTTTTGCCTCTTGATGTAATTTCAAAACATTTGATGCCTCAGCTTTCACCATTGGGTAATGTATGTTATCTTGCGTTGAATAATAATTGTACATGTTGAATTTCACAACAAGGTTAATAAGTTAAAAACAACAAGGCTAATAAGTTAAAAGAAAGCAAATAAATTCCTTTAAATACAGTTGTGAAATGAGTGAATGTTTAATAAATAGCTTGTTTAAGCCTGTTTTAAGCAAAAAGCAGCCTGAGATTAGATAAATCTTTGCTGAAATGGATTTTCCAACCAGACAGTGTTACTACAAGTAGTGTCTTGTGAATTATTGCCAAATTGAGCTTCAAACAGTAACTGCTGGATCTTTAACTTAACTAGCTCTTTGCTCCTTTTGTCCTTTATGTCTTTTAAAGACTGGCATACATGCTTTCCAAAAACTGTGTCTCCATCTTCTTCCACTGGCATCTTCCTTTTATTAGTAACGTCTTCCAACACACAGAGAGTTTTTTCCAACACTTTGTCTTCCATTTTCCTGTGAATTTTGGCAACTGACTTTGCTGATTTTGTTGTCTCAAGTGTGGATTAAGAGACCAGACTCTCATCATCTTCTTCTGAATCAATCTGTATTAGTTTGGGGTCAACTAAACTACCAGAAACTCCAGGTGTTGGTCTAGTCTTGACTGGTGTAATACTATCCCTTAAAAAGTGCAGTTGCTCATAGTACTTCCACGTTGGTACGTACACCTCACTTGCCCCTGTTCCACTACAGGTTGAGGCCTTGACCTTTCCCAACTCCTTGCCGTATTGCGTTCTCAAATTCTTCATCTTGCCTTTGATGTCTTCCTCTTTAAATTAGAAAGAAAAGATTTGCTATTAGAATTTAATAATTATATTTACAAATGGTAAGGTATTCTAACACAAAAATAGCTTAAACTGTTACTGGAAGTAGTACACACGAAAGACAATCAGTTTACATGATAGAATTTCATCATTGTTTCACCGAGTAAATTTATTGCGGTTTTCAGTGATATGCGAACTCTGAAATTCAATCCTCAACCAACGGTTTACGCTTTTTGCTGCCGTCAATCATCTTAGCGGACCTCTCGGGAAGTTCACTTCAACCGGGTCAAAAGGTCACGTCTGTCAGTTGTGATCATCATAAATTGGTAGATTTCGATCCATTTTGTTTATTTCTGTTCTTCATGGTTCGTTGGCTGTCGCCATAATTATGATTTTGTATTTCAGAGTTCGCAAATCACTGAAAACCACAATAACAATGAGTACCAGGGAGTTCACAATGATATTGGTTTCGAGAATAGAAAGAAGATCAGCAGTCAGAGTCTCCTTTAAAATCTTAGCACTGTTTCTTAAAGACTACTAAACTTTCCTATGTGCCTCCGTGTAAGAGACATTCGACCACATAAATCCACTTTCTGTTCAGTTATGGCCTTTATATAATCTTGCAATAAGTATAGAGAATGAATACAAATATTTTTGCTATAAACAAAAAATTAAACAAACACCCATTCACTAAAGGTTTTCTTCGACGATTACCGAAGTAATACGCAGTCAAATCAAACTTCCTATGATTTATTGCCGAACCAGAACTATACCTATATTCCATCTTTCCCCCCTGCAATTATTTTCATTCATCTTTATAAAAAAGAACACTACTTACCAATAAATGTGCTACCAAACTCATCATTTAATCCTCGCTGAATGTCAACTCTTGCAGCGATTTACTTATCCAACCGCTTGTAGTCGGGTGAACATGTATTGAAGAGGCACTCTTTCTCTGCCCAACGGTTAATTATATACTCTTCTTCTAAAGCCGTCCAAGTTTTCTTGCTTCCTTTCTTTTTTGGAGACTTCGAAGGTGTGCAAACAGCGTCCGCCATGTTTGCGACAAAACACCCTTGCGGGGGATGGGGAGGTACGTCAAAGTAGGTTTTTGTCACCCTCCAGCGGAAAAATCGCCGGTAAATCGCGTCTAAATTCGAGCAAGTTCGAAATAGTGGCGATTTCGTGGCGACAAATCGCCACGAAATCGCCATGAAATCGCTGCTACAATCGTGGTCAAAACTGTTGAAACATACGCGCGTTTTTCGGGAAATTTTAGACTTTCGCAAACCATCTGCTAAAATTGCGATTCCCCCCTCCCGTTTACCAATGTTGTTTTAGCCTGCAAATTCCTGTAATGCAACGACACTCTTCCGGAGCAACATTGAACAGGGGGAGGGGGGTGGGGGCGATTTCTATAGTTTCTAGAAAAAATAATATATGTTAGACATTCGATTTTTATTAAAAGTGTTCGCATGTTTCAACTAGTTTTGACCACGATTGCAGCAAGTGGGAGATAGAAGTGGTAACCTCAAGTCCACACTACCCAAAGTCTAATGGTCTCGTGGAAAGAAACGTGCAGACCGTTAAGCAGTTACTAAGGAAAGCTGATGAGTCCAAACAGGATGCATTCCTCGCGTTATTAGAGTTCCGTAATTCCCCTATCAGCGGAATGGATGAATCCCCAGCAGAACTACTTATGAGTAGAAAGCTTAGAACACGACTGCCAACTTCCAAGAGCCTCCTTGAACCGCAGCCTAGGTCTACTTCTCAGATTCGTCACAATCTGCTGACACGTCAACAACGTCAGAAAGCGTTCTATGACCGTGGCACTCGGCCACTTTCCAAACTACACGAAGGCGAACCTGTGCGAATGAAGCGGGGACGGGATTGGACACCTGCGGTGGTTGTCCAACAACACCAGACTCCTCGTTCGTACATTGTGGTGACCCCAGATGGAACGCAGATGCGTCGAAACCGCTTCCATCTTCAGCCGACCAAGGAAGAGGCATTGCCAGCCCCAAGCCCAGCATGGGAAGCAGTAGCCAGTGATGAGTCAAATCCTTGTATGCAACCAAGCACTGATGCTGGTATCGAAACGCCAGAGATGGAATCACAGCCTGATATCCCGTAAACGAATCAACCCGTCAGAAGAAGTCTACGGGTCCGAAGACCACCACAGCGTCTTATTGAAACTGTATAGTGATACCGTCAAGCTGACTACAAGTTTAAACTAAAAGAACCTTTGGGTGATTTTGTAGTTACACGCCCAAAACCTTTGGACTGTTAGAACCTTGTTTAATTGTTAGAACCTCGTTTATTTTCGAACTGTCTTAGAAGAGGAGACGTCACGTTAGGATGTTGTGCGTGACGCAAGACACGCATGCTCATTAGAACTTTATACATTGAACTTTGGAATCGCTCGCATGCTCGTGGCTTTTGAGACTCGAATCTTATGACAGTATCTGTGCTCTTGGCTGCGGAATTCTAGGCGCTGCAACGACCTCAGAGCTAGAGGTTGACTTGTACATATATATCTATGGCAACAAAGGGATTTCTAGCGATACAAGTTTAGATGAAAATGTTGAAAAATCGAAACGGGTTCTTACAATGTCTAATGTACATGTAGGAAACAGTCCTGTCACAAGTGACCTCTACGAACCAGATGAGATCGCGAATCATGTCAGTTCTGAAATAGCCAGTACTGACCTGTTTGAACCAAGTAGCAAAGGACGATGGCGATAATCCTGATAAAAGCATCACCGCAAGCCCAATTTCTATCGAACTTTATGAGCCCCTGTAATCGAGCAAAGTTGAATGTAAGCTGGCTTTTTCAGATAAAGCTGCAAGTAGAAGGTAAGTCTTCTAAAAACCTATTAAGAAAAATTGAATACAGTGCACCAAGGATATTCTTGGCTTTCACATGACGTCATAGAAATTAAAAAAAATCTAAGGAAAACGTACTGCAAAGCTGTTTCTAACATGGTATGTGGATACAAGTGTTATAATCTTTTACAAAAAGTTTCAGGTTTTAACGATGTTTTGCTTCCGATTTACAAAGGTTTTAAATGTGTCACGCAATACGTCATGCTATTTCAGATAAGCCGCGAAAATAAACAAAATTGAATCAGCTGAAAGTTATTGCTTGCATTACAAGTGCTTATAAGCCGAGTTAATTGAGCTTATAGCAAATACAATATTTTTGGATGTGATTTTTGGTGTAATTAAGACTTTGAATTTTTGGCCGCCATCTTTGTGCCCTTCTCAGGGGCACAAAGATGGCCGCTCCATACATTTCTTACTAAAAATATATAATACTCGTTCGCCTATAACTCTTGAACGAAATGCTTTTGCGCTTCAAAATTTGGCCAAGATGTGTAGTTTTAAACTCTCTACAATTCCATAAACATTTTGGATTCGAAATCTATTTTTTAATACTTCTGAATTTTGATATGACGTAAGTGAAAGCCAAGAATAGATAAGCACAGTTTTTTTAAAAGGTGGTTGCAACGGTTAAATTCTTTTTGATAAACATTTCAATACTATTTATCTTTTGAATTTAGAGTAAACTAAATAGGTATTGAGTCCAGCCATTTGAATTAATCATTTCAACTGATTTTAAAGCCCTTATTATATTGCCTACGAACTTCTCAGGACATTAAAACCACACGGCAGTTAAATTCAGGTTATGCAAAATTAATTAAACTCGAACCCTTCGTAGAACTCGAAGTTTACGCTGACTAGAACAAAAATCGATTACCTTGAAATGGAATTTTTTGGCAAGAGAACAGACCAAAGTCTTGTAAAATGTTACATGTAAACTTTTCCGGAAATTTCTTTCACAGTACGCCGCGTATAAGCAACTGGTCTTGAAAATCCACCGGCACGAAACTATCCGAGCCAGTGAACAAGCATATGAGAATGCAATGAAATTCATCGGAACTTGAATATAAAATTTCATTCATTCATTCATTCATTTTATTTTGCCATTAACCACATTAAAAAAATATAATAATAATAATAATAATAATAATAATAATAATACAATACACTAGAAATTTATAATAACTTAAAGACGTTAGACTACAAAATTTTTAAGGTGGTAGTGACAAGGAAGCCTATATAGAAGCCAGGGGCTTATGAACTATAGGCTTCCTGACAATATAGGAAAAGAAAAAAAAAGGAAAGAAGAAGTATGTAGCTCAACAAAGAGTATTTTTGACTAGGAAATTTGAAACTTGAAATTTGAACTCATTCAGCGAATTGATGATAATTATGTTTCGTTTCTTGATAGATCATGGCAGGTACGTTCATACTTGCGTGAGAGCTGTACAGCCCCCGAAATGATCCCGACCCCGAAATGATCCCCGACCCCGAAATGATCCCCAAATCGACCCCGAAATGATCCCAACCCCGAAATGATCCCCATTTTTTCACACTGACCCCGAAATGATCCCCAAGTAATTTTTGGAATGGAATAGCCTTCCATCCAGAGAAAGCTGGAATGAATAAAATAAAGGCAGTTAAGGAAATTTTGATTTTCATTATATGCAGTATTCACTTATTTATTCATTTTGGACAATTCATAAAATAAATAATCATAACGCATTTTTTAACGATTTTTCAAGAAACTATATCATTTCTTATTTTTGCGAGTGTAGCGTTTAATGGTGTAATAAAGAGTGACAGGCCTACACGACTCCCTCGCGAGTGTTTTAGCCATTTTATAGTTAAGCTCGCAAAATGATGCTTCATGTATTTGTAGCGGGTATATGGAGATTTCGAGGTGACTGAATTAAAAGCCTTTTAAACTCGCTAAATGATACAGACTTAAGTCTCGAGGTCATTTGTGTTTTTAAGCTGTCTGCCAGTTTTGACCTCTTTGTCGGGACGTCTGTTTAATAGCGATGTTCTTATTATGCCATCGTGGCATTTTTTAGAATAGCTCTGGTGTGAAACCTTTTAACATTGCATGTAGGCTTTGAGCAAGTTTCGAATTGGAGGTCATTTTGAAATTATGCTGTATTCTCGGCGGTTTTCTTCAACTCTGGTTTCTTCAACTCGGCGGCTTTCCATTCTCACATGAAATGGGCACTTGCATCTAGCAAGAATAAACCCGGCAACTGATGAGGTTCACGTGGAGAACCGAAACCATGGTCTTGCCTGTAGAAATCATAAATATCATGGCATAAACAAAACAGTCGCTAGACTGTTTAACTCATTACAATGCAGTGAGACGAACACTGCACAAATGACAATGGAGAGAAACAGATTAGAGCTCCGGAAAAACCATCAATTCTCAACTACAAAGCGGAGCAGTGACTGAAATGCGCTTGATTTATACTCTCTATGAAACATTGCATAGCTTTATAAAAAGCTACAATTATCTCTGAAAATTCGGACCAATACATATCAACAGTCCATGAAAATACGACCTTGGCTTGCAATAAAAACACTGCTGGGCCCAGCGAAAATAAAACTAATTGCAAGAAACCATTGACGGTCGATAATTTCATGCTAAAAAATCCGACTACCTGAGAGATTCAGAGAGAGTGAAAAACCTTTCATTGTTTATAAACTTCTACTAGAAAATGGCTACATGAGCACAGCAAGAGGTCAAACAAAACTGAAGAAAGCCGCCGATTGAACAGAGCTCCAGAACGGAAGAAAGCCGCCAAGTTGAAGAAAGCCGCCGAGTTGAAGAAACCAGAGTTGAAGAAAACCGCCGAGAATACAGCATAATTTCAAAATGACCTCCAATTCGAAACTTGCTCAAAGCCTACATGCAATGTTAAAAGGTTTCACACCAGAGCTATTCTAACAAATGGCATAATAAGAACATCGCTATTAAACAGACGTCCCGACAAAGAGGTCAAAACTGGCAGACAGCTTAAAAACACAAATGACCTCGAGACTTAAGTCTGTATCATTTAGCGAGTTTAAAAGGCTTTTAATTCAGTCACCTCGAAATCTCCATATACCCGCTACAAATACATGAAGCATCATTTTGCGAGCTTAACTATAAAATGGCTAAAACACTCGCGAGGGAGTCGTGTAGGCCTGTCACTCTTTATTACACCATAAGAAATGATATAGTTTCTTGAAAAATCGTTAAAAAATGCGTTATAATTATTTATTTTAAGAATTGTCCAAAATGAATAAATAAGTGAATACTGCATATAATGAAAATCAAAATTTCCTTAACTGCCTTTATTTTATTCATTCCAGCTTTCTCTGGATGGAAGGCCATTCCATTCCAAAAATTACTTGGGGATCATTTCGGGGTCAGTGTGAAAAAAATGGGGATCATTTCGGGGTCGGAATCATTTTGGGGTCGATTTGGGGATCATTTCGGGGTCGGGGATCATTTCGGGGTCGGGATCATTTCGGGGGCTGTACAGAGCTCCAGAATAATTCAGGAAATTACGCTTTTTCACTTATGCTGATAAGCGTTCGAGTTCATGGTTAAAATTTTAAGCCGCCACCCGCGTACTGTACTTCAAGACAGGGCGTCAAAGAGTTTAGTTTTTATCTGCAACGACAGTGAGCTTTGCTGCCAGTGTAATCACTTTGTGGTTGTCGAAGAAAGGCGAGGAAACTCGTGATTTTGATCAATGCCATTTTTTATAAGACCTTGGTCTAAATATTATTATATACGCATCGTGGAAAGAAAGTTTAAACCAGTTGAAGTTCGAGTTTTTCATCAGTTTTTTTCCCATTCACAATGTTCTCGAAAGCCGTGCGACAAGCAAGCAAGTCGTGAGAAAATGTTAAAATCGAAACCACGTTTTTCCCACGGTAACCGCGCTTAAGCCTGGTTTCCATATACACTGTAATCGCAACGATCACAACGATCGCAGCGATCGTTACGATCGACGATCGCTGCGATTCTTGCGACCCTTGAGATTATATGGATTTTTCTATATCTGCGATCTCAATCGCAAGGATCGCAACGATCGCAAAGATCGCAACGTTTTGGTTTCCATATGATCGCAAGGGTCGCACAACTCTTTTTTCTGCGATCGTTGCGATTGTATGGAAACCAGGCTTCATATGCAAGATTGACGTTCAATTTCCTGAGTTTGAATTTTACTTGAAAGTGTACTTCGGTCTTCGGCCCCTTTGAAGAATATATGTTCCCGACCACGGCTACAAAGTGGGCTGCTTTTTTCCTTTTTTTTTTTCAGCTCAAAAGCTAAAATTTATAGTAGATGAAATGAGACCTGCTCACATTTTAATTATTTTAAAACTAGTTGAAGTCGGCACTTACTAAACCCATCCAGTAATTGATTTATTTAAAGCGCCGTCACGGAATCGCGCTCGCTGACATTAATTATCACACTATAAGCATTTAACTACTGGAAACAATCACCTTTTGGACTCACTTCCTGTGTTATCAATCTGTCCATATTAGGGACGGACCATTTAATTTTTGTGTGGGGGGGGGGGGGGGGGGGGGCTGGGCAATTACCAAAAAAAAATTCCTGCAGGAGAAATTTAAGAGAAAAAAAATCGTGCACAAGAAAGTACGTGAAAAAAAATCAAGCATTTGGGTAAAAAAAATTCTTGCAAATAGTGACGCCGAAAAAAAAATCATACTCAGAAGAAATTGCCCAACCCCCCCCCCCCCCAACACACACACACACACACACACACACACACACACACACACACACACACACACACACACACACACACACAAATGAAATGGTCCGTCCCTTATGTTACTGAAACGATAATACCGCAGATACTAATGGAAGTGTTATGTCCTCAGGTATCACTGGCCGAAACAGACGTTCAAGTACTGGTGCAGCTCAAGTTTCCCAAGTTGCTAATCATCTCGAGGCTTTGAAAGAAGGCGTCGCGTTATCGTCGAAGTAAACATTGAAGGGTACAAGAAAGTACCAGTACAGGGACGCGTGAAGATAACAACAGCATCGAGTTGGAGCATTGTTAAGGGTCGTGGCTGTGTGAAATGGAACATTCTTGACTGACACTTCCATTGGGTTGTATTCTTTGTAAGGGTTAGACAAAGAACGCGAGTGTTCAATGGGATATAGTGCCTCGAGCATAGATAGAAGGCCACGAGGGCGTAGCCCGAGTGGCACTTCTATCTAATGCGAGAGGCACTATATCCCATAGGACACGAGCGTTCATTGTCTAACCGTCTTAGAAAATGGTCACATCCGCGAAGAAACCATGTTTTATGCAGATTGTATTTATGAGCGTTTTTTAATTGTGTCGTTCACACTTGAGAATCACGTTGTTATTTGGTTTTGAATGTCGCCGTAATGTTGGTAGAATTTTACGAATAACTATACTTTTCTTTCTTTGGAGCTTTGTTTATTCTTTGTTGTTTTGATGGCTCATTTGCTCCGGCTATGAGCCAGTATACAGAGCTCGAGGAACTTGAGGCCGTCCTTGCCACTCAAGAGTTATTTGCTTTTGAGAGCGTAGACATATCCGAGTGCTTGGGGGATGAATTCGATAAACGTGAAAGTTTCCAAAAGCCTACCACAGTGAACGAAATTGAGCAAAGAGAAAGAGACAGAATTCCAAAGCACGGTGAGACCAGTCTTTCGTTTAATTTTTCCTAAAAATTGTTAAATCAAATTTGGTTTTGTTATTTTGGTGATTAATGTCTTGCTTAAGTTATGTAAAGCGAAAACTTCAAATAAAATTGCCATTTTTATAACTGCAAGTTGTTTTTTGTTTAAACAAGAGGCTCCGAGTAGCCTATACTGATGCGCATGAGACGCTAAGAGGCCAGTTGTGGTTGGACATGGTCCGGAAGGCATCATGGGATGAATTATCATTTCGAGCGGCTTTCGGTTCAGGGAGGACCTCGAGTAACTACAAATTTTCAGAATTTTAGCCGCTATGGAAGCACAAATCGGCCTAAATTGAAGTTTATGCGATTACTTTTGTATTTATAGATAACATTTTTTTACAACTGAATGACTCGAGGTATCATTATACATCGATCGATCGATTACTCGTGCACTGACTTAAAATTGGGGCCACAACAAGCACAAATCAGCCTTCATTGAAGGTGATAAGATTCCTGTTGTTACTTAGCAGGGTTTTAAGCCAGCTGATTGAGCGAAAGCGGAATTCCAACCGAGGAATATTTTGTAACGGAAGCTATAAGCTTAAATTGTGGAATTAAAATTCCGAGGTTGGTAACCGCAACAATCCATTGTTGCATTTTATAGTCCTCTAGAGTTTTAGAATGTTATAATATTGAAATATGCGTTGGCGATTTTATTGTTCTGTATGCTGGTGGTGCTGGATTTGTGTTGTTGTTTAGTATAAATAAATAAATAAATAAGTAAATAAGTAATAAAGCTGTAAATTCATCAAGAAATAATCAAGGGGATGAAATCAATAATAAGTTTACAAAAACAGATTTCAGTCCCATTGCCCATTAAAAATCTGACAACTGTTGTGTTTTTGTTATAATATCACAGATTATTCCTTGCTAAAACTTCAAGAGGAAAACATGATTTAAATCCTAATGGAGTGACTAAGCAGTGACTAACATAGATTGTTGCATCTGAACAACAAATAACAAAAACAAACTTCTAGAAAGAAATCTAATTCTGGCCATAAAGACCTGGTAGGAAATTGTAATTAGGGGGACCTCAGGCAAAGAGGAATTCAACTTCTGGGCTTGAAAATGAAAATGCAGTGTTTTGGCACTATACTCTGCGTTTGTGGCAAAACAATTTAAGGTACTAAGGAACCCTTTTTTCTTTGGGCCCTCTTACTTGGAATGTAATTAGAGCACAACAATCAGGACTGTGCACGTGAGAACAACTGCATGTTCTTTCACTTGAGCACAAATCTCAAGGTTAATTTATAACAAATCTACAATTGATTCTGTCATAAGCAACCAGGAATTGGAAAGTGATCCCTTAGGGAGGATGGTTGCTTACAAGAGTCATAGTACAGCAATAGAGAATGGTTGCTCAGAGAGAGCAAACTGTTGTTGTTATAATAATTTTAAGTAACAACTTTCCTAACAGACAGACAATTCTTAATGAGGTATTTATGTAAACTGTTAAACAATCCCCTCCAAACTTAAATGCCGATCAGTCAAATTCCCTGACTTTTCCCTGACAAATGTAAAAATTTTCCTGACCGACTAAATTAAAAACATTCACAAATTAGTCCTGGTAATAATTAATGGCCTCCAACCTGCCCTCACAGCCAACCTCTCCACCCATTTATTTATGCTTTCAGAACGCCACATGCAGTGTACATGAATTGATAGTTTGTTAACATAACATGGAAAAAGGATTGATTTTCTTGGAAACCATTAGCTTGTCGTTCAATTAGTTCTACCAATCCAACACATTTCATGTCCGTAAAATGTACCAAAATGTCACTTTTTCCTGACTCAGAATGAAATTCCCTGACTTTCCCCTGACCTTGAATATTTTTCCCCTGACCAATTCCTGACCTGTGGCAACCATGTAAATGAAGCCCTTTGAGAAGTCGGTACACAGAAATGAGAAACAGAAACTACACCTGCTGGCTTACAGCCCCCCCCCCCCCCCCCCCCCCCCCCCACCCCCCCTTCTCCTCCTTTGCGATCCTTGATAATCAAGGCATACCATAGTTAAATGGAGTTGATATTTTGATAATAGAAAACAATAATTAGAAATCAAAATAATTATAGCAATTCATAAGCAATAAAAATTTCCCCCAACTATGAAGGTTATTCTATGCCACCATGCAGCACTTAAGTCTGTAATAAGTTTTTATTGTCAACCGAAGACAAAAGTAAGCAACCCGGGGCTGCTGTGCATTTCTAGCAGGCTACTGCTAGAGCACAATCCATTAAATATCGGTGTAGATAATTGTTATTAATGTTAGGAATCAACAAATAAATATATTTAACAGACTGATTAAATGATTGATGCATTTTGTCTATGCAAGCTACCTTATAATTTTATTTATATAATAACACCACATTGATAATTATCTGCCAAAATATGAAACAAACTGGCGATATGGGGGCATTTACCCAAGAATTCACAGTTCTCAACCCAATGGTGGGTCTCAAGAGCTTTGGATTTTAAGCATTCTGTTGCTAAGAGCAGGACTTTACAAGACATGATAATTACAGAACAAAACCCTCACTGCCTCAAGCCCCAATATTTTTGGTCAAGCAATAAAAATGTAATTCTTGTTTGGCTGCTATTTTCAGGAAAAAGAGCAGAATGAAGGGCTCCACATTTTGCTGTTAAACCTAAAAGAAAAAGACTTCATTAGGAAGCCACTCCAAAAAAGAAAACAATAACAAGCTCATATACGGTATTTGCAATGTTCAAATCTCATGATCAGTGTGTAGATTGCACAAGAATATGAATCAAATATCATGTTTTTCCTCAGAATGAAGACAGAAACTTTGATCTCAAAAGGTCGAAGCGACCTTAAAAATTACAGTTTGAAGTCTCAGAATACTCAATACTCAAGTGTCATAAAGCTGACTCGTGTTTTAATACTTCCAAAAATCGCCAAAGTTTGATCGCTAATAACAGAAAAACGGTAAGAGGTACGATGGGGTTAGACGTCCTAAAATTAAAGAATGACTATTTCTGCAATATATGATGTAGATTTCTTGGCAAAAACCGACAAGATATCGGATCAGGAAGCGAACGGGGTTTCGACAAAACGCTGACCCCCGGTCTGCTGACCCCCTGCTGACCCCTACTGACCCCCCAACTGACCCCCTATAAAATTAACAGGGTATATCAGAAATAATACTTACATGCACTAGAAATACGCGTCTCAAAGAACCTCGCGAAGATTGGGGGAAGGTGCACCGCCGGTCGAAACTTGGTGGCGTCTCGATTTGCGTATGGGGCTTTTCGCCGTTCCAGTTTGTTTTCTTTGAAACCAAAAACGTTGGTAGAAGGTCCTTTCGAGGATTCGCTTACCGTTTACCGTCCACCATCTTTGTTTACAAGGCTCCTATAGGCTTACATTAGGTAGTAACCTGCGCCATTGTCAGCGGTCGCGATTCCTTTGCTGCTAGAAACTGCAGGACACCAACGCGATATATTTTTATGGATTTCAATCTCTCTCTCCTCCGCAGAGGCCCCCATCGGTATTCGAAAAAGGAAGTGTAAAAAAAAAAAGTGAACGATCGGGGGACGCGCTATATTTTCCCCTCTCCCCAGCCTCCTAGTGGCACAAAGAGGCCTCTGCGGAGGAGAGAAGATTTCAATAAAAGGCCAAGTTTCGAATTCGAAGTCTTGTCACGACGAACATTTTGCAACATTTTGGCGAAGTTGTAAATGAAATATCATAACCTACCCGATGACGCGATAAAATTTTATACAAACAGCCAAAATCGTCGTGAAGCAGAAACAGAAACGTCTTTTGAGAATGAGATTGGCTGTGGGTTAAACGGCTACAATCTCGGACAGAATAAAAAGAGAAATAACACCTCCCCTCCCCCCGATTCAAAGATGGATTCGCGCGAAACCCAAAACGCGCCATTTTCCCATCACTGAACTGTGGGGGAGGGTTGGTATTAATTTTTCATTTGACATGTCCAAGATTGTTGCTGGAAAAGCTGCACGGGATTGATTAAAGGGAAAGCAGATTTTTCCGTTTCCGTTTCCGTTTCCGTTTCCGTTTCTCTTTCTTTTTTCTTTTTCTTGCTAAAAGACAAAACTGTATAAGCAGCCTATACATTTTTTTTTTCGAGGAAGGAGGAGGGGGTGGGGAGAAGGGGTAGGGGGAGGAGGGGTGACAATGGAACAGGTTACTACTTCATGTAAGCCTATAGGAGCATTGTAAACAATTATGGCGGACGGTAAACGGCAAGCGAACCCTCGAAAGGACCTTCTACCAACGTTTTTGATTTCAAAGAAAACTAAGTGGAATGGCGAAAAGCCTCATACGCAAAGCGAGACGTCACCAAAGTTTAGACCGGCGGTACACCCTCCCCCAAGCTTCGCGAGGTTCTTTGAGACACGTATTTCTAGTAAGTATTATTTCTGATATACCCTGTTAATTTTATAGGCGGTCAGTTGGGGGGTCAGTTGGGGGTCAGTAGGGGGTCAGCAGACCGGGGGTCAGCGTTTTGTCGAAACCCAAGCGAACGCGTTGGTTGACTACACAACATGGACAAAAGCCGCCATATTGGAAAGACCCGCGAGGAAGTCAAATAATGACAAAATTTATGAAGATATTTGTATTAAAATGTAATAAACAGTAACTTTAACACAGTAACTTTAACAACCCACCTTTTGTTTTAACTCTTTCATTTGAACAAATATGCGCCAGATCTTCAAATATCCGCATATAAAACCTTGATATCTTGCGTGTTGCGATTCCTTCCGAAAAGACTTGTGAATAAATTCAGTGATGTGATTGGTTGATTACCCCTACCAAAATGCCTTTCGGACCGTGTCAAGACGCGTTGATCGAAGCTACCAATTTTTCTGTACTCGCTTTACATGTTAATTTATCGATTCCCGATCAAATCCACACTCGTCTGTTACTTCCGAAAGCGTGAATTATTTCTGTTAGATTTGAAGACTATTTTTAAAAGCAGTGAAATCAGTAAAAATTGACATTAATATGACACGCATTCCACAATCCATAATCCACAGAAGTCCAGTCCCAAAGTCTATTGTTTTTTAATCCGATAGGTTGCAATAACGACGCCGTTTTCCCGTGTGTTTCTATTGTTCTTTCTTTTACAAAGTCTTGAAATTACTCACCACAGGCAGCGAGGACTGCTCCAACACAGGCATTGTAAAGCATCGGCAGTAAAAAGGGGTATAAATTGACAATATGCTTACGAGCGCGAGAAATCGATGTTTGGCATTTTTGCTTCGGAAGAACTCTGATTAAAATAGCTCTTATTTCTTCAGAATCGCGACAAATTCGGCCTCAAGTTGTATGCTGTGTATAAAAGCAACGTTCACCTCGATGGAAGAAATACAGAATTCACTATCAAGACCAAATTATGGAAAACGTATGTCATGCGCATGCGTAAGAAACATTTGTCATATATTTTATTGTACCACAAGAAAAGAAGTAATTTTTCTAAAGCAACAAGACGATAAAGACCCGTATTTTCCCAGGATTACCTCTTGCACTTTATACTTAACTGTGTAAATCGCGTTTCTTTTTTTAATTGCTTTTATCAAGAAAGCTACCACAAGGAACCAGAGATTCGTCGGAACGTTATAAATACGTAATTTCAGTACCAATGTTAGGGAAGCGTTGGTGGTTGGCGGCGTGACGCTTCCATGACGTTGTTTTGGTGGCTTTACTGTTTACGTGATTCCTGAAAACCGGAAGTCAAATATGCACTGTGTTGACCGAGAGAAAAGCGGAAGCCTGGGAATAATAAATTAAAATATGCGTGCATAAATTTGCATGCAAAATCGTGACACAAAAAATAATAAAAATAATAACAAGACAAGAGGCTCCTAGCAGCCTATACTCATGCGCATGCGTAAGTTAGTTTTATGATATATTTTAAACATGATAAGAAGATGTCCGAAACGGCGAAGAGTACTCCTTTTATTCAGTCATCGCTCCTGCAAACCACGTTGTTTACTATTGATTGTTTTGGAAATGAAGGCTTTACCACAATGAAGGGAATGATTCTTCTAAGTCTTATATATACCAAACATGAACATTGCTAATGTAAGTAGCGTTGTAGGAGAGGCTGCCGTGACACTTGAGTAACGCTCTTTTACCGGAAGTGAGAGTAGCCGGAAGTCACTAAACAGGAAGTGTAGTGGCAAAGCTATGAACCGGATTGTACAATTTAAAATATGCGTGCATACATTTGCATGCAAAATCGTGACACAAAAAATAAAAATAATAATAATAATAATAATAAAAATAATAACAAGAAAAACGGAGCCGAAACCTTACCTCATGCCGCTACTCGCATGAGTAAAAAACGGAGCCGAAACCTTACCTCATGCCGCTTCGCGCATGAGTAATTAGCAGGCTGTAATAGTATGCTCTATATACTCATTAGTATGCTCTATTTTCTCATTAGTATGCTCTACATAGAGCATACTAATAAGGCTTTTAAACAAAGGAAAACAAAATAATTCATTAGTATGTTCTATATAGAACTTACTAATGAGTAGTTATTTTATCCCACAATTTCCCTGGGCTTCAAAGCCCCCCCTCTAGCTTACATAATTTAAGACAGTTTATGGAATATAGAACACACAAATACTGGACACTGATTGGCTGAGTGGGTGTGACCATTTTCTAATAGTATATTTTAAATTGAATAGCAATAACAAGCTCAGCATTGAGACCTACAAATATCTAAAATAAACTGAAACACACAAAAATCAAAAACATTAATTGCGGAAAGACTGGATTATGCGTAGTAACCTTGTCGCAAAACTGTTTTTTCCAGAAGTGGGCTATTTTAAGTTGTCGATCCTTTTTGCATTAGTGGCACTATTTCAGTAGACAACCTCAAAGAACATGTAGATTTCCACGTTCCCTTACATTGCGCTGCCTAAAGGAACATGGAAATTTCCACGTTCCTTTGCATCGTGCTGCCTAAAGGAACATGGAAATTTCCACGTTACTTTGCATTGTAACGATCACCCAATTTATTTCAAATGTTGCAATTGTTTTTCCAACTTGGCAAGTATATTATTATTTATGGTGTTTATTGCCGAAAATAAACAGCATGATGATCTTTTTGGGAAGATAATTGAAATAGATTGTGATTTTTACCATGTTTTCTTTACTTACGGCAGAAAACACCAATTTTAGTTTAATTTCTGCCACTACTTGGCAGAAAAAAAAAAAATATCCACTTTTCTGTCAATATTTTCCATAATGGTACTGGACATCAATTTCTGGTACGAATAGTTAAAAAATCACATTTTTTTTTAAATACTCAAGTTGTCAATAATACGTCAGAAAAGGTACTTTTGTCCCATAGATTTCAACAGTTTGGCAAAAAAAATATAACAAAAACATATTTACTGCCAAAAATCTGTATTTTTATGGAACAAATAAAGACAAATTTTCCAGAGAATGCATTTTATTATATCCCCGATGGTTTTAGAACGTGTTGAAAGTATGCTATCATTATTATATAAAATTGGGCCGAGGTAAAGCGATTATTAGACCTAAGCTAGATTCGCGATTAGTTTAGAGTTAGGAATAGAATCACACATTATAGATGTATCATAAAGAATAGCAACTTTTATAGAAAGAGCACGAAATCAAAAGAAAAGGCGGAGAAATATAATATGGCTTAACCCACCCTTCAACAGAAACGTCGAAACCAATATAGGAAGAGCGTTCATCAACCTAATTGGTAAATGTTTCCCAACTGACCACAAATTGAGGAAAATATTCAATAGAAACACCATCAAACTAAGCTACAGCTGCACACCAAACATGAAACAAATTATAGACGGACACAACAAAGCCATCTTAAAGACAGCCACACAACCCGAACAAGAACAAACCAAAAAAATGTGCAACTGTAGAAACAAGAATGAGTGTCCATTAAAAGGTGAAGTCTTGCTGAAAGAAATTGTGTACCAAGCCACAGTCACCACCACGGAAAAGAGCGAGACATATGTGGGCCTTACAGCCACAGATTTTAAAACGAGATGGCGGAACCACCTAACATCTTTTAAACATGAGAAAAAGAGGAATGACACTGAACTAAGTAAATATCTGTGGCAATTGGAGGAAAAGAAAGAAGAATTTACAATCTCGTGGAAGATCCTCGCAAAGGCTAGAGCGTACACTAACCTCACTAAACGCTGTAATTTATGCACCACAGAGAAGTTTTTCATTATATCGAAACCGCAATTGGCGACCTTAAACAAACGTAATGAACTCGTATCAACTTGCAGGCACCGACGAAAATACATTCTTATGTATAAGTGATCGTACATTAAATAGCCAATCACAATCGCAAGTATGTAATTTTTAAATTTTTAAAGTTTTGAATTTTAATTATAACGGTCTGATGTAACGATGTCGCGCGATCATGTTGCTGATGTAAACCTTAACGATACTTCAGTGTATATGGAGATTAACTGATGAGTTGATCAACTTTGTGTTGGTCCACGAAACAGAACTGTATTAAAATCCATATTTGCTCGTATTGAGTAGTCTACCTACTTTATAACCGCTCCTTTACTATAGAGCACTATATCTGGCTACACCGGTGAAAATAACCTGGATTTATATCACGCTCCTAAATTGTAGAGCACTGTTTTAACGAGGAACCAAACATGGAACGCATATCGTTCAACTACTCTACGAAGAACATCCCTGTGGCATCGAAAAGGGTATACATTAAGCAATTGATTGACAAGACTGAACAGTTTCTATGCAGGACAATCCTGGATAAATTTTGGAAATAATCCGTATCCCAATTTTGTAAAAAAAAAATCCCTAAAATAAAATTCTAAAACAATCTATTTATAGGAACCCCCTAATTACCGTACTGTATATCGGGCATGTCAAGGGTGCATTTCTACAACCCTAATGAAACATAGGGGCGGTGTAACTTACATGTATGCTGCGGTGACCTTTGAACAGGTGTAATTATGACCATTTGAGTGTAAAATGGGGTTGGCAGGCCTGCACGACTTTTGCCTCATGTTTTTAATGCCATTTGCTCCTTCTGTATGTTTTGAACGGGTATTCTACATTTACCTGTTTGTTAAGGAGGATTTTAGTTTAGAGTTTTAAAACCCTTCCAAAGCCGCGTGCATACAACGGACTAGTCTGTCGGTTGTGGTTTCCCGTGGTGTTGCGTTTGTAGCTTTTGACTTCATTTTAGCGTCCTTTTTTTTGCCTGGCAGTTGGTGTGTTGTTTTCTCCATTAATATTGACATGTAGATTTTTATGTGGGAAAGGTTGGAATTTCTCTAACTATTCTCTCTGAAATACCGGACATGACAGGATCTGAAATGATCTGTTGGCCGTGAATGTCTTTCCTGCTATTAATGTCACGCTGGGCCCAGCTATTTTAGTTTTGTCTTTGAAGGGTTTTAATTTTCAGGATCCTAGAGAGATTTGTAGCTTGATAAGCTATTCAACTTGTAGAGAGTTGAAGTTTGTCTCAGTCAAGGCTGTAATTTTAGCTTCCATTTGCTACGCTTTATAGCTGCTTGGAGCTCGCTGTTTATACTATAACAGTCCAGCAACTGCTTCGTTTATGCACAATTTCATTCAGGCAAAGACTATGGTTTCGGTTCTCCTCTCGAACCTTGTCATTAGCTGGGTTTGTATTGGCTAGTTGCTACCTTTCAGTAGCAACGCATTTACGAAAGCCGAGGAGTGACTTTAGACTTCAGACTTCAGACTTCGCCCTCGGGCGTTAATTTTTGTTTCCTTTTGCTTTTGAAGACTGAAAAGTTCCTTTTCGTAGTGATTTTAGATGTAAAACGCATGTAAATTGCTTATCCAATTGCGTAACCAACATGTTCGCATACACAAAGCCCACAACCGACGCTGATAGTTGAAATCGATTACCTTGTCCACTTTTAATCTAAAAATAGTAGATTTGTATTGTACTCTCCTGTATACAGTTGTGGTGGCTTGAGAGTGTTCTACAAATGTTTACAACTTCAATGTACCATATTTTTAGATTAAAAGTGAACAAGGTATTCGATTTCAACTGACAGCGTTGTCGGGGCTTCGAAAGCAAGTTCGAAGTCCGAAGGTCCGAAGGTCTGAAGGCTTCGTAAAAAAAATATGATACATTTAAAGTTGTAAACATTTGTGTAGTAGTCTCAAGCCACCACTATTGTAGTAACTGGAGAGTACAATGCAAATCTACTATTTTTAGATTAAAAGTGGACAAGGTATTCGATTTCAACTAACAGCGTTGTGAGCTTTGTGTATGTGGACATGTTAACAAAAGCAAAACGCAAACAGCGGTTACAAACATTTGTCTAAAATGCATTTCTTTCAGTTACTTGACGTTTCGTATTTACCACACACATCATCTGAAGTGATCGTTTTGAAAAGCTAACTAAATTTAAATGTAAAAAGCAAAGAACTAGAAACTAGTAGAAACAGGAGAGCTGCTTGCGTTTTGTTTTTTGTTAAAACTAAAATGGCCCTAGAAAACGAATTTTTGTGAGTATGTTAGTTACGCAATTGGATAAGCAATTTACACGCGTTTTACATCTAAAATCACTAAGAAAAGGAACTTTTCAGTCTTCAAAAGCAAAAGGAAACAAAAATTAATGCCCGAGGGCGAAGTCTGAAGTCTGAAGTCTGAAGTCTGAAGTCTGAAGTCTGAAGTCGAAAGTCGAAAGTCGAAAGTCGAAAGTCGAAAGTCTGAAGTCCCTCCTTGGCTTTCGTAACGCATATTTTTGTTGAGAACGGTTAAACCATTCTGCTCGGCATAATTTTCAAGCTTATAAATTGCCCCAGTAACTTCGAGAAGGAGTGGCTCATTTATCGGGTGCAACAGTGATGTGAAAGATGCCATCTTTTTAAGCGAGTCTTTTGTTGACCTTTGATCACCTTTAGTGAGTTCTCAACTACCCGCCATCTTGAATATATTACCCAGAAGACTTAGCGACTGGCGACTACTCGGAGTCGAGGTTTGAACCAACGACCTCCCGCTTAGCAGACCGGATCTCAACCACTGAGCTAACCGGGCGGCGGTTATTGCGATTTGTTTGAAATCAAACATACATAATTATTTTATTCTTCAAAAATATGTATGCCATATACCATATTTTAAGATGTCTATGTGGGATTTTCAATTCGAAATTTTAAACGCGCTAAATTTCACTTTTACTGGTTTCTAATTTTCTTGTTTATCGTCGTCATGGTAATATCGATTTTATCAGACAATATATCTTGCCAAACTTCAATTCAAAACTAGTTAGTGGTAACAATTTCACATACTTGTTTTTTTTTTTAATTCATTACCCTTTAATTAAACGAACAACTAAAATATTTTTCAAAACTCATTTAAAATTACAAATCAAATAAATAATTTTTAATCTTTCCTGAGCATTTCGATGCAATAAAATTTATAATAATCGCCAAAGCAACTCAATTTTTACCGTCGTAAACTATCCTTGTCGGTGTGAAAATGAAAATCATTAAGATTGTAAAACGCTAAAATAACTGGTTTTGAGCAGTTAACATCTCAAGCATGTTAAGGCATGGTTTACCTGCTTATTTGGCATAGTTTCATTTTTTAAAGGAAGTCGTCGTCCAATGTTCCTAATAATTTGCAAGCAATATTGTTTCAGTGGCCTTAATAATATGAAACATTCGTGACGTTCGAATATCAGTCACGTGACCTGTTATTGAACGTTAACGGTTTAAATCTTCAGGGTAAAATGGGGAACATTAAATCAAATCAAATTAAAACTTTTTGAGCACCAATATTTTGCATCTTAGGTGCTAGTCATGGAATAGCCTTGTCCGCATGTCCAAGTTTAATAGCAATCACGTAATTAGGGTAAATAGGTCACGTGACTTTAGAAATAGCTTAATAACTTCTAATACAAATTACAGATACCACCTTACAAGGCAGAATAACAATGCTGATACTCTACTGGACAATTTAGTAGCACATATTCTTAAAATTATATTGCAGAACCTTTCCCCATTTTAGAAAACGCATTTTGTGACGTCACGTACAGCGCAATGTCACGTGATGCTAACTCACACTCTCATATGATTAACCAAGTCAGATGTAAATCCTACTATTAGCATCAAACTTTGATGTTAATTGTATTGATCAATAATAAAGGATCTCTAAATTCGTCGCGGGGGGTCGTTTGAAACGCCTTAGTCATGCCTTAACTTGCCTGAGATTAAACAAACCATTTGCCTCAGTCTGATCTGAAGGTTCATGTTTAGTGTTCTTTACTGTCTTTCTTAAAACAGAAACGTTCTTAGCCTCAAATATAACTACTAATTTTAAATCGCAAGCAATTCGACTGTTATAGATCTGTTCATTTGTAAAGTAACCAAAAAAACACAATAGTTATCGATTCATGTGAGAAAATGTTATTTATGATTAAACGTCCTTTGCCTTGTTTCAAGTAAAATATTCAAAAGATAGTCAGTTATCGAGGAAAAAAGTCAAGCTTTGGTAAATTTGTTTCAACTATAAATGTAATTTTTACTCATTCAGATCTTCATTGTGTAAAATAGCCAAAAACCTCATAGATATCCAATCACTTATCAAGTCAAATTAGAAAGCCTAAACGAAAAAGCAAATAACTATATATTCTTTGTGTCAAGATCTCAAGCTTTGGTATACAGGAATGTGAAGACAAGCTTTTCATGAATCATATTTTGTTGGTTGGTAAACAGTATATCTATAATGGTAGACGCACCAAAACAAACCCTGGTCTTAGAGTTTTCCTGGCAAGACTCAATAAGGTTTATCAAATAGAAACTATCATTGCTAAATCGCGAAACAAAATGTCCATTCATTTAAGAAAATGGCGTAAATATTGTAACAACAAAAACTGATCATGAATGTCGGAACTTGACATGCAATTGCTGATATTGTTAAATGGATTACTTTATATCGGTACTGTCTTTGTGAATGTAAGGGACCGTTCATTAATTATAGCTAGGGGTGGGCTGGAGGAAAATTAAGCAATATCAAAAAAAATTTCCCTGCCCCCCTTTGCACTGTAATTATTTTTTTAAGACCCCCCCAATTTTCTTCAGATATATTTCAGAGCCCCCCCCCCCCCCCCCGCCCCTCTCCATTTAACTTTCTGACAATCGAAACCAGGAATAAAACCGAAGGTACCTTTTATTAGTGATGAATAACAGTTGACCTACCAGCCACTCTACCAGACCGCATTGTGACTGTTTCTGGGATCATTATAAGTTCCTCCTCCACTCACAGTTCCAGCAGCTAGGACCTCATCTTCAGAACTGCTAACATGTCCTTCGTCACTGTCGCTGTCTTCACTTGCGTCAGTTATCAACATGATAATTACCAGTCACATTCTTGCCATAGATTGTACTGGAGCCTGATATTGCAGACGATGTTACTATGCCCTGACTTGGTCAACAACTCCGCTTAACAGAAAAAAGGCTTGAGATCCTCTGCAGCCAGTCATCTTTTCTTTCATTACAGGGAAGTTTGTAGTGCTTTAGATAGTGCTGCAGTTCCGGTTTTGTCAGGGAGTGCAGTTTACCACTCTTTTGTAGTTCCTTCCAGTCATAATCGACGAACGATTTTTGCTTTTTTTGCATTCTTTTTTATTGTTTCTCTCTTGCTCGAATCGGTGCATATGCTTTCTGCTCTTCCATGTGTTGAACGTATTTTGGACACCCTACTGATGAACAACATGTGTTGAACACATTTTGGGCATCCTACTGATAAAAAGTTACGAAAATCAGATATATTTAGTAGCCACATTTATGTAAGGTCTGTCCCCTTTGAATAGAATGTAACATGTTCTTCTTCAACAGCATACTGTATCGAAAACTCTTCTATTTCTTTCTTGTCGTTGACTGAGATTGTATTCGCCATAAACCGCTTTTTTAAGTTTGCACGAGGAGCAAATTCGTCAACAGGTCGTGGTTCCCCAGTGTCTCTCTTGTTGGAGATGTCAAATACATCTTTGTAA
This sequence comes from Cladopsammia gracilis, assembly GCA_022457155.1. Taxonomy (NCBI): domain Eukaryota; kingdom Metazoa; phylum Cnidaria; class Anthozoa; order Scleractinia; family Dendrophylliidae; genus Cladopsammia; species Cladopsammia gracilis. The sequence continues at coordinate 523,279 of JAJGOT010000466.1, read as the reverse complement.
TGACATGGATTCTCCCTGTCGGGCATTGGTTCAGGAACCCTGGCCGTTGTTGGACGTTTCCATCCAGTATCGTTACATCAGCTGCATTGATCTCCGTTGTTAGCTTTTGTTCTCCTTGCATCCATCTTTTAAGAATTCCATGTACAGTTCACCAGAAAACACAAAGGCATATTTGTGGAAATTTGTGAAAGACATTAAGGAGAAGATGTCAGAATTAAGAGAGAGATCTTCAAAGCTGTATCACACAGATCACCAGCTGATTCCAGCGCACAAGAGCAATGAACTTTCCTTTTATGAGAAGCAACTTCAGATACTAAAGGATATTGACAAGAAAACAGAGAAGCCATGTCCACAACCAACTAATAAAGCGGTACTATCCTGCAGCATATGAGAATGCAGAAAAAAAGACATAGAAAGAGGAGAATGAAGGAAAATAAGCGTTAATCCAAGAAGAGAAAACAAGAAACTCTGGTGAGAAAATTAATAGTCAAACATTAGCAAGTTTGTTAACTGGGAGTGAAGCTGAAGATAGGTTTTCAGTTCCCAATCCAACTGATCTAAAGTAATAAAGGCAGAACTTACAGCATTAAGTACAAAGACCCTGACTCCCAGAAAACAATCATTCTTGAACCCCTGAAGTACTTATTAGAGAATTACTATTTCCATGAAGATGCAAGACAGTGCATTCTTAGCATTCTATCAGTACTGGAAGTACGAAAGGTACAAACAAAGGCCTCTGCAAAATACGAAAAAAGCTAAAAAAAAAGTTCCTCTAGGGGCAAAACTCCCTATTTGATATTTTCCAAACAAAAAAATCTGAGGATGAAAAGGTTGTTGGAGAAAGTAATAGCCTTAAGGATGTTGCTGTTCCCCGTGACAGTAGTAAGGAGAGTTATGAAGATAATTTGGAAGCACTTGCAGTGACTCAGGAGGTAGTGAAAGTGATTGCAAAGACTGAAAGTAATCTTGTCCTAAGCCCTAATGTAAGACTAAACGCCATGGGTAGTTAACAGCTTGTACTTACTACCTGGTATATTAGATGTTGTGCTACACCAATGCAGTTCATGCGATGTCAGATGTTATTCTTCTTAGGACAAGCAATACTGTACAACACCTTATAGTTCAGTTTCTAACAAACACATTTCTTCTCATGTTCAAGATATCTGCATCCAAGTTTGTTTAATAAAAGGTTTAGCATAATTTCCCAATTAAACTCATCAACAATAGATGAGTGTGGGGATGGTGCCTGAAGGCTTGGTGGCTGGGGGGCCGCCCGCACGCTCAGGAGGTAACCATGACAACCATGTGAGCGGCCACCACCAAAGGCACCGTCACACTGATAGGAATCAGTGGAAAGCGAGTAAATCGCACTTACCAAATACTTACCTAAAGGGAGGGAAGGGCCGGGAGCGAAAAGCAAACGAGCACGTTTATTACAGCAGCACGGCAACGTGAGCGGAATGCTTGACCTTCGCGGGAGAGCTGTGAAACTATGACAAAACCAGCAAAGAGCCGCGGGGCCACCCCGCGCCGATACTGAGAGACCGATGGCCAGCATTGTCTCGAGTTTAACCTCGCCTAAATTTCATTTAGCCCCATTACAAACATAACACATGTTAAGAATTGCCCTATTTAAAAATAGAGGCTTGTATTTCTAATTCGCAAAATCATCTGAGCAATTGTCGGTTACATTGACAGATCACTATCTTGTGCCACCTGTCATATAAAGTCTGATTTCATAGTTCGCATTTTTAATGACCTAAGTATGAGTACAAGGTATTCTAAAATGTTTATTTTTCAATACGAATAATCTGATGAAATAAAAGATGATTTAAAAACAAGTTTATTTTTTTTCAAGGCCCTCCCCCTCATCTGACGAAACATCTTTGGGAGCCCCCCCTTCTTGTTGCAATTATTTTTCGAGGCCCCCCTAATTTTCCTCCAGCCCCCCCCCTGACCCATAATTAATGAACGGTCCCTAATGTGTGTATTGTGTGTGTGTAAAATACAAAAACAAAAGATCTCAAGCTTTTGAGGACAATTTAGTGATGGTTTGCCATCCTTAGTCTTTTTTAAAGGGAACCTCCATCGTTATAACAAATTGACATTAAATTGTTGGAAATGAAGTCCAAATATAATTTTAGTGTACAAAACAATGGATAATAATATCACAGATTTTCACTTTTATATTACCCGCGCGCCGCAATTTTGAATATTTATGACGTCATGCGGTTGTCTGTTGTATACAAAAGAACGTCGATTCTTAACAATGGCGGCGTGCGGGAAATTTAAAGGCTAAAATAGACGATATTCTTATCTATTTGGTATAAAATAATCGAAATTTCGACTTTATTTTCAACAATTTAACGTTAATTGACAATGGAGGTTTCCTTTAAGAAAAACATTCAAACAAATAAGTCTCGTTTTTACGTTGTTTCTGGAAGGGTACGTTACTTTAAATTTTAAATCATAAATTGACAAGACAGTTGTCGAAGAAACACAAAGTCTTTGATAATAAATTTACTTCAATAATAAACTTAATTGAGATCTCCATTGTGTGAAATGGCCAAACCGCCACATCATTTATTGATTCAAATTAGAAAACCTAAACAAAACAGCATATAACTTTGTCCCAAGATCTCAAGAGTTGTAGGCCAGTTTGGGAACAGAAACTTAGCTACATCTTTTAAAAATAATTTTTAAAAATGGTTCAAAGGTTTAAAATATATATATATATATATATATATATATATGTATGTATGTATATATATATATATATATATATATATATATATATGACGTAATCAGTCTATGATTAGTTAGCTCGAGGCTAGACTTCCTTTATATAATTCGAATTTTAGACATGTTAGCGTTTTAACCGATTTCTGTAATTTTTGTTCTGAATCTTTAAATTATACAACTTTTCAAATTAGCAACTTTCCACAAAGTCGACTACATTGTACAAAACAATTGACGATTGGATAACTTGTAAATGCTTTAGCTAAATTACATTAAATAAAGAAACATAAGAGACGGGAAAATTTCACACATGGAGTATTCTCCCGATAATTTTTTTCAAAGGGTGCATGTATTACCCGTCGTACAAAAAAGAGCCTTTTCGATCCTTTTTGCAGTATTTTTATCCTATTATAAACTCTAATTTCTGCAAGTAAACTTGCAGAAATACCGCTACATCAGCTTTGATACTTTCAAGAACGTTTTTTTTGTCATTATTTCTCGTCGCGGATATTGTTCCTGTTTATAACACAAATCGTTTGGAGCTACGTTTCTGTTTTAGAACATTGTTGAAATCTACCGTTTTAAAAGACTTCTCGTCATAGTTGTAACCATTGAGAACGATGTATTATTTTCTTGGTAAAAAGAATCGATTTCCTAACAAATAAAAATATAAACGTTGCACAATCAGGGCGAAAACCTATCGGTCGCGCGTATGTTCCCGCATTTTTCACGGTCTTAACACTGAGGTATTGTGAAATTTATTTGCCTCTTATGTTGCCGTTTCTAATGGGATTTAGTAAAGGATTTAAAAGTTATCATTTAATCCAATCCTCAATTATTTTATCCAGTGTACCAGAAATTGCACATAGTCGCGATCGAATGCTTACTTTCCTATTTTTAATTTTAAGATCTTGCTTCAAGTTGTTTGACTTATGAAAAATATACTAATTTGTTTTTCCTTCTTTCTCAGTGTGATATAAAATGTAGTAGATATAGCCTCGAGATGCTTTGAAATTCCCTCGTGTTCCGTGAATTATTCAAACTTTACGCGTTATAGCGTTTATTTTTCTGGATTATCATATCAATTATAACATGAAAATTAAAGCTTACAGATTCAAAACATATTGACTTAAGAAATCGAACCTCTGCTTCAGTAAATGTGGCGAGCTATCTTATGTATTGTTTGTACCAACTTGAAATAACGTTAATTTAAAATGAAACTTATGAGATAGGAAAGACCGAATTAATAATCATTTGAAATGTTCGTAAAATCTCCAAACTATATTATTCAGTTAATTTTAACATGATCGACAGACCCCAATTATAACATGAAAAAATTGACTTCTATGACATGTAACTTCCGTTCAATAAATATTACGAGCCACAGGGGCGTAGCTAGGATTTTTCAAAGGGGGGGGGGGGGGAGGGTGGGGGTCACACCGAGTCACAGCCAGGGTACTTACCAAATTGTCATGTCGACATCCACACTGTGCTTTACTAAACTTATCTTACCAGGCAGGGAGGGGGGGGGGGGGTCACGGGCACTCCAGGATCCCCCCCTAACTACGCCCCTGAGCCATCTTACCCTTTTACCAATTTGAAAACACGCTAATTTATAATGGACAAGTACTTAAGACAGGATAGACCGAATTCATAATCATTCGAAATGTTCTCAAAATCTTCAAACTATATTGGTCAGTTCCTTTCTAGATTGTTTGTAAAACGAAATCGTTGTTGTGTTTTTGTGGCCTGTATAGCTGGCCCAATTAACTAGAAATACACACCTTCTCCGAACCAGACATGAGGGTTTATAAAGGTACCAAGACGACAAGAGAACAGAGGCCTTCAAAACTGAAATCTTCACAGAGATCCTTTCCACCCAAAATAACCCGAAGCCAAAAAACAATTTTTGTTGAAATCAAATAAACGATAAACAATCTTCTTTTTTGGATTTAAAAGAGCATATTCAACTTGAAAATGGTGTTTGTCTTAAAAAAGTTTGTTCTCTTGTTGAAAACTAATTAATTAATCAATCAACCAACCAACCAATCAGTCAGTGACGTGATGCAAAGCTGAATCTATTAAGGCGGCACTGTCAAGCTTGTCGTATACAATCGAAAACATCAGGAACAATTTCGTCTTGTTATGAGTTTCATGCATTTTGACGCTTTGATGCGAAAAAAAAATCTAATTTTAGAATATTTCAACATACGTATTTGTCAACAAAGTTGTTTTAGTCTGTCGAGTTCGATCTAGCTGTTGTTGTATATATCAGTGTAGTTCTGAAAAGAATTGTTGTTAATATTGACTGACGAGTCGACAACCTGAACGGAGGTAAGAGTCATGTGGATGGTATATCGTCAGTTGATGCCAAGGTTATTAAGTCTCTTGTTGTTGTGGTTGTCTTTTTGCGATCCGTGTGCCAGTGTAATTTTCTTCTGTCTATTGCTGGTTTTCGTGCGACATAAAAATTATAAAACTTAAAAGCTCTTCGTTTTATATATTTTAATCATAAGTGAGATAAATCGTCGTGGAAAATGTTCACATTCAATCAGTGCTTCCTTTTAGAAATAAAGTATATTTTAAAAACGGCAGTTTTTATGCGTTTCTTTTCAATGCTCAGAAACTACAGCATTATAAATGTCTCATCCTGATAGTTTTGAAAACTACTGCAGAGCTGGATTCTTTAAAAAAAATAATTTCTGTTTACCTATTTTTAATGCCTTTGTGCTTGGATCTTTGATTAATTGGAAGCAATGAAAACCAAGAATTGTAAGTCAAATTTGCCTTTTGGTTCAGTCTATTGTTTTTTTGTTCTGTTAATGATGTTGATAGCGGAGCTCTCGCCGGGCCGAAGGCCCGGCTGCGCAGCTCAATACTCATAGAACCAAAGAACCATAGAACCCATCGCCGTCATTTTTCATGGTCATGGCTAGCGGAATGTTTCGCGGGCTCGTTGTGTGCCCGCCGCCGCCGTCGTCGCTTAGGGCTAACTCGCGGGCGCGTAGACCGTCGCAAAACATGCGCGTATGACGGCACACAACATCCGGGATCTTTGCAATTTTCACGTGAAATGGGAAAACACTTTTGACGTTTTGCTGTGTTTAGCGGAGAAAACCGTTTAGTCGTTATTCTCCTGAATTTTTTCGCGGTTTGCTTCTCAAGACAGGGATACTAATTAAGGGATATTCAGAAGCCGCTATAGTGGAAATAGAAGAGCTTTCAGAGATAAAATCTTGCTTCGAGGATGGGAGCAATGCGGGAAGATGTTTGTCACTTCGGTTTTCAGAACTGAAGAAGCGGAGATTTAAACAATTTCCAAGCAGTGGAGGGACTTAAAGGTAAAATAAAATACATTTTTCGATGGGAATTTATGTTGATATCAATCTGTGATTAACGTTTTTGTGTTCTCGCTAGTTTTCGGGAGAATTGTTTATAACGCGCTCAATTAAATTCAGTTTTTTTTTTATTTCTTTCATCGGAGACATCTCGTCCGCGATGAGCTCTCAGTAATGGCTCGCGTTTTGCTTTTAAACATAAACTTATGGAGATTTGAATAAAATTTTTCGAAAGAAGATTGTGTTGTCCATTTTTATGTGTTTGTTTATTCATTACATAGATTGAAAAGCGATTTTATGTAAACAAAACAAGACTTAGATTTTCTATCTTCACTCGCGTCGCCTTATGCAAATATGTTTGTGTATTTTTTCAATTTTGATTTCCAAATCAGTTTCTCGGGCAATTTTTGACAAATGAAACAAAAACTGTATTTTATTCGGAAAGTAGTCGTACTAGTTATTCTAGACAGAGAAAAGTTGTTTTTGTGAACTTTTCTACGGTCTAAATGTACTGTGCAGACTGTCGGGTAATACTGTTTTTTTGAGAATTGCTAAAATTGAAAATAGCCCTGTCGTCAATCTTCCGACCTTTCACCTTAGTTAAGTTTCACCTTAGTTAATCTTGTTCCTTTTCTCCGGCTCATTTCGATTTTTACCGTAATTTGTACTTGCAAGAACCTGTTAATTTAACAGTCCAAACCGAATTTTTTAACAAACTTGAAAACAGATTAAGCGGGAGCGAAATTTTATCCTGCGAAGGATAAAATTACCCACGCAATGCGTGGAATTTCTTCAGGGAAAACCCCCGGTTCAGACGGATTACCTCAAGAATTTTACGCTAAATTATGGGATCTTTTAGGCCCTATTCTGTTCGAAATTATAAATTTAGTTTGGAAAATAATTCTCTCAGTGACTCAATGCAAGGAAGCGTGACTAGATTACTTTACAAGAAAGATGATAAGAAAAACCTCAAAAATTGGTGGCCCGGCCATTTCACTACTCAATGTTCATTACAAAATTTGTTCAAAAGCTCTTACAAACAGACTTTCAAAAGTGTTACCCTCGATTATTTCAAGAAGATCAAACTTGTTCCGTCCCAGGTAGGACGATTTTTGAGAATTTATTTCTGTTGCGTGACCCTCTAGATTATATACATATTACCAATGAAACTGGTATCTCGCTGAACATCTACATTATACTGTCAAGCAAATATGAAAATTATAGTTAATGGTTTTTTGACTAAAGAAATTCCACTCGAGTGGGGGGTGAGGCAGGGAGATCCCCGGTCTCCACTTTTGTACATTTTATGCGCAGACGTTTTGTCTACCAGTATAAGAAAGGATGATACTATTGAAGGTTTTCTCCATCCAGAAGCCTGAGGAAAGCGTTTTAAAATTCGCCAATATGCGGATAACTCCACATGTTTTGTAAACGACATTTTTTCTTTAGACAAATTGTTAACCTTACTTCACAAATATGAGACAGGTACAGGGGCTAAATTTAATGTGGCAAAGAGTACTTAAGCCATGAAGTTAGGAGCTTGGTGATTACGTCCGGACACTCCTTATGGCCTGACGTGGGTGTCAAGAATGCGAATCTTGGGTGTCTGGTTTAGCAATGATACTGCAAATGTGGATCCACATAACTGTTTACCACGCCTTTCAAAGCTAGATTAAAATTTGAACCTGTGGAAGGGTGTGGGGTGTTTTCACTCCCACCCTATTCGCTCTAGTCCCTTACAGAGCGAGTATAAATAAGAGCTGTGCATCTAATTTCGGCCCAGTTCAAGTAAGAACCCTTTGGTGCTGTTACCTTCGTGTTCTCACCATGTCCGGCGAGCAAGTTCCCGTAGCGGAGGTAGTTCCAGATAGTTCAAGCGCTTCTTCAGTCAGCTCAAGCGCCTCAACAACCAGGCCCAGCTAACCAGAAGCCTTACTGGTAAAATTTTCTTTAGTATTTGTCCGGCTTTTTAGCCGTTTCATCGCTTGTTCCCCCGCGGCTCCACGTGCTCGCCGGTTTTTATCTCCTCACCCTGCTCCTTGTCCCTTATCCGTTAGCTTCGTTTCTTTCTATAGTTTTTCGCTTCCCTACAGCTTTTATGGACTTTACACGCTTTTATATTTGCTTGTTGAGCTATTTATAGCTTTGCGTGCTTCGCTTCACAAACACCGGGTTTCTGCAGTGCTCTTCTCTCGGTCCCCCTTTTAAGTTTGTACGCTTATTATGTTTGTACGTTTATTTTTTGCGTATTTTGCCTCATAAACATCGGGTTTGTGCAGTGCTTTTCCCTCATTTCCCATTTTAGTTTGTACGCCTGTATTTGTCCAGTTTTGTTATGCGTACTTTGCCTCACAAACATTGGGTTGGTGCAGTGCTTTTCCCTCGGGTCCCTTTTAGTTTGTACGCTTGTTTGTGACGTTTTGTTATATGCGTACTTTGCCTCACAAACATCGGGTTTGTGCAGTGCCTTTGAAGTTTGTACGCCTTTATTTGTCACGTTCTGTTATGTGTACTTCGGCTCACAAACATCGGGTTTGTGCAGTGTCTTTGAAGTTTGTACTCTTTTATTTCTCACGTTTTGTTATGCGTTCTTTGCCTCGCAAACATCGGGTTTGTGCAATGCCTTTGAAGTTTGTACGCCTTTATTTGTCACGTTTTGTTATGCGTACTTTGCCTCACAAACATCGTGTTTGTGCAGTGTTTTTGAAGTTTGTACGGCGCCTTTATTTTTCACGTTCTGTTATGCGTACTTTGCCTCACAAACATCGGGTTTGTGCAGTGCTTTTGGAGTTTGTACGCCTTTATTTGTCACGTTTTGTTATGCGTACTTTGCCTCACGAACATTGGTTTGTGCAGTGCTTTGAAGTTAGTACGCCTTTATTATGCGTGCTTGCCTCACCAACATCGGTTTGTGCAGTGCTTTGAAGTTTTGTACGCCTTTATTATGCGTACTTTGCCTCACAAACATGGGGTTTGTGCAGTGCCTTTGAATTCTGTACGCTTTTATTTGTCACATTTTGTTTATTTGAGTACTTTGCCTCACAAATATCGGGTTTGTGTAGTGCTTTCGAAGTTTATACGCATTTATCTGTCAAGTTTTTGTTATTAGTACTTTGCCTTACAGACATCGAGTCTGTGTCATGCTTCGCTCAGTTCCGTTGAAGTTTGTACGTTGGTTTTTATTACCCTGGGTATGCTTTGTTCCTGTATTTATTTTTATGTTTTAAATTTTGCAGATTCGCTACTATTCATGTCATTGGCATCCTATTGTTTCCTTTTCTATAGTATTGTTGCCAGTTCTACCCGGTTTAGCACTCTTTTATTGCGCGTTCCGCCTTTATTAGTGGATTTTATGGTTCGCGTATTTATCTTGGTGTTAAAGTCGAAGTTTACATACTTCGGGTAGTTATCCGTATTCCTTTCCGTTTACTCATTATTTCCCTGTCATTTGCAGAGTTTGTTGTGTTCCGCGCCCTCTCCCGCGCCATTTATCTCGTTTCCTTATTTTCCCATAGCCTGAAAGGGTGTCTAATGCCCTAGTCGGATTACTGACGCTCAGGTTGCCATTCCTTGGGTGGGTTCTCTCGCAAGTTTCAGTAGTTATATACGACACTTTGGCTCACCACCGCCAACTTTTAGCGATTTTGAATCACCACCGTTAAACTTAAGCGATTCAAAATCACCACCGCTCCAATCCAGCGGTAACCAATTGCCGCCTTCATTAAGCGTCAATCAATCTCCGCCAACTTCAAGCGATATTTCCTATATTTCCTAACTCGCCGCTAATTCTAGCGTAAACATACAATCATGAAAAAACTGCTGCAATCCAGCGATAAAAAAGCGTCTCAATTCTGGCTCATGATTCTAAAAGCCGATGCCCCCAAGCGAGAGTGCTTGCGTAACCTTGGATACGCCAGTGTAAGTTTAGAATCACTAATATCTTGTGTACACATGATTTTTAATTTAAATGCTAATACAAGCCGGTTTCTAAGTAACAATTATCACGTGACGATTTTTTACCAATCATTGTATTACACAAAAATTTCTACAACTTGTATAAAATTCTGTGAAACTTCTACAGCTTGTATAAAATTCTGTGTAATATGCCACTTACTTTAGCGATCTTAAATAATCACCGCTCCAATCTAGCGATATATACTTTCACTAATATCCATATGGCGGCGTGTCCAGCCCAGTTTCCACGGGATTTAAACATCGCTTGTCATAAACGAATCTGAAATCCTTCTCCTGGTATTCATTAAACACTTCTTTTGTTTTTGGGTCTCTGGCTATATGTCTTTCATTCACCAATGTGATTCTTTCTTTTTGCTTATTAATTATTTTCTTCATTTCAGTCAAATTCAAATATTGACTATTTTCATGGTTCAGGGAGAAGCCTTTCACTTTGCATGTTATCTTTCCTTTGCCTGTCATATAACTATATGACTTCGGCCCCGATCCACACCAGTCTACAATCTTATCGCCATCTAACTCATCTGTTAATTCTCCAAGCATATCACCTGTTTCAACAGTGGCGCCTCCCGGCTTTTTCACATACCATGCACTATCGGTATCGAATCCTAACACTTGTTCACCTAACACTTCCAGCACATCATACAGCATCATTCTTGCATGGCTTGTTGTGAATGCTGCCACAAAGATATTAGTACAGTTTGCATTTTCAATAAACTGTTCTTTCAAATCATATGTCATTTGAACCATATTGTCGTTGATGAAATGCACCAACAGATTATCAATCCTGTCATCCAACAATATAGAATAAAATTCTTTGGGTTCTGTTCCGTATTTGTTTTGTTTCATATTGTTTCTTTGGCCAAACTTTCCCCATAAACTATTGAGGCAATATTTGGCTATTGTTCTTTTTCCAGCATTAAATTCAATATTTTCAAGTTCAATTCCTAACCTTTCTTTCACCACACTTTTGAAATGTTCCTGTGATTTATATTTACAGTTTTCACCAACTGTCAAGGCTAATGATTCCATCTTAATCTTCATGAATTTTTTCACATATTCTTTGAAGAGGTCTTCCGTTGTTTGTGGAAAATGCCACACCTCATAAATCTTTTCAATCTTATAACCCTTTTCCAATGCTTTCTGCATTTCATTCAAACACCAGGTTCCTACAAACGCTCTTTCTTCATCACAACGCCCACAGCGTTGCTGTTTTGTTTCGGCACATGTTCGGCACAGCGGAAACAACAACTTTTTCGCATTTCCGCACATTATCTTTTGCGGTAACACTAGGTGATATAAACCCCGCGGTGGTAAAACTTTGCATTTGATAAAGCCAAACCATGAAGGATTAAATTCGGCTGGTTCAATTATTTTTACCGGATGTCCTTTTGGATATTTCTTGAAGTATTGAACCGTTGGATATAAGCTCACATAATCCACATAACCACCTGATTCATTTTCTTTAAAATCATAGGTCAGCTTTGTTATATTCGTTCGACCGCCAAAGAATGCATCTCGGGGATCCAATGGTTCAACGCAATCTCGTCGCCAAGTTTTCTTAAATAATCTGAATTTATTATTCTGTTTCAGTTGGCATTCTTTACTCTCAATTAATTTATATCCAGCAGCTTTTATTTTGGCATTTTTCTCAAGCGTCTTTTTCCGCAATGTTGCCATATCTATTTGATTCTTTGTGTTTATTGTTGCTCCATCAAAACACTTTTCGCACCCATGCCAGAAACAACCTTGATATTCAAATACGGTGTTTGTTTCTTTGCAAAAACCATCTACTCGATACCGCCGATCTTCTAACCATAATTTCTTTTCACCGCCATTCAATGCATGCTGAATATTGCAGCCATGTTTCTCCGCCAAAAAGTCTAGCCAGGCAATCGATGCTTGCGAATATGTTTCTCTTCAGTTTGGCTTTGTTTCTGACAACGGCGATAGTTTCTTCTTCCAGATAATTACTTCGATATATTGCCATGCAAACAGATGCAATCGTGATATATTGCAGTGGATCGATATTCTCGAGTTCAATAAATTCTTCGCGGAATTTCATCATAGATCTTCTGAGAATGTCGACATCTGATCGGCAGAATTCAATCAGCTCTTTCTGAAAGTCAAAGACATAGTTTTCTTTGACTCTTTCTTCATGCCAGGCCAGAAATGGTTTTCTGCAAAAACTCTTCATTTGATCCGGTTCATAATATTTCTTATTCGGAATCGGCACCACATAGTTTTGATTTGATTTCTTGTTGAAGAAATATAAATACTGGAACACCTTTAAATTTAAAGATGAAGACGACGTACGAACCGGCCGAAGAAATGGCGTTACAAATTTACTTTTTTAAGTTATGCTTAATAATGATTTCAAATCAATGCGCAGTACATTCCTCCGTGATTTATACTTTCGTTGTGATCTGCTGTGCACCTATTTTCATTGCTATGTTTGCGCCGTAATGGCCTCACGCGCTACATAAATTAGCACATTTCCCCTCCTGAGACCGTTGTAATGCCTTTGGGTATTTCGCTTAGTATTTATACGCCCTCCCGACTTGAGATCGTTCTCATTTTGCGTTCATGCCCCGAGAGGTCTCTTCAGAGGTGTCCTTTTTTGCCCCTCCCCCCTCCCCTCAGCGACGGAAACCTCCGCATGCTGCACTTCTTCGCATGCGTGGAAATTATTTTCGTCCACACGTATACGTTTACGTTCGTAAACGCATATTTTTTAATGCGTTTAGGCCTTCCGTCCACACGTAAACGATGAAAACGGTCACCCTAAACGGATATTTTCGAAAACGCTCTCCAAAGTGGATATTTTCGAAAACGCCGTTTACCCGTTTACGTGTGGACAGCGTAAACGGATATTTTCGTAAACGCTGATGTCACAGCTGTTTATGGCACATGCTCAAGTTATCTAGCGCATGCTCAATGCAGATTTTTAGCGTTTACGTATCGTTTTAGCGTTTACGTGTGGACAGGTGAAAACGAATCGTAAACGATGGCTGGCTTCGTGTGGACGGGAGCGTTTTAGATTAAAAAAATATGCGTTTACGAACGTAAACGTATACGTGTGGACGGGGCCTTAGGACGGTGCAGGACGGTGCAGCATGACAATGAAAATTATTCTACTATTATTATCTATATTCGAGCATGATTGTACCTTATTACTTTCCTTGCCACTTTCCAGATTCCCTTAAGTCTCTTTTTAGGATTATTACCTCATGCGCGAAGCGCCATGAGGTCATAAAATGGGCTTCGTTTTTCTTGTTTTTATTATTTTTATTTTTTGTGTCACGATTTTGCATGCAAATTTATGCACGAATATTTTAGTGTACGCGAACTCACCCCTGCCTCCCCTAGAAAGTTATTTTTTCCTCCTATTGTTATAAAAGGCTTCGGGAAGGTTGAACCAATCAGAATTCGTCTACTGAGCACATGTCTGGGTTTTAGGGGGGGACTAGAGAGAATCGGTTTGTCACTCAGAGAAGACTATCAGATTCAAACAAATATGGCCTCTTCTGTACTCTACACTTCAATTTTTCAGAAGTTCATTTTCCATTACCAAAATGTAAACATGCCTTTGAAGACTTCGAAATCGAAAGAAAGAGTCCTTAAGACGATTTGTATGCCTTTGAAGTGGCGGTTAGAGAGCTGAAAGCGATGGAATCGTCCTGTGAGGATCAAAAAGCGAGACACAAAGCGAGACATGTCTTCCTACAGAATTCATACTCGAAGCACGAAGCGGCAGACTTTACTAAGAATTTTCAAGCATTCCTGGAAAACTACGGTAAAGAAAATAACATTTTTGAATGTCCATTTACTTTGTAGGAAACATTTCATAGACTGTTGTCACTGTTTGTTTCTCGACATGTGCTAAAATTTGCTTGCGTTGCTGACACGGCTTCCTCGATGCGATAATTTAACGCATTTTGCTCTTGAGACTAAACTCATAGATATTTGAATAAAACGTTCAACTGAAAGAATTCGTTCTCCTTTTTTCTGTGTAAAGGCAAATTGCGATTAAACTTGTTCGAATGTTTTCTTCGTGAAGCCAATAATCACGCTAGTATAAAATATAATTAAGTTTTAATATAGATGGCCGATGGCGCTTTCAAAAATAAAGTTTGCTTTCAAGATTTTTTGATTCGCGAAAACATTATGCGAATCATCTTTACGGATAAGAATGGCATTCTATATACACAGGAAAAGTCGGAAATTTTAGAAAACACTAGATATAAATAAAGCAGATTGCTGAATTTAAATATTATTTTGTGATGAATTCGCCCGCGCTGCAGTTAGGATAAATAAATCACCAAGCCTTCCGGAAGCAGAAAATCTCTGAATTCTGATAAGCGTTTAACTCTTTTATTCAAGGGAAAGACATTTTCATTCAAGGAAATATGAGTTTCATTAAAATGTTTTGACCTTTAGAACAAATATTTTGGATTCACGATCATGAATCGAATTACATTTCACACGAAATTTGCATATATGAAATTAAACGGAGGGGGAGGTGAGGGGGGTCATGATGCGTCACGCAATATTTATTTTTATTAAAATGTTTCACTGTTTTGACATTATAAAAGCAGAATCTCCTGAATCCGATTACATGTATTTTTTTCATTATGTCAGATAAATTTAGAACTTCCAAAAATTTATTGGAATTCTGGGCAGGAGGAGGGGTCTCTGGGGCTTGGAAATACAGGCGGGAGCGGGGGAGGGAGTCTAGCGGGCCAGGAAATCCGGGCGGAGGGGGAGGGGTCAAACAGTCTTGCCGTCCGTCGGTTGGGGGGAGGGGTGGATTCTTTCTGGAATAACCCAATGAAATAGAAATAATTCACGGTTTGGGAAGCATTAGACTAGTGTGGGTTTGATCAGGAATCAACAAATTAAACATTTAAAGCGAGTACAGAAAAATTGGTAGCTTCAATCAACATGTCTTGTGTGATGGTGCAATGTGTGTCATGCAAAATTCGTTGACGGGGAAGGGGTGCGTGACCCGTTTAAAATAAACCGTAAAACTTTCTTACGCAAGCGCATGAGTGAAGGCTACAATAGTAGCCTCTTGTTTTGAGCAATAAATGCCCTTTTGCGTTTTGAAAACGTTTTTACAGCAGGCGTTTTGAACGCAAAAGAAAACAGATGCAAAGAAATTTGCATCAACGAGCGTACATTGCAATGTTTCAATCACGGAAGAATGTAGTGCGCATTGATTTGAAATCATTACTGAGGATAACTTAAAAAAATTTGTAACGCCGTTTTTTTCGGTCGGTTCGTACGTCGTCTTCATCTTTAAATTTAAAGGCGTTCCAGTGAATCAATGGCAATGAAACTTTAAGATAATATTTTGCACATCGGTAAGCATGCACAGTGAATGTTTTAAAAAAATCCATCGAGCTGTTTCTCAGATTTTTGCAAAAGCCATTAAAATCGAAAATTGCCCAAAAAATGCACATGATGCGATGTTAGGAAAAAAGGTAGTTCTCAAGATCGCAAAAGAGAAAGTAAACAAAACTTTCAAGGTTTACAAACATAACATCAAGCTACTTTTTGACATTATCATTAAGTAATTTCACAAAACCAGTGTTAATCTCTCGTTGAATTTAATACCAGTACACAATAGTAAGGTTTGAAATGTTATTGCGATTTATTTTAATTCAAACTTACAGAATTTTTTTATTCTTGCAAAATATATATGCCATATACCATATTTTAAGATGCCTATGTGGGATTTTTAATGCGAAATCTTAAACGCGCTAAATTTCACTTTTACTGATTTCTAAGTTTCTTGTTTATCGTCGTCATGGTAATATTGATTTTATCAGAAAATATATCTTGCCAAACCAATTCAAAACCAGTTATTGGTGAAAATTTCACGTTGATCTGACTTGGAGAAGACCGCTTAAAAGCCGATTGAAAAATGTTGGTATGGTCTCCCCAGAAAACTGTATCGAGCCACCTTAATAACAAAAAAACGCATTAAGGTTACATCAAATCATTTATGTCAACAAAAGCTGTTTTATTTAGAACAACTCAAATCCATGTTCTCCACAAACAATAAGACTGAATCAATAAATATTAGAATGAAATTACTTTACGGACGTAGCGCGAATTCACAGTCCTAAAGCTTTGTTGGCTTTTTTCGGAAGCAAAGGTTTCCTCTAAAAACGATTTTACGTTTGGTTCATCTTCGTGTTCGTAAATCCACTTTGTTTTAGCGTTCAGATAATGTGGTGTCATATATAAAAAAGTAACTAGATAACCGTGTTTACTGTTGTGATCAAATGATAGGGGTACAGGAAGGGTACAGGCGGGTTACAGGAAGGGTACAGGCGGGTTACAGGAAGGGTACAGAAAGGGTACAGGAGGGGTAGAGGTAGGGCACAGGGTACAGGAGTTTTCACCACCACAATTCTATTATTTTCACCACCACCACCACCACAATTCTTCACACCACCACCGCCACCACCGCCACCACCACCACCACCACCACCACCACAATTCTCCACACCACCACCCCCACCACCACCCCCACCCCCACCACCAATACCACCACAATTCTATTATTTTCACCACCACCACCACCACAATTCTTCACACCACCACCGCCACCACCACCACCACCACCACCACCACCACCACCACAATTCTCCACACCACCACCCCCACCCCCACCACCAATACCACCACAATTCTATTATTTTCACCACCACCACCACAATTCTCCACACCACCACCGCCACCACCTATTATAAAAGAAATTTAATGTATCAGCTGTGGTAATTACAGTCGGCTCCCGAAAACTCGAACCCTCGCTAACTCGAACCTCGCGCTAACTCGAACCAAATTAAATCGATATCCCCTGGATTTTCGTCATACCTTTACTGTAATTTTACCCTCGGTAACTCGAACCTCCGATAACTCGAACTTGATCCCGCTAACTCGAAGCAATTTTCGTTTCCCTTCAGGTCATTTTCTATGTAATTCTACCATCGATAACTCGAACCACGCTTGTCAAGAATCAATAAATACATTACTGTAGTCCACAACATTGAATTTATTTTGAAACAGAAGTGTAGTCCAGTTCAGATTTCGCTAGCTTGTATGCCGCTTAACTCCTACGTTTCCATTCCAAGACAAGTAGTAATAAAATTTGATTAAAATGTACACTGTATGAACACCAATACACAGTAAACACCGTTTTTTCCTTATTTCCGGTAATTTGTTCTCAACTTCCGATAACTCGAACATTTTTCTATTTCCCTTGAAGGTTCGAGTTATCGGGAGTCGACTGTACCGGCTATCACATGAAATGTGATTGTCTAGACTTACTCAATATCAAATTAATAAGTTTCGCATAGAATCGTTTAGCTGTCACCAGTGTCTTGAAGTCAATATCCCATTCAATTCTATTACTGATCGCGATTTGAATTGATAATCCAAATTAAAGTGTTTATGACGAACTCAAAAATTTAAATTTCAACCCACTCAAGTCGAATCAAGCCATAAATGCAGAGTAATTTTAGCGAGTTTTATGTTATGAATAGTGAATTGCATGGATGAAATACACGGATTAAGAAGTCATATAGATTAAATTATAGTTCTTTTTCGATTCACTGTAAGGGAATTCAATGTATGGAATTCAATCCCTGAGTATTTAAAACAGATCATATCACCGTTCAATACAAAGAAAAAAACAACGAACTATATCTACTACAAATCAATGAGTAATCAACAGCTTTTGAGCAGCATCTGACCGATTTTAATCACGTTTTCCACGATTAACTAACACACTTAAGAATATGTCAATAGCCCACATTCGATCGCTATGATATTAAAATTATAAACATGACCCCAAGTCTTTCTGCAAAATGCTAGACTATGAATCAGCCCGTATGAATGTTTTGTTTTGTTTTCTGTCAGCTTGGTGTTTTTTTCTTCAGAGTAACGTTCGTTAACCCTATTCAGACTGGGCTTTTTTAGGCAATCTGTGACTGGGGGGGGGGGGGGGGGGCTCCTCGGACCCCCCCCTTCATATCTCTGGAACCAGTAAGGCTAGGACCATGAAATTTTCACACAATGTTCATCTCCATACAAGAAAACCTCACACCCAGTTTTGGCCTGCCACACCCAATTATGACGTCACAGTGACGTAATTTTTGTTTTTCCGACGTTTCTTTGATATTTTTCCATCCAGATACTTAAAATATAAAATATAACTGTAAAATCATTTCTTTAATATTAAAACATAATAAATACAAACAAGGAGACACTTGTAAAGCGAGAAAAGGCAAAAAAAGGCGATAAAACTATAATTTTGAAATTATTGTCCGCCATCTTGGATCCGCCATCTTGGATCCGCCATCTTGGATTTCCTTTTTTTTTCGTTTAAATTAAAATTTAAAAAATATCTAAAAGAAAAAAGGATCAGAATGTATAAAACACGTATCAAACTAATGTCTATTATCCAAACAATGAACTTAGAAGCGTTATTTAATACATAGTACAACATTTTTCTCTATAAGTAAAAGTGAGCAAAAATTTACATACCCCTCCTCCCAAACTATTTGATGTTAAAAATTTTTGATGTCTTTCAGGAACTAGTCCCAAGAAAAAACTATTCTAACAAGAAAATGCACTATAAGTCAAAAAACAAGATCTTAAAATAAAAAATTCACCATATTTTAATATTTTGAAAACCTATGTGTCAAAAACTGGTTGCCATGGCAACATGGTTAATCACACTGACATGTTGTGGATACCAAAATGTCCCTAGATAAATTCTAGGAAAAGTCAGAAAATTTCAGCCTCATAGCTATTTCGGTGTAAGAGTTATTACAATTTTACTGGAGGGGGGGTTCGAAAAGCCCCCCCCCCCCAGTCTGAATAGGGTTAATTTGACAGATGACATGGATCCTGCACTCATTTAACGGAACCTTTAATCGACTACCCGATTGGCCAAAATGCCAAACGCGAACGGTAGCTTATTTACGAGAGGACTCAAATGTCTTAAATTAAGTGAAGTTACGTTAGACAAAAAGCAAATTCAGTATGATGGATTAAGATGGACAGGACACGGATGTGAGAGCGGCTTTAGCTTGCAGTAACGGCGTTTTTGGTGGACGAGCGCTGAATTCTAAAATCTGTTTTAGTGTAAGTCGAGGGTTAAGTCTCCATTGGTTTCTCTCGTTCGCTCCCTAAATGCGCGCCTCGCACAAGGCTATGATAGACTATATCCTACAACTAGAAATTCTGGACGACTGATTGTCTAAAAATACGCTTTCAATATTTTTACAATCAATATTAATTAAATTAATATTGGTTGTAAAAATATTGAAAGCGTATTTTTAAACAACCAGTAAATATTCTTGTTCCTTGCTCGGTTTCCATGATGAACGTCTTAACTTGTCTGACCTTATCATCCTCATCAACACAAGACTCTGTTGTGTTTTTATGCCTTCTGTGCAAGTCACTGTTAAAACTTATACCGGTTACCCCTACACTGTATCATCAAGAGAATACCGATATGATGGTTTGTGTATCAGACACGCTGCCTTGGTGGAAAACAGGATTACAGCCATGCTCCGTCACGCCTAACCAGTAATTCATAGACTGAAATGAACATTTGAATATTTCTTTGTAACTTCCGAGATTTGAATGAAACCTTGAAGATCTCGCTGGAAAACACTTTGAAAGTCACGAGTTAACGGGAAAATAACTTCGCTACGCGCATAAAAAACCTAATATTGTTTGGATATGTAACATTTAAAGTAAAATGATATTTTGTTGCTCTTTGTTTCCAAAAATGCGGTAAAATTCTCATGAGAATTCCGAATCTCGGTATGAATTTACAAAACCAACGCGTAAACTTGAAAACTCCATTGAAATTTCAAACATACTGGTCACGCGTGACGGAGCACGGCTGTAATAGCCAAAACGCAACCTGGCTATCAGTACAGTTTAAAATTTTCACTGTGAAGTTTTTGTTTTCTCGTTTTATTAGAAAGCGGGCAAAGGTAACAAGTTGCAAAAGTTACATCTCGCGACTTTATCAGGAAATGAAGATGAGGTTCAAAAATTACTTGGAAAAGGAGTTGGCAAGTGTTTTCAATTTACCTTTTTATTGTGACTCTTCTTAATCTGATTTCTAACAAGACAGAGGAAACGGTTTAGTAGGATTTTCCAACACCCAGAGACCTATTTAACAAACATACTAGTTAGAAGAAAGATATAAAAAGCCTACTCGCAAGCTAATATTTTACTTGAGCTCGGATTTATGACAACACTGCAGTAAACCCAAGAGAAAATTATGTGCCTCATTTTTCTCTTGGTAAACCGCATCAAGAACTATAAATAAAGCCGCATTACTAAACTCTTCCTTCCGCAGATGTAAATGCTCCGGATTCATTCGGAAAGACACCCCTGCACAATGCTATCCTTGGTAAACATGTGACCATTGTGGAACTGCTGATCAAATCTGGAGCTGATGTCAAATGTCTGGACATGCGAGGAGACACTCCCCTGCACGCAGCTGTCAGAGTCAACAGTGAGGCGATTGTCATAGTGAGGATTTTAAATTGTGTTACTCCCTTTACTTCACTCCAGATTCTCGTCTCTTTAACCCTATTCAGCCTGGGCTTTTTTTGAGTTTCTGAGCCTGGGGGGGCACATTGTGCCCCCCCCCTTCGTAACTTTAAGAACATTAAGGCTATGACAATGAAACCTAGAGGGTACATAGTACGTCCAAAACTGTCTCCTTTGCAGTCCGCATAATGGTAAGATGACGACATATGACGTAGTTATTAGCTAATTAGTTATGCGGCCGCCATCTTGGATCCGCCATCTTGGATTTCTGAATTTTTTAAAACCTCTTAAAAACCGACCAAATTCACCCACAATTAATGCAAACCAATAAATACACGCTAAATGACGTAAACATAAAAGTTATACCAATAAACATTGTTTTTCTTCATTCAAAGGTATAAATATGCAAATTTCAAAAAACATGGCTGTCAAAATCTTGTTGCTATGGAAACATCAAGTCACGTGATAAAAAATGTCATATGAAATTGTTGCCAGGTAAATTTTAGGAAAAGTCACAAAGTTTGATGGCGTTTGAATAAATGTTAAGGAAGTTATGAATGTTGAAAGTTAGCGCGGGCACTTTGTGCCCCCCCCCCCCTCCCCCAGGCCGAATAGGGTTAACAATGTGCCACGATTGTTGAAATATTAATTTTGGCAGGCTTGTCCAGATGGTCCAGAGGATGAGGTAGAGTTACGTTCCAGCTTAATGGACCATTTAGCTTGTAAAATGTCTTAACTTTGCCAAGTCTTTCACTACTAATAATATACATGAAAAAATTACTCGATTCTGATTGGATAAGAGCAGTGCAGTTCAAGTGTAACACCAGTGCAAAACGTGTAACACCGGTGCAAAAAGTGTAACACCAATGCAAATTACAAATCGAAAAAAAATTTTTTTTTTCTTTTCTTTTGCCAAAAAAAGAAGAAAAAAATTTCGAAAAAAAAAATTCAAAAAAAAAATGGATGCAAATTTTTTCATGTATAATTATTAATAAGTAATCATACGGTTTTCTCGTTCAATTTGGGATTAATTTGCACTTGTGAGTTTTTCAAAAAGCTCAAATTGCACTCGCCGAAGCGGCTCGTGCAATTTTGAGCTTTTTGAAAAACTCACTCGTGCAAATTAATCCCAAATTGAACTCGAAACCGTATGATTACCTATACTAATTAAGAGTGCCGATGTTATATTTTCTCTTGCACCTATGCATTTCTTTGCATGTTGTTTTGAAAAACAAAGGTATTTTCCTTTGTATTTGGTTTGATTTGTTTTGATTTGATTTGGCCTTTTTGCGTAATTATAAAGAAACAATCACAGAATGATGCCACCATTCTGAAATCACCAATATTCAATGTAGTGTAATCTTTCCTTACATGGCACAGAGAGCCGCTAAGAGAGAAAAATCAAAATAAACTGATGCTTTGTAATACTCCAGTAGAGAGCATTCTCAATCCATTGAACATGATTTCTAGCTATCTAACTTGGTATTTTCTAATAATTATAGTTACTTAATGATATATATATATATATATATATATATATATATATATATATATTATTTTTGTACTGTCCATAGCTGCTGTTGAACAACAGAAAAAGTAATGCTAACGCCAAAGGATTTGATTCATACACGCCTCTTCACATTGCTGCCCAGCTTGACAGTGTTGATATCTGCAAGAAATTGGTAAGAAAAGTAACAATAGGGTTTTTTCTCTTAACTTGTAAAGCTACAGTGATATAGTGAAACCTCTATTAAGACAGACAGAAGTCCCATAAAACTTTTTTTTTTTTATCTTGCCTAGGTTGAACATGGAGGTGATATCTGCCAGACAGCTGAAGACAAGATGACCCCGTTTGGTATGGCGGTATCCAAGGGAGCACAGTCCGTGGCTGAGTACTTCGCTAAAATTGGTAAATGTCTACGTAACAATTATTCACCGAAATGTATGTGAATAGCAGATACGATTTCGAGTTTGAGTAGCCAATCAGAGCGCGCGAAAAATGCTTGGCTTGGTTGGTAATACTAATATTATAATTATTTACTCTTTCGATAAATGATGTTCCATTATACAAAGGTTAACCCCATTAATACTTTGTTTTTCATCTCAGTCAAGGAAAAAAAACTTAACGTGGAAAGTTTCATTTCAAATGCTGACGATGAAGGAAGCACGTTACTGCATCTTGCAGTGGACAGCGGTATTCTACCGGTTAGATAAGAGAACCACCATTCCTGAATAAACAGTAGTTATGCAATGGATCCAAGTGGTATGTTGTGAAGTATTCCACGAGTAAATTAGTTGGTTATTATTTAATTAATTGATATTGGTTGTATGATACAAAAATATATATATATATATATTATTCCGTTTTATGGTACTTCTCCCCGCGAAAAAATGTTTTTATTTTCCCGGAAGGTTCATTCTATTGTGAAATTGGAGAAAGTGAAGTGTTGATGGAGAATTATATTTCCTCAGATTGTGTCGCTATGCTTGAAGTTGGGATCAAAAGTGCGTCAGCCAAAGGTAAAAGTGATAGTTCCTGATCACGTCAAACTATTACTTGAAAAAAGGTGAACAGTCAATCCTTTTTTTACAGACACCCCGGAGTCCCCCGCTGTCCCCCGGGGTACAGCGACATCCGCATAGCATGGACACCTCTATTGAATAGTTTAATTCCTCCAGTGGAGAACAACGTTCACACAAAATTAGCTCCATTTTCCTCTTACAGACAGTAAACGTAGCACCAGAAGAGAGCAAAATTCTTCACATACTTTTCAAAAATCTATGCCTCCAGTTACTGGCACCTCCTCAGTATATATGGACGGGTTATTTTGCTTCAGAGAGTCCAAAATTCATTTAACCTTTACTACTACTACTACTACTACTACTACTACTACTACTACTACTACTACTACACGAAGAACTCCAGAATTCCTCATAACCTCTTTTTTATGGCGCCTTTTCAGAGTCAAAATTAAGTGTATAGTTACTACACAAACTGAATTGCCAAATAAATTGTTAACGTACGTGATGATTTTCTGTTAATGGCCTCTGTTGACGTGCTGTGTTGCAATGGAATGGTTTTGTAGCGTCATTTCAAATGTGCACTTCTTACTCGAGTTAATTTGAGAATGGGTTACGCGCATGCATTATTACTTTTAAAATCTCTTTGCTGCATGCTGACTTGCGAATGCGCTTGTGTGATGCACTTCCCACAACATAAAACGTATGCATTATAACTAGTAGTAGTAGTAGGATTATTTGATGATGAACTGAACAAAGGAAGCATTTTTAAATACGACTTAAATACCATCTTTTATGCCCGTGTCACATTTGCGAATAGAAACGCGACTTGCAATGACTTTTGAATCCACTTTCGTCTCACCAAAATGACTTTCGAATTTTCAACCAGGCACTACCTACCCTACAGGGCCTGGAATCCAGAGTCTGGAAACTAGGAATCCAGAGCCTGGAATCCAGAGTCCAGGAATCCAGAGCCTGGAATCCAGAGTCCAGAGTTCAGAGTCCAGAGTCCAGAGTCCAGAGTCCAGAGTCCAGAGTCCAGAGTCCAGAGTCCAGAGTCCAGAGTCCAGAGTCCAGAGTCCAGAGTCCAGAGTCCAGAGTCCAGAGTCCAGAGTCCAGAGTCCAGAGCCTGGAATCCAGAGTCTGGAAACTAGGTCACTAACCAACCTCCTCCCTAGTGTCTTTGGGTCAAAATTTAAAAAAAATGGCGGCAGGCGAAGATTATCATGCGTGCAAGCTTATGAATGTTTTGTAAAACAGCATAAATTATAGAAGTAGGCGTGAACGTGTTTTGGAATTAACAACTAATGTGAACAATGAAATTGCAAAAATGTTTCCGGGAAACGTGTTTCATTGAAACGTGTTTACTCTAAACATGTTTCGGTACTGATGTGAACACAGCATGAGCCGTCGGTTGGTTATCTTCAGAAACAGAAGACACGATTTGTGGCAACACGAGTGTTCTGGTAATCGTCACAATCAGGATCAATCACGGAGTCACGATAAGTATTTTTGTCACGAATTGAAACCGTAAAGTCACGTGAGATTTTCGAAACAGATCACCAAGGCATTTTGGATGCAATAACGCCATGATGAAACAACGGAGGTCCACTCCTAGCTCCAAGAAACACTACTCAAAAACAGAATAAAACAAGGAGCTAAAACATATAAACTGAAAGAAGTATTGATTCGAATAGAGACACGGCAGCTTCAGACTTGGAAACTTGGACGCTTACATCCGTGATAAAGATCTACTTTCTCACAAGTCTAGCAGACTTAGAAACTAAATCACGGGCTGAGTGAGGGATTGACTGATCCTAGCATTTTCATAGAAATTACAAATATTGCAGCCGATCACTATTTATCTCGCAACAAAAGTAAGCCAAAGACCTAACTATGCCAAGAGAGCAAGCATAACGATAACGGAGCTCGATATATCTGAAAGTCACATGGCAGATAAGTGAGAAAATCACCACACGCACTAAAATCACTACCGCTGCAGTGGCTTATTGTTTTTACACTCCGCGTGGTTCCGGTTAATTCTTTCTGATGACAATGGACCTTCGATTACGTAGGTCAGTCATCGTTTTCGTACCTTATAAATTCTCAACTTGAAGATATCGCGGGAGACGACGGAGCACCGCTTTTCTAATCTTGTATTATACGTACAACCAACTTAAAATCAAGATTGGAAGGAATAACCTTCTCGCAGTTTTCGTCCTGCACGTTTTGGAGTAGTTATTAAAACCAGTAGTGTAGCCCACCCTGAAAGTACTAAATTCCCACATTTTTCCGAAAATCTCTGTGATTGAAATTTTAGATCCGAGTATTTGCAAAACCTAATTAAAACCGTGATATTGATTTCTGTCATTTATTTTGATTTTCATTTTAGAAAAATTTTTTTTAAACAGAAATAAACAACTCTGACACATGAAAACATTTTGTAAGAGATGTTTCTATTTAATTAAGTTAAAAAAATATAAAAGTGAAAACACACATGAAAACATTTGAAAACACACATGAAAAACATTTTGTAAGAGATGTTTCTATTTAATTACGTTAAAAAAAATATAAAAGTGATAATACACATGAAAACATTTGAAAACACACATGAAACACACATGAAAACATTTTGTAAGAGATGTTTCTATTTAAGTAAGTTATAAAACCTAAAAGTGAAATAAAATTAAATAAAATTAAATAAAGTCAGGAATATAATATTTGTTTGAAAATGACTAAATTCTAAAAATGCAATATTGAACTCGCCTTCGGCGAGTTCAGGAGATTTTCGGAAAAATGTGGGAATTTAGTACTTTCAGGTGAGCTACACTACTGGTTTTAATAACTACTTACGTCTTAGATCCAAAGGTTTTTAGTATATTTGGTCAGTGAATTTTATTCAGAATGATTAACATTTCTTGAATACAAACACCTACACTTTGTTTTGACTGTGTTTAAATATTTAATGATTCACGGAATGTTCTAGAGAAATTGAGTTTAACATTTTCAATTCGGTGGTAAATAGGTTGAAATCTTCTTATACTTCTATCCAAGGATACAGTTAAAAATCATTCTATTTTCATCGATGCGCGTGTGATCTTGTAAGGTTTTTTCGCTTCATCAATTTCTCAGTTGCTGTCTTTTTCTTTTGTGTGTTATTTTTCTTGTATCTTTCTCCTCATCGGTTTTTTGCTTTTTCTCAATTTCTTTCTTCAAACGACGTCTGGACTCTTTATGATTTAGAGAGGTTTGAAATCTTTCACAAGCTTCCTTCATTTTTTCAAAGTGACTTTTCATCTCATCTAAATCAGCTTCATGTATATTCTTGAATATTACCTCCGTATTGATTGTGATCACCGTAAATAGGTTTTCTTTGATGTAAATTTCATTGTCTTCCAATGCTTTAGAAGCAGTATTCATTCGTTCAATGAGTTGGTTCAGTGAATACGGCATATTAAGTCGAGGAAGATGAAGAAGGAAATCTTTTTTAACTCGAACACAAATGCTTTACACAAATGAAATACACAAATGTGAATGAAATACACACATGAAGCACACAAATGTGTATGAAAAATGTGTCAATTTTGATTGGTTAATATTAATCACATGACTACAGATTGTAACCATAGTTTCATAATATTTTAACACCTGCTTTGTTTTTGAAAGGATGTAATTAAAATAACAGCGTGAAATAAAAACAAGTTTGGATAAAATTGATTTTTGTCTGTAGGGATTTTAAATATTTTGGTTTTAGTTGTAGCGGAAAAAAATAAAATTGATTTTAAAAAAAAATAATATTTACATGATATAAAAGAATGCCTTCAAAGGATTTAACTAATCTTTCAATCGAAGAATTAAAGAATATAAAAAGAGATAAACAAACTAAATTGAAAACAGAGTATTCTGAATATAAAAATCAAGAGAAACAAAAACTGATTGATGAAATTGAGGAAATAGAAAAACAAAGAAAAAATATAGATAAAGCTAAATCAAAACTAAGAAAGAAAATGAAACCTAAATCAAAACTAAGAAAGAAAATGAAACCTAAATATAAACCTAAATCAAAGAAAATTAAAACATTTGATGATTATTTTCTTGAATGTATAAAGAATAAAAAAATCCCAGAAGATACTCCAAAATATTTAAGAAAAGCTATTGAAAAAGCAGTGAGAGAATATCAAATTGGAATTAAACTTGAAAAATCTGCTCTTGATAATTTTACTGAGAAGTATGTTATTGAAGGAAAACCAAACATCTTTCCTAATGATTATTTAAAAGAAAAAGTCTCACAGTTAAAAGATTTTCTTAGAAATCATAGAAATATTAAAGTTAGATTTATATTAGTTTGTTTAATGGAAAAAGTGGAGTTTGAAAAAGATAAAATTAGACCTATATATATTAGAGATAAAGCTTATTTTAATTCTGAAACACATATTAATCTTGAAAGTACAGATGTTAAAGAGATTTTGTTTAAAATAATTAAAGAAATTCTTAATAAAGTTTTAATTTATCAAAGAAATGGTTCAGGTTGGTATTTTAAAGAGGTTTTATCATTAGAAATTCATACTATAGATTACAAACCTTTGAAAGGATCAACATATATTAAACTTCCTGATTTTATTTCAAAAAA
Source organism: Cladopsammia gracilis (assembly GCA_022457155.1). NCBI lineage: Eukaryota > Metazoa > Cnidaria > Anthozoa > Scleractinia > Dendrophylliidae > Cladopsammia > Cladopsammia gracilis. Next base: position 495,487 of record JAJGOT010000466.1, on the reverse strand, counting down.
GAAAGCGATAATTAACTTAGAAAATAGAAAAGATAACAAATGTTTCATGTGGTGTATTTTAAGACACCTACATCAACCTAAATATAGACATCCTCAAAGGATATCAGATTTAAAACAATATGAAAATGATCTTAATTTTAAAGGTATAGATTTTCCAGTAAAATTAACAGATATTAAAAAGTTTGAAAAAAAAAATCCGGATCTTCCAGGAATAAATGTATTTTCAATTAATGAAAATAATAAATTTTATCCTTTAAGAATGAATGATAAAGATTGTAATAATTCAATAGATTTATTTCGTTATGAAGAAAATGGAAAATCACATTATACACTTATTAAAAATTTTTCAAGATTTATTAATTCACAAGTTAGTAAAAGTAATTTTAAAAAATATTATTGTAAAAAATGTTTATCTTTTTTTACAAAAGAGGAATTATTAGATAAACATATTAGCTATTGTTCTAATAATGAAACAGTTGCAGTAAAAATGCCTACTAAAAACTCATTTCTATTCTTTAAAAATTATAATAAAAAATTACCTTTACCATTTGTAGCTTATGCTGATTTTGAATGTTTCACAAAACCAATGGAAAACTGTGAACCAGATCCAAATAATTCTTTCACAATGGAATATCAAAAACATGAGCCTTGTGGATTTTGTATTTATATCAAACCATTAGATAATATTGATATTCAAATAGAACCAAATCCATTAATTTACACAAAGAAAACAGAAGATGAAGATATTTCTAAAATATTTGTGAAAAAGTTAAAATCAATTACTAAATCGTTGTATAAAAATTTTTACACCTCCCCAAAGAAAATGATATTTACAAATTCTAATAGACAAGATTTTATTAATTCATCTGTTTGCCATATTTGTGAACAACCATTTCAAAAAGAAGACCGAAAAGTTAGAGATCATTGTCATTTCTCTGGTGAATATAGAGGAGCTACTCATAATAGTTGTAATCTTAATTGTAGAAAACCTTTATTACTTCCAGTTATATTTCATAATCTTCAAGGATATGATTCTCATCTTTTTATAAAACAATTATCAAGATTAAAAGGAGATTTATCTTGTATTCCATCAACAGAAGAGAAATATATATCATTTTCTAAGAAAATTAAAGTTGATGAATACAAATCAAAAAAGACAAATGAAATAGTGTCATTAAATTTTGAAATTCGTTTTATTGATTCATTTAAATTTATGCAAACTTCTTTAGCAAATCTTGTTAAAAATTTACAACCTGAAGACTTCCATTCAACAAAAAAAGTATATAATAATATTGAATTATTAACAAGAAAAGGAGTTTATCCATATGATTATGTTACTTCAATAGATAAATTTCAAGAAACTAAATTACCACCAAAATCAGAGTTTTATTCTAAATTAAATGATGAAGATATTTCTGATGAGGATTACAGTCATGCAATAAAGGTTTGGTCTTCTTTCAATTGTAAAACCATTAAAGATTATCATGATTTATATCTTAAAACAGATGTATTACTTTTAGCTGATGTCTTTGAAAACTTTCGTAAGACATGCTTGAAACATTATAATTTAGATCCAGCTCATTATTATACATCACCTGGATTAGCTTGGGATGCTTGTCTTAAAGAAACGAAACAAAGACTTCAATTATCGCATGATTATGATATGTTAATGATGTTTGAAAAAGGAATTAGAGGTGGAATTACTCATATATCAAAAAGATATTCAGAAGCAAATAATAAATATATGAAAAATTATAATCCAAATGAAGAATCAAAATTTATTACTTATCTTGATGCTAATAATCTTTATGGTTGGTCAATGATTCAAAAACTTCCAACTCATGGTTTTAAATGGATGAAAAATCTTTCAAAAGAAAACGTAATTAAACTTTTGGAAAAGAAAATTACAAATCATGGTTATATATTTGAAGTAGATCTTGAATATCCAGAAAAATTATGGAAAGAACATAATGATTATCCACTTGCTACAGAGAAGTTAGATTTTGATTCCGTTGAGAAACTTGTTGGATCTTTTTACAATAAAAAGAATTATGTAATACATTATAGAAATCTTAGACAATGTCTTGAATTAGGACTTAGGCTTAAAAAAGTACACAGAGGAATATCATTTTATCAATCTGAATGGATGAAACCTTATATAGAAAAGAATACAGAATTAAGAAAACAATCAAAAAATTCCTTTGAGAAAGACTTTTTCAAATTAATGAATAATTCAGTTTTTGGTAAAACAATTGAAAATATTAGAAAAAGACAAAATGTAATACTTCTTGATAATGCTGAAAAAGGAAAGAAATTATCATCAAAACCTAATTTTGACCGCTCAACAATATTTGATTCTAATTTAATTGCAGTTCATATGAAAAAGACAGAAAAATATTTTAATAAACCGATTTATGTGGGTCAAGCTGTTCTTGATTTGTCAAAATTTCATATGTATGATTTTCATTATAATTATATTAGAGAGAAGTATGGAAATAAAGCTGAATTATTATTCACAGATACAGATTCATTAATGTATGAAATTTATACAGATGATTTTTATCATGATATAAGAAAAGATATAAAAAAAAAGTGTGATACAAGTGATTATCCTGAAGATCATAAATCTGGAATTAAAATTGGAATAAATAAGAAAGTAATAGGTATGTTTAAAGATGAAGCTTGTGGAAAACAAATTACTCATTTTGTTGGTCTAAGACCTAAGCTTTATTCTTTTAAAGTTGAAGACATCGAAGATAACCTAGTAAAGAAATGTAAAGGAATTAAGAAGAATGTTATTAAAAGGGAAATAACATTTGAAGATTACAAGAAATGTTTATTCTCAGAAAAAGAAGAAATGAGAACAATGAATATAATCAGAAGTAAAGAACATAAAATTTACTCGATGAAAATGAATAAAGTAGCATTATCTGCAAATGATGATAAAAGGTTAATTTGTAAAAATAAAATTAATACTTTAGCTTTGAGAAATTAAAAAAAAATTCTTTTTAATAAAAGAAGATGATTGAATTTACAAAAAAAGAAATTTTAATTTTATATTTAAGAAGATTATTTAGGATAGAAGATCTTGATGAAGAGTTTAGATATAAAATGTATAAAAAAGAAAAATTTTTAAAAAAGAAAAAATAAAAAAATAAAAAATAAAAGAGTATGTATACAGAAGAAGAAATTAAATTATATTCTTCTATATTAAGATCTTATGGAAAAAGTAAAACCAAAAGTAAAAACAAAAGTAAACTAAAATATGAAAAATGCAAACATGAGAATAAAGAAATTATTGATTATGCTGAAGTTTGTTGTGATTGTGGTCTTCAAATTCAAAGAATATTAAATTATGATGTTAATATATCTGATTGGGAAAGATGTTGTTATAGAAAAAAATCAGTATACCAAAGAAAGTATTTTTTTAAGAAAAATATCAATGAAATACAAACAACTTTTGATATAAAAAATGATGATATTTCTAAGATTAATGAAATACTTTATAAAATTGATAATGCAAATTTAATTAAGAAAGTAAATACACAATTTGAAAGAAAGAGAATTATTAATATCACTTTTATTATAAAAAATATTTTAATAATTCTTGGTTATAATAATGTTGATGAATTACTACCACTAAAACTTTCAGAACCAACAAAAGTTTTTTATGAAGAATGGTGGGAATTAGTTAAAAAAGAAATTGAAATAACATAATTTTAATACTAAAAAGTATTAAAATTTCTTACGTCTTATACTTTTTATTGTATTTCTTTTCAATCTTCGATGAAGTAGATGTTAATTCAATCATTTCTTGATCCAAAAGTTTCATATCAGATATAAATTTCTGATAATCGAATTCACCACGTCTCATTGCTGTTCGTAAATTAGTCAACACTTTTTCATAAGTTGTAAATCCAAATTTAACCATATCTAATTTACCTTTGTAATTTTTCATTTCATGATATGTTTTTAATATTATTCCAGCTCCAGTTAATACACTTAAAATAATAGGGTTTAAGGTTATTCCACCTGTGATTACACCAACTGAAGCTAGTAACACAGATGAAATATTCATAATATAATTTATTTTTTTGTATTTACTTTGACTGTTTTTGTATATCCATGTCTTTTTATGATAAAAAGAGTATAAATCCTTTAATTGTTGGATTTTCTCAGGATTTAAAGTTGAAGCAATATGATTGAATTCAAATATATCTTTTTGTTCTTTTTTATTTCTTAATGATTTTATTCTTGTGATTGACATTTTATTTATAATGTTTATAATATACTTTTACTGAATGTAAAAGTAAATGAAATAGGTATTTTTGGATAATCAATTGAATTAGTAGGATTTTTTTTTAGTATTTCAACGCTAAATCTTGCATTTTTTCTATATAGTAGATTAATATTTGTAAAAGTTTGTTCAACATTATCATCAGAAGTTAAAATTCTCTCTGTTTGACCAATTATATTTATTTTTATTTTAAAACGAACAGAGTTTGTAATTACTCTGCTAAGAACGAAAGAGTTTAATGTTTCTAAAGTGCAATCAAATGGAAAAACGATTGAATTTGTTCCATAATTGAATTTTACATATAATCCAGCATTAGGATGATAACCTGTAATGACAAAATATTGTTTCAACGATTTCAAAAAAGCTAAACTAACAGGTTGATCATCTTTTGTTGGATTTTTAATACTAATATCATGATTATTCATATCAATATCCGTCTGCATCTCCATTTTCTTATTTTCAAAATTGAATGGTGAATCATAAACACTTGATTCAACGTCTGCTACGTAATTTTTAACACCATAAATAATTAAATATCCTTGTCCTTGATTAGGAGAGGATGAAATTCCATCACATTTCATGTCAACATAAATATACTCAGGTGGGGAAATCTTCCATTTATGTAAATGAATAATTGATCTTGTATAATTAGAAAACTTTTTTGTTGATTGTTGATTAATATTCAAACTTGTACTTACAACATCAACACTCACATTTGTCATAGAAAGTGGAAAAAATTCAATACAAATAGTATATTCTCCTTCAGGAATTTTATATAAATTAAATCCAAGTCTTCCTGAGTATTTATTATCACTTGAACTTTTATTTATTTTAAAATCATATGCTTTTTATCTCGTTAAAGCGCATGCGCGCATAACGAGATATAGGAGTCACTAGAATATGGGGACAAAAGTTGTTAACAAATTTTTGTGGACTTTTGTCCGGGGGGGTTAGTTGTTTCTTCTTTATAGAAGCTATATTAGGGCATCGAGGATATGGCTGGTTAAACCGGTTAGGATTTCAAGAAGGGCATCACATACTGCTCCTAAAATTTTTGGGGAGCACCCCCGGACCTATTGTTAATTTCCCTTGGGTATCGGGATGTCAAAACTTGTGACGAACTTGTCATATCTTACATTACGTTACCGCAAAGGTATTAAGTTCTTCTTAAGTTTCGATATCTCACGTTACCTATCAGTTTCAATCATTTGTCGTGAAGCCATTAAAGCTGCATTGCGTTTTTTTTTTTGGCAAACGCAGTTTGAGAATTTCACGGTGTATTTTTACGAATGGAGACGTTTTAAGAAAGTTAAATGGGACGGGAAAGTTTGTGTTTTAATATGAGCGATATGGCAGAGCAAAATTGCGTTTGTTCTATTTTGATTCATTGCTATTACGGTTTGATTATGCAATAGTATGGGAACGACGTCATAGTTTTGTTTATTTAGCTACCGTGCACAAGGATATTATGCGGATTGTGCGACTGAATTTGTTTTGCGGGAGGATATTTTTGCGGATCGCGGAGACAGCTAAAATTTGCTGGAAGGAAATGCTTGCGGATTTCTGGGCAAGTATAAATAAAATCCAAGGCATCGGTATTAAACTGCAATTTTACTTCCTGATCGGAGGTTTGTATAGTTCCCATAGTTATGGTTGCTGTTCTGGCGCCAATATGAACATAAACAACGAGAAAACTAGTGAGTGAATTATTGTACGTTGTTGTAAAAACGTATCAGTATTATGATAACAGTCTCTGGTTCGTTTAAGGACGTGTCTGGAGTTGAATCAGGAATACAAATGACTGTTGTGCCGGTCGTCTCGGAGTTCACTGTTATGAGAATTATGAGTTATGAGAGTTCACCGTTCTGTAAAACGCGGACCGGATGGCGGCAGATGGCGGATGGTGGATGGCGGACGGCGGACGGCGGATAATAAAATGCGGATAACAAAATGCGGATGATAAAATGCGGATGAAAAAAACAACAGAAAAATAATTCCTTACGATTTTTACAAAAAAAAAAAACAAAGAAAGAAAAGCAGAAATAACTTTAAAATGGCACGAAACAAAAACACGAAACAGTAACTTTATTGTCCAAACTGTCTTCAAGTTCCACTTCATGCCTCACTCAACCCTAGTTGGAAAATATATGAATGTTGCGTTTCGAGCCCCTCCCCTAGGTTTGACCGATTGTGCAGTCTGCACGTGTTTGAGGATGGAGTCCGACGAGTGTGACGATTACGGGCTTTTAAAATCTGTGTTTAGGAAACGGTAAGTTAGTAGAGTTCTTAAATTCGATTTAACTTCACCTGTTACTTTGCTTCACAAACAATCTTTGCTGACTTTTTATTCGTGTTTGTATCTGGTTCGCTGAAGAGTCAGGAAGGTGATGCAGTTGAGTGTTTTTATCATAGATATGTTAAAAGGGTTAATTACTACACTAGTTTCCGTTATGGATATCTTTGGAATGCATGTATTCAGATAAGACCTTTTTGAGTGTTCCACTGTCACGATCATTCATTCCTGTGTTATCCTTTGTGAAAGCAAGAGCAACACTACAATGGTGTCTCAGTGATTCCGACCGCCATTACTGTGTCCGATCCAGAACTGTTGGCATGTGATGCTTGTCTTGATGCTTGTGGTGCAGTGTGTTTTGGGGAATTCTTCCATGCCAAGTTTCCTCCTTTTATTGCTAGTCAACATTTGAACATTAACCAGCTCGAACTGCTTACAATCAGGTCAGCGTATACGCACTGAACAATCAACGTTCAACGAACGCCTTCATGCAGCGTTGTCTACGTGAACTTTGGTTGTTGCTGTCTCTTAACAATATCCTATTATCTGCGCGTTACATTAGCGGGAAGTCTAACGTTTTAGCGGATGCGTTGAGTCGTTCTCACTTAGACTCCTCGAACTCAGAATATGTGCAGCATGCCGTAGCTACCTTGAACATTACCCAAGTATTTCCTAGCGACTCTAAGTTCGTTTTTAATGTATATTAAGTAGCTACTTCCATTTATTTTCATAAATCCTTATTAAGTTTATTTATTTGTTTTTCTTTCTGTTTTTCAATTTAATCTCGCAGATCACATCGACGCTTTGCAGCGCTAGCAGTATTTAGGAACTATTCAGGTCCATGCTTTTTGCGACTACACAAAGCGCTCTATGAGATGCTATATGCGAACATATTTATTGTTTTGCCAATATTTCGATTTCTTACCTTTTCCAGTTTCCAAATCCGTTTATTTGCTTTATTTAGTTTTTTTTGTCACGTTCTTTAACGTCATACCGTTCGATCGTTAATTATTTGAGCATTATTTCACATATTAACCGCTCGTGTGGTGCCAGTTTTGCCTTTCTTCACGATTATGACGTTTATCTTGCCAAACGAGCGGTGCGTCGGATCTTGGGTGATTGTGTCGCACGAAAAGAACCGATCACTGTTGAGATCCTTTTACAATTGTCCCGTATTTTCGATTTAGATAATCATTTGCACGTCTGCATGCGTGCTTTATTTTTAGTAGCCTTATTTTCTTTTTTACGTATCTCTAATTTAGTACCGTATAAGTTGTCTGAAATTGGCGATTCCCAGGCGTATTTTTTGACGCTATCTAGCGTGACTTTCACACCGCAAGGGGTTTTGTTGCGCATCACGCGCACGGAGACACTCCAGTTTCGGGAGCGGGTTTTAGAAATTCCCTTGCCGTTTATTCCCGGTTCGCCCCTTTGTCCTGTCACCGCGCTTAGGCAGTATTTAGCTAGTGTACAATTGTCGCCCTCCACCATTATTCGTTTGTCAATCTCGGGGATCGAACAAGCCTATCTTGGCTCACCAGTATAACGCTTTTATTAAGAAGTCACTTTCAGCCATTGGGTTTAATCCCGCACAGTATTCCTCGCACAGTTTTCGTCGCGGGGGCGCTACATTTGCTTTTTGTAATCGAGCGCCTACAGCTTTTATTAAATCGCATGGCGATTGGAAGAGTGACGCATATTTAGTCTATCTCACTCTTTCCAACGAAAATAAGTTTAAAATTCTCCATTCTATCACAACCAGACTTTCTCCCACATCGTAACTTCTTCTTCTCAAACCCTTATTTCATTCTTTTTTCCCCTTTGGGTTTGGCGGTCTAGGGTGTTGTCTCTTGTGCAGTATCAATTTTGAATAAACATCCGTTTAACCCCATCTACTGAGTCTGTTTGTAGTAGTAATTGCAAAACAGTGTCTATCCATATCAAATACCCTTGCATTGCATGACAATCCGAGTTTTATGACCTCAATAAACAAAATTTTAGAAACCTTCCAAGGTATATCAGATACAAATTCTCTTTTCGTGGAAAATAGTCAGAAATCCATGAAAATTTTCTTAAATAGAATTATTAATAATATAGAATCAGAATCTAAGGTACATCAGATGAAGCTTGTTCAACTAAACATCAAGCTTAATTTTTATTCTAAATTCACAAATGACACAGGAAGTTCTAGTAACTGTTATGACGTAATAAAAAATATGAAACACAGACGAACACTGGCTAAGTTTCGAACAGGAAATCATTGCCTACGTGTTGAAACGGGTAGACATGCAAAACCAAAAATTCCAAGAGATTTGAGGCACTGCGAATGCTGCTTACCAAATGACGTTGAAGAAGAAATTCATTTCTTTTTCGACTGTGTTTCATATTCTGACCTAAGAAATTCACTACATTGTAAAAGTTTTTTGAACCTACAAAATACATATAGAATTAATTTCTTTTTTAACAATGTTGACACAGGTGGGTCACTTTATATATGAAGCTTCAGAGAGACTAAACACTCTGTTAGCAAAGACTGCAATCACTATATTCTAGTTTAATCTGTTAGTGTAATAGGCAATACCATGTATGTAAATGGGAATGCTAATAAACTTTTGATTTGATTTGTAATTGAGTGTTTTTATCATAGATATGTTAAAAGGGTTAATTACTACACTAGTTTCCGTTATGGATATCTTTGGAATGCATGTGTATTCAGATATTAAAGACCTTTTTGAGTGTTCCACTGGCACGATCATTCATTCCTGTGTTATTTATAATCGCCAAAACGGGAATCTGAATAACTGGTTATATATATTTAAAGTTAACTTCGTCAGGGGTGAAAGAGTTTTGTTTCCTAAGTACTAGAAAATCATACTTTTCATACTTTTCATACTTTTCACGTTTTTTAAATTTGGCTTTCTTTACTTGTAGTATTTTATCTATTAAACATACGATACATATATTAATTTGAGAATATCAGTATTATAAAAGTGACAGGCCAAACACGACTCCCGCTAGTTGCAAAATGTATAAAGAAACCTCTAGAATAGCTTTGACAAATGCTCGATGTATTGTATGACTCTTTGATCTTTGGGATATAAATCTCTTTAATGACAGGAGGTCAGTTTACATGCTGTGCACACTCACTGCCATTTATAGAATTATTGTTTCTCTATGCCTTCGTTATGCTAGCTCTCTTGGCGGCATATGTTGGGGCGTCTTTGGCTAACTTTTGTTGCAAGGTAAGTAGTGATCGGCTGCAGTTTTTGTTAATTTTTATGAATATGCTTGGATCAGTCAATTTCTCAGCCGGTGATTTAGTGTCTAAGTCTGCGGTGTGCAAGACTTGTGAGAAAGTGGATCTTTATCACGGATGTAAGTGTCTAAGATCAAAGTCTGAAGCTGCCGTATCTCTACTGGAATAATGACTTCTTGCAGTTTATGTTTTAGCTCCTTGTTTTATTCTGTTTTTGAGTAGTGTTTCTTGTAGCTTGAAGAACCTCCTGATCCGTTGTTTCATAATGGCGTTCGGGATTGCATCCCGACAATGGCTTGTACAGATGTAGTGATCTGTTTTGAAAATCTCACGGATGCTAGTGAATTCTTACGTTTTTCCACAGTTTATTTTTTAGTATTTATCAAATTATTATCCTAAAGCTGTAAACTGCGCACTGTAAATTGGCGTAGAAATAATGGCAAAGTCCCGGGTTGGCGTCATCTAATTACCATTTTGTAAATTCAAATCTCTAAAAATAAACTCACAAACGCGACCGGTTGAAAACAAGAAATATTTTACCATTCAACTATTCAATGTACATAGAGTTAATTCTGAAAATATATTTCTAGGGGTGAGGTGCCGTGTATACGGTAAACACCGTGAGTTACGTTCGTGTTGCAGTTACAGTTTTGAATTTGCTTTCGTACATTGGAATGAATATCCCCGGGGGGGGGGTACTCCCTATAATGGGCTATACGCGGATGCTCCGCCCGAAAGGGGTACCTTTTTGAGGCTAGAGGTATATGAAAGGGTCGGGATTTCACGAGTTGAAGTATATGAAAGGGTAGGGATTTTACGAAGAATAGGAAAGGGAAGCGAAGCCACGCCGTTGAAGCATAAAAAAGGTAGGGAAAACTGCCATTTAACTATTATAAAAATGGCCTTTCAAAATATCTCAAACAGACACACTTAAAGGCTCTCAAAGGGGTACCATTTTTATTGAAAGGTATATGAAAGGGGTACCATTTTCAATGAAAGGTATATGAAAGGGGTACCTTTTCTGTCAAAATCGGTATATGAAAGGGTAAGGGTTTGAACCTCGGGGCGGAGCATCCCCGTACGAAACTTTGCTGAGTAACCCCCCGGGATGAATATTGACTTATTGTGACCCGTACGAACTTTTTACGACTGATACCATAAGTTATATAAGGCAATGTAAAAACAAGGAGTAACGGTAATCAATGTATTTTAAAGTTAATGTTTGCACGCTTACGTGAGTTCGAGCCAGTTGATTACGCGGCTTTGCTGGTCATGAATGTGTGTGTGTGTGTGTGTGTGTGTGTGTGTGTGTGTGTGTGTGTGTGTGTTGTGTGTGTGGGAAATGGGATTTGTGATCCCGGGTTATGGACCCTTCACGCTCAGTAACTAGTATAGGGTGAAGTAGAAAATGCTTTATCTGAGAACATGAAAGGCGAATGCAAGTTGAAATTTAATTCTTCATTACTTGTTAAATACTTTAAGACATGCAGTTTCAACAATAACTATTTCTTTTTTTTGTAAAAGTCATAAGAAGGGTCGCACGGAGGTTCATTTTTTATTTTGTAGTGCAAATTAGGGCCTTTGTTGTTTAAACCTCACTGGGATTACAAAATTTAAATAAGAAAGGAAAAACGAAATGAGTTCTGGTAGTTGTAATCAAATGACGCTATCGTGCAAATGGCCTATTGTGGTTACAGGGGGAGTGTCGTTGCTGGTTGCTGTAGTGGGGGCCGGGGGGCCTCTGGTGTCCACCCCCCCCCCTCCCCACCTCCGGGCGCTGGAGCCTCGCGGTTCGCCTCGTGGCGTTTCGCCTTCGGGGAGTCTTTAACAACGAGCTCGGAAGACTGGCACCGGTAGCATAGTATTGGCTGGCCCGTGTACTTAAAAAATAACTCGAGCCCTTGAGTGACTATTATTATTTGCGTGACACTGCCTTTTGTAAACGTGTGAATTCTACGACACGGATGCTGTTCTCGATGTGCTTGTAGCCCGTGGCTTTGAAGCAAAGCCGGCGGACTGCTCGAGCTTTGAGGTCGCCGTATTGTTCCACGAGTTGTAGCAGGTTTTCATCGGGGAATTCAACGGGAATGAAGCATGACACGTGTAGTGCTTTTTGCCCTAAAAGGCGTAAAGGGATAACGCGGCTTTCGCAGTCAAAGACCGATGCCGCGAACCGCGTGGCCGATTCTGTAGATCGGAGGCTGATGTCGAAGCACTTTCCTCCGTAGAGGGGTACAATCCCAACGATTTCTTCCTTAAAGTTCGGTAACGACTGCGCTATACTGAGCGAGTCAAGATCCAGGTTTTCCTCCGCTATCAAGCGGACAGTAAGAACGGCTGGTGTGCGGGACTCGCGGCCATCTCCACGTAACGCGAGGGCGAGAAAACTCGTGAGACCAAAACCAAAACCACAAAATTGAAAAGCACGCACTCACCAAAGCGAAGACAGATAGTTACCAGACGCTTTCTTGCTTGTGGTGAAAAAACGGCACCAAATCTTGTGAAAAAAAGCTCTCCTTAGTCGTCGAAGTTTAGGACTATTCTGGCTTTTGGTCTTGAAAAAGTGGGGCACTGATGAGAACAGATCCCCCAATGCTGTACAGAGAAGTTGTTAGCAGAGGGGCACGGGTTCCCCTCCTTTTGCAAAAAAAAAAAAAAAAATAAATAGATAAATAAATAAATAAATAATAATAATAATAATAATGATAAGGCCCAGCCTATAACATTTTCTAAACACGTCTATTGTATAACCAAATAATAGGACCCCATTTTAGTCACTAGCGTGAAAATGTAAATAACTTCTGTAAAAATGCAAGGACCACTAGAACAAACAGTAGCAATATATAGTTGGACCGTTACTTGTTTATTAGCCTATCGTGTGCCAGCAATTTATCTTAGCCCATTTTAAATATTGTAACCGTTTGTTTCCATCTTCACTAAGCTTTCCTAGCCCCTGATGAAGGTTAGTTTTGTCTAACCGAAATATCGGGCATATCTTATTAAAATAAATCGAACAAATTTGCTGTCTGATCAGCCTTGCATGTTAAAGTTGTTTTTTTTTTTTGAAAATGTAAACTACGCCCATTTCGTGAACATAAATTTCTATTGACTGATTTGCATCATGTGATGTTGTCATGTACGTATTTTAAGTAGACTTATTCTAAAGGTGCGCTACAACGGCATCTTTACCATATTCACTATCAATTCTTCTATTTTGTTTTTATTAACCTCACGTTCTAACGCTTTAACGAGATGGCTTTAAGAGCCCTTTGATTTATTGAATAAATGAGGACTCCTCGAAAAATCATTTATTCCAATTACTGTAATTCCATATTCACTGCTACTTTCATCATCATCTTCCATTAAATATCTAAATTGATCTTTTTGGTAAAAAGTAGAAGAGATATGAGATTTATTAACATAATCTTTATAATCTTGTTCTAATTTAGTTATTTTTGTAGTATTTTCACTGGTTTTTGTTTTAACATATTGAACATTGCTTGCTGAATTTGGATCATTTTCATCTGTTAACAATCCCCTAATTTTTTGTCTTTGCATTATAAGGGTTTTTCCAGAAGGATTGCTTAATTTTCTTGTGTTTAATTCACTTATCATATTGTTTAAGTTATTATCTTGTTGATCAACATATTCTTCATTCGGTACTTCATGGTCAAATGTAGGTAATTTTGATAGATTATATATTCGATTATTATTGATATCAATATCATTTTCCATTGGAGAGACTTCTTTACGTGACAAGAAAATATTCTTTACATCATTATAAGAAACTAAATTGTTATAATTTTGTGTTAAATAATTAAAATTTTGTTGCTTACTTTGTACAACATTAAAAAGTTCTTTAAATCTATATTTTTAGTAACTTCATGAGTATGAGGAGGAACATCAGGATGATATTTCTTCAAAGTAACCATATTCACAGCTGATAAATCATCATTCTCATCTGTATCCATATTTGTAATTAATTTTCGATTCATTTCAATTCCTCCAGGACGAACGATTCTATTTCCACCTAAATCAAGATGACCAGTCATATGATTTGCTCCATCAACAAGAATAACATCAGTAGGATTAGGTTTTGATGATAATCCAGTTTCAAATTGATGTTTAGTTATAGCATCAGAAGAATTAATACCTTCACTAAGATTCACTAATCGTTTTTGTTCAATATCATAATCGCCTGAAGAAGTTAATTTAAAACCAACACCTTGTAATCCTGGTTTTCCTTGAGTTGTTTTATAATTACTAGATTCTGATAATAAACCATTTGAGTAACTCATTTTTTTATTTTTAAATATATATAATATCATTAAAATTTTTAAATATTTCTTTCTTTGGTTTATCAATATATAAAAAAGAATAAGGATCTTTTGTAGCTAATCTATATTTCTTTTTATCAACATTATTTTCACGACATATCATAGAAATTTCATTATTACTTGGAAATTCATAAATACAAAAATGAGAACAATTTAGTCGTATATCTTTTGGTGTTTTGTAATAACTTTGTGAAAGATAAATAACACTACAATTTTTATGCCTTCCATTAATAAAATAATCAATCAGTGGTTTTTGATTCTTTTCACAAACAAAATCATCAAATATGACTACTTTTTGGTTATCATCTGTTAATACAGAAACTGGTAAAATTTCATCATTATTAGGTTCTATAACTTCATAACCTGCTTCTTTATTAATTGATTTTTTAAATTTTTTTAATAAATACTTATATTTTGGTTGTTCTAAATTTTTAGCATATAAATATATCTTATCATAATATAATAACCTAAGAATCATATCTAGTAAAACATTTGTTTTTCCAGAACCTGAAGGACCACAAATAAGCATTCTAAAATTTTGATCTGGCATGAAAGAATGTAATTGCTTAAAATTAGAAATTAAGTCATCATCTAGATCATAGTTTGGTATTTTCATTTTATTTTAAATATAGATAATTTAAAAAATAATACAATCATAATAATAAAAATGAGTTTATTGAAATGGAAAGAACTTGCTAAACAAAAATCTGAGTTGGGAAATAAAATTAATTTTGTTCATGATAGAATAACAAAGAAAAAATTAGGCGAAGAAACAAGTCAATTAGGCTATGAAAAAATGTTCAAACCTATAACATCAAAATTAGATGAAGTAAATATTAGTAATTTGGTGCCAACAAGAAAAAGCAAAGTATCAAAAAAGAAAGTGATTGGTAAAGAAAAAACAATGTTGATTATTATCCAGAAGTAGATCCATTTGAAGAAATGGATTTAGAAGGTTTAATTGGTGATGAAGAAATACCAGAAGATTTTGGTGATGAAGAAATACCATCAGATTTTGGTGATGAAGTTTCACCACAAGAAGAAAAACAATTACCAGAAGAATCTCCACCAGAATATACACCTGGTGAATATTTAGATATATCACAAAAAAAGCTTTGAAAGAAAAACAAATATTTGAAAAATATGATTTACCTATTATTGAAACCACTGAAAAATCACCAGAAGAAACACTTGAAGCATATAGTAAAACGATAAAAGATATGGGAAAAGAAAAATCAAGATTGACAAGAGAAATAAATAAAATATCAAGTTCTCCTGAAAAGAAAAAACTTGAAAAACAAAGAAAATTACTAGAGGATGAAAGTTATGTAATTAAACAAAGAAGAGATAAATTAAAAAAAAGTGGTGAAGGACTTAAAATAAAAAAAGGTGGAAATGTAACATTTTACAATGATCCAAAAGAACTTCTTAAAAAACTTGAATTAATTGCGGGATCTATTATAGCTGGTAATACAAATATTGAAATGTATAACATTGGAATTGCAATTTTAGACATCCTTTTGAAAACAAAAGTAATAAATAAATCTCAACATGAAAAGATTTATAAAAATTATTTTAAACAATAATATATCATTATTATAAAATGGATAGAGAAATAGTATTATCATCATATTCTGTTAAAACAGAAAATAGTAACAAACCTGAAAATTTCACAACAAAATTTAGTAAACCAATTGTTTTAGACAACAATGCACAATACGTTATTGGTCTTAATCGAGTTATTAATATGAGTTTTACTTGGTTTAATATTAATGCTGGATATAAAAATCAATTAATCAAATACAGTTCTGATAAGGGTAAAACATTTCATGATATCAGTTTTCCAGGTGGGGTTTGGAATTATGAAGACATCAACGTACATGTTAAACAAGAAACTGTTATAAAAGAATCTGGAAAAGAGGATGAATTTCCAATCAGTATTATTTTCAATGAAACAACTTTTAGAGTAACAATAAGATTGAAAGAAAATTATCAACTGGATTTTACGCAAAGTAATTTTTATGAATTACTAGGATTTGATAAGAAAATTATAAAAGATAAAATAAATGTAGGTCCTAGAGTTCCAAATTTAAGTCAAGATACAGATATTTTAAATATACATTGTGATTTAATTAATGATTCACTTGTAGATGGTCAACATAGTGATATTATTTATAGTTTTTCCACTTCTGTTTTAAGACCATCATATAGTTTTACTCTTGAACCAAAAAGAATTACTTAAAATCCAGTAAATAAAAATACTATTAATAGTATAAGAATTTACATTACAGATGGAAAAAGAAGATTAATTGACCTCAATGGGGCGGATACATCTTTTTCATTATTGTTGAAAAAAATAATATAAATCTAATAATAAAAAAATGAAATCTTACGAATTTTCTCGTTTTTATAATCCAAAATTGGGTAAATTTATGTATAAACATAAAGGTAATGGTATGGTTGTTGATAATATTTTAAAACCAATGAGAAGTGTTATGACAACTGTTTTCAAAAAATTTGCTAAACCTATAGCTAAAAAAGCATTAGAAGCAGGGATTTCTCATACTGGAGAAAGATTAGGTAAAAAGATTTCTGAAAAATCTGGTGATTTAATAATGAAAAAATTAGGTAATATGAGAATAAACACTCCTAAAATAACAAAACAAACAAGACAAACATTACCAAAAACAGTTAAAAAACAAGAAGAAAATACTGACATGATATTAAATAGATTAATATCTGGTAATGGAATAAAAATAAAAAACTAAAAAATTATATAATCTTATAAAATAAAAATGGCTTTCAGATCAAGTGAATATTTACAAAGAAATGAAATGATAAGATTTCAATTAGATGATGTGATTAGAACTCCAGCTAATGCTCAACACCAAGTTAAAACTGGTTATAAATTCACAATTAATGATAGATCAGCATTTTACGATTGGTATAACGCATATTTTGAAGTACAATTTCAGTTACAAAAATTAGCAAATGGTGCTGGTTATGCTGCAGCTGATAGAATTACAGTTATAAATGGAGCACACAGTTTAATTAATCATATCATGCTTAAATCTGCAGGTAAAATAATTTATGATACTAATAATTTACATAAAGTTACTTTTGTTAAAAATTTGTTAGAATATTCTGATGATTATAGCAGATCAGTTGCTAAAAACAGTTTCTGGTATTTGGATACTGATGGTACAACAGCTAATACTAATTCAGGGTTTGAAGCTAGGCGAATACAATCTCAAGCAAATGCAACTGATGGTAGTGGTGGTTCTAAAGATATTAATACTATTATACCATTAAATCGTTTTTCTTTTTTTGAAGAACTTGAAGATAAGATGCTTGTACCTATGCAATTACAATTCAATATTGAGCTTCAAAATGATGATGAATTAATTCATATGGCTAATGGTACTGGTGCTGGAAGAGTTGTTGTTAATAGGTTTTTGCTTTGGGTACCAAAATTAACACCTAAAGATTCTTTATATGATAAATTTGTTAGTTCATTCATGAAAGAAACAAAATGGAAATATTTAAGGGAAATGTATGAATCATCAGCTCCTACACGATCATCAGGATTTTTTCAAATATCAAGTAGTATTGATAATATAAAACATATTTTTGTTTATTTTAAAAGATCAGCCCCACCTAATGATGATCAAGCTGAAGATAATCCTTATCTTATGGATACTTACAAATTGAATGAAGCTGATGATGATTCATTCTTACAAAACTGTAGATTAGAATATGGAAATGGAGTATTTTATCCAGAAACAGAATATGACAGTGAAAGTAAAGTAAGAATATTCAATGATGTAATGTCATATGCAATGAGGAAAAATGATTATAATACAGGAACACAACTTAATTTAGCTAATTATAATTCTCTATATGGATTGATATATTTTGATCTTACATATCAAACAGAAAAAATCACTAGAGATCCTAAACAATTAATATTCAGATATACATTAAGCAGAAATGCAACTGCTAACTTTAATGTTCATGCTATAGTTTTATATGAAGAAATGGTGAAAATTGATAAAATTGGAAATGAATTAGTAATTGTATAAAATGTAAAAATTATATAATCTAATAATAAAATTCAAATGACAACTTATCATCCATACAAAATAAATTTATCTGATAATCAAAAAAAAAGCTTGCAAAAGCATATAGTACAAACACTCCTTTAACAATGAGATTGAAAAATAATCGAACAAGTGGTAATGATGAATTACTATTAACAACTAATCAAATTAACAAAATTAAAAAGGCTAAATCATTAGGAAAAGGAACAGACATCAAGATATCAAAAACACAAATTAGAAAAGTAATGAGGCAGGGAGGAAGTTTATTTAGTAGTATTATTCCATTAGCTCGTACTTTTGCACCAACTTTAGCTAAAACACTTGGGTTATCAGCTCTTGCTGGTTTAGCAAGATAAGTGGTAATGGTCAAATAGGTGGGTTTTTAATACCACAAGATAAAATTCAAAAACTCATTGATAATAAAAATCTACTTACAAATAAACAAAAACAAGACATATTAAACGCTCTTCAATCTGGAGGTAAATTAGTGATAAAACCAACTAAAAAACAATCTGGTGGATTATTAGGTACATTACTAGCTAGTATTGGTATACCTCTTGCTATTGAAGCTTTTAAAAAAATTACTGGAAAAGGAGCACCAAGAGTAGGTAGACCAAAAGAAAAAGGAGCACCAAGAATAGGAATGTATGAGCCTCCTCCACCTTTTATAGGTCAATGGGGAAAAAATACTTTTGGTATGGGAAAAAAAAGTAAAAAAAAACTACGAAAAAAGGAAAAGGTCTTTTATTAGGGAAGAACAGTCCATTCAACAGCATTCCAATTCTCGGAACAATATTATAAAACCAAAATTCATAAACAAACCATTAAGTAATATTGATTTAATGAAATGGATAAAATACTTAAAAATTCCAAATTTCAAAGGTATATATTCAAGAGATGAAAATATGCCTAAAAATCATAGTCCATGTATAATAAATCTTGATTCATATGAAAACGTTGGAACTCATTGGGTTTGTTGTGTGAAAAGTCATGATAATAAATTTATATGGTATTTTGATAGTTTTGGAATGGGTTATCCTGAAGAATTTAAAAGTAATGATAAACCAATAATTTACAACTCAAGTCAATATCAAAATATTAAAAGTGTTCTTTGTGGTTATTATTGTCTTTATTTTCTTCATCAATGGTCAATGAAAAAAGATTTTTATGATATACTAAAACCATTCAGTTTAAGTGATACTATGTTTAATGAAAGATTTATCAAAAAATACTTTGAATAATCTTTTTTTATAA
Organism: Cladopsammia gracilis; assembly: GCA_022457155.1. NCBI lineage: Eukaryota > Metazoa > Cnidaria > Anthozoa > Scleractinia > Dendrophylliidae > Cladopsammia > Cladopsammia gracilis. The sequence goes on along the minus strand of JAJGOT010000466.1, from coordinate 475,950 downwards.
CAATCATTGTTATAAAAAAATCAAATATATATACTTCCCTTTATCAATCCTTTTAATATTCTAAGTTGTCTCTTTATATTCAAAACTAAAGTAATTATCTTTAATACTCTTTTATCTTCATTAACATGAGTATAATCAATATTATCTAATATGCATTCTATCATTTCATTCAAGTTTTTTATTTCATTCTCTATAAATACAGATCTACTTTTTTCCATTTTTTTATTTTATATTTATATAATCTTAATATAAAATGAAATCTTATTGTGTGAAAGAAAAAAAACAAACTGATTGTGTAGAACCTAGTGGATATAAAACAACAAAAAATGAAAGAGTAATGTTTTTCTGTAAATGTGCTTTTTGTGGAATAAAAAAAACACGTTTTGTTAAGAAACAGGGAAACTAATAAAGCCTTCTTCTTCACAAACACAAGAAGGAGAAGGCTTTGGTGAATTAGCATTAACAGGTTTAACTCATGCTTTACCTTGGTTAGGTAAAAAAAAACAGTTGAAATGGGACGATATGGAGCAAGTGAATTAATGAGAAATAAAAACATGCAAAAAAAAGCATTAGATTATGCTTTAGATAAAGCAAAACCATTTTTACAAAAAAACAACTTCAGATATGATGGATCAACTAAGTACTAAAATAAGACCAAAATTAAAATATAAAAAAAAAATAGAAAAGATTTAGACTTTCAAGGAGGTAGTGTAGATATTCATAGCCTCATTGGAAAATTACCAAAACCAAAAGGTGGTTGGACTCCAGGAAATTATAAGTACATGGGTCCGTATAACCCTTTGAATGATCAATTAAGATATGATCCTAAAACAGGTGAAGTATTAGAATGGAAAGTTAAACCATATAATAAAGTAGATGAAATTTCTGCTTATCATGATATATGTTATGATATGGGAAAAAATAAGAATGAATGTGATAGGCAAATGGTTAAATCTTTAGATCAGATTCCATATGGTGAAATACCGAAATGGGGGCAAACAGCGAGATTTATTATAAATACTAAACAGAAACTTGGTTTGGGTTTACCAAAGAAGACAAAATCAAAAAACGTAAAGCGGCGTTGAGTAATAATAGTGATTGGACTCAACAATTAGCCGATGAATTACATAAACCAATCACTAGAAACTTTTCAAAGAGAACTGTAATATCAAATGGGATTGATGAAATCTGGGCTGCAGATTTGGTTGAAATGCAAAACTTTAGTAAATGGAATAAAGGAATGAATTATTTACTGATGGTAATAGATATTTTTAGTAAATATGGATGGATTGAACCATTGAAAAACAAAAAGACTGAAAGTGTTAGTAAAGCATTTGATGATATATTTAAAAAAAGTAAACGTAAACCAAAAATGCTTTGGACAGATAAAGGTTCTGAATTTATCAGTAAACATTTTAAAGATTTTCTTGAAAAGAATAAAATCAAATTATATCATACAGAGAATGAAGAGAAATCAAGCATTGTTGAGAGATGGAATAAAACAATGAAAACCAGAATGTTTAAGATGTTCAGTGTAAATAACAATACTGTTTATTGGGACATCCTTGATAAATTAGTTAATGATTATAATAAAACAAGACATTCTAGTATTAAAATGACTCCAATTCAAGCAAGTAAAAAAGAAAACGAAGAAAAAGTTTATGCTAATTTATATTCCGATTTAATTTATTTGAAACCTGGAAAAATAAAATTTAAGGTTGGAGATTTCGTTCGTATATCAAAGTATAAAAGACCTGTATTTGATAAAGGATATACTCCAAACTGGACAGAGGAAATATTTTTGGTTAATGAAATATTAATTACAAAACCTATTACCTATAAAATTGTTGATTTAATGGGAGAAGAAGTAAAAGGATCTTTTTATGAAAAAGAGTTACAAAAAGCAAAACAAGAAATATATAGAATTGAGAAAGTATTGAAACGAGACACCAAGAAAAAGTTAGCTTTAGTTAAATGGAGTGGATATCCTGACAAGTTTAATTCATGGATTCCTTTGAGTGATTTAAAAGATTTTTAATACTATTGTAGTATTAAAAAATTGTTTCAAGCGACATAAAAAAAAGCCCTTAAAAGGGCTAATACTTTTTTCCAGTCTAAAACAAATCCTGTGGATTACTTCCTTCCTCGACTTCGTCATCGTCATCACTTTCTTCTTTTATTTCTAATAATGATTCTCTTGGTTTTAATGGTCTTACATAAACTTCATGAACTTTAATTTGAATAGATTTTACTAATTTGGAAATATAAATACTCTCAATTATCAAAGCTAATTTCACTTTACAATATTGATTAAGGTAATCAAATGGATCAACATTTTTATTTCCTTTTGTTTTAAACAAAGATAGAATTTTATTAGATTTTTCTGAATATATAAGTTTTGCATATAAAACTGGTGAAACACTATCATCATTTATTGTTTTAGTTCTTCCTTTTTTATCAGTATATTCTTTCTTTTTATAATATAAAATATGAGATAAATTTTGAGAATTTTCAACACCAATTGTATCTTCAAGATGGTTATAACAAAGTTGTTGGATATTTTCTATTGCATTAAAAAAGTTTTTTTCTTCTTTTGTTGGATCTTTTTCTTTTTCCCATAAACAAACAGGAATTGTATATCCAACTAATTCTTGTGATTCTTGATTCTTTCTTTCAGATACACCAAAACTAAAAAGTAAAGGTGTTTCAATTATAAGAGGACCTTGCTTACCATTAGGATAAGTTGTTTCGATTTTAATACGATGATATTTCATCTTGGAATTCTTGACTTTATATTGTTTGGCTTCGTTAAAAATTAGATTTTCTTTAGAAATGTTTTCGAAACTTGTTAGTTGCATTTTATTATATATAAATATTTTTTTTTTAATTTTTTTTTTAAAAATTATAAATTTCAGCATAAAAAAAATCCCTAAAAAGGGATATAATTTTTATTATTCATCACCAACAATATTCATCATCATAAATTTCTTCATCATCACTATCACTCATATTTATACATTGTTCAAAATAATCTTCAAATACATCAATCATTTTTTCTAATTCTCTATATATTTCTTCATGATCTTTTCTCAATGAAAAATATTTTGCCAATTTAAATTCTTTTTCAATAGTACATACTTTTCTATATTTTTTTTTGTCTCCTTAAAATTTTTCTAATTTCAGCGTATTGTAAATAACTGGAATACATAAAATATCTCAACCTTCTATGTTTAAGAATTCTGAATTCCCATTTATACAGATTAAATGGATATTCAGTTACATCATCTTCATCTTCATCTAAATCATTAAGATAATTATTTCCATTAACAATTTCATATACAACTTTTTTCTTATATTCTTTTTTCATTAAATATTTTTTCATATATTTCATTTCTTTTCTTAATCTATTCAATAATTTTCTTTTTTCTTTATCTAATTCATTACTTTTTTTACTTTCTTCATATTTTGAAATTAATTCTTTTATTTTTATTTTCTTATTTGATTTAATTATATCTTCAACTTCTTTCTTTCTTATTTCATAAAATCTTTGATAATTTCTATATATATTGTAAAAGTGATTATCAATTATAAACATTTTACCATATAATATTTTATCAAAATATTTAACTCCATAAAGAGAGATAGGAATTGCTTTATATTGCGGACAAACAGATTGGTTTTGCGTAGCAATCATTTTATTATATATAAATATTTTTTTAAATTATATATATTTTTTTTAATTTTTTTTCTTCCGCTTCCATTTTCAATTCAACAAACAATATAGTAGTTATAAAATCATTAAATATTTAACCATAGTCAAAACAAACTGCAAGTGATTGTAAATCATTGTGAATAAATTTCAGTGACCAAATATACTAAAAACCTTATATCTAAAGGACTAAGAGAGTAGTTATAAAAACCAGTGATGTAGTAGATATCCTTAAATATATTTAATTTCCCTCATTTTTCCGAAAACCCCCGAGCGAGCGAGCCCGAAGGGCAAGTGAGTGAGGTCATAATTTGTTTTACATTTCAGTCATTTCAAACAAATATTACATTTCACGAATTTATTTATCTTATTTCATTTATTTAATTCTTAGAATTTTTTTTAACTTAGTTAAGTAGAAACAACTCTTACAAAATGTTTTCATGTGTGTTTCATGTGTGTTTTCAAATGTTTTCATGTGTATTATCACTTTTATATTTTTTTAACTTAATTAAATAGAAACATCTCTTACAAAATGTTTTTCATGTGTGTTTTCAAATGTTTTCATGTGTGTTTTCACTTTTATATTTTTTTTTAACTTAATTAAATAGAAACATCTCTTACAAAATGTTTTCATGTGTCAGAGTTGTTTATTTCTGTTTAAAAAAAATTTTCTAAAATGAAAATCAAAATAAATGACAGAAATCAATATCACGGTTTTAATTAGGTTTTGCAAATACTCGGATCTAAAATTTCAATCACAGAGATTTTCGGAAAAATGTGGGAATTTAGTACTTTCAGGGTGGGCTACACTACTGGTTTTAATAACTACTTTTTGGGTCATGACTCCGGCACGAAAAAATGAAAAGCGGTCATGCTCGCGAGCTTTCACGATCTTGCAGATATATCGAGCTTTTCTCTTCGGATGTTTAAAAATGTAACGAGAAGTTGTTAATTTTATTTTTTCTTTCAAACTTACCAGAAAGCAGAGTGAGTTTTTATGGATTTTTTTACTTGTGTGACGGTTTCGCAATCGAGACCGGATATTTACACATTGTCAAACTTATGAGCCCGTCCACACGTATCCTGATATTTTTTAATCCGCAACTTTTTTGTTGCGGATTAGAAAATATTCGCGTCCACACGTAGCGTATTCGGATCGTATTTGCTCGTCCACACGTATCCGGATTCGCTCTAGTACCCAGGGCTCTTCTTTAAATGTTGTCAACATAGCATGCGCAAAGGTCAAACTCAAAGCCAAGTTCAACTGTAAATACGTTATTAGACTTGAAATAAGTCCAAATGGAAGTGAAGCGATAACGTTTCGTCGGCCATGTTGAATATTCGAGCGGTTAAAGACTGGAACCGATACTGTTACGTCAGCGTATTAAAAAATATCCGGATTCGATCGTCCACACGATGCCGTAATCGTAGCTTATTAAAATATTTCCACTCTGGAGTACGGATTCAAAATGTTGCGGATTCGTACACCGAAATCGCCGGATACGTGTGGACGGAAGGCCAATCCGCAACAAAATATATAATTAAAAAATATCCGGATACGTGTGGACGGGGCCTAAGTGTCGCATGAATTGTCACAAAACACGGTAAATGAATTAACGCATCACCTGACTTCTAGTTTGTAGCCATCTTGATTTTTAGTCAGAGTTTTCTGAGTGAAATTTTTTATCGTGAGCGGACAGCATTACTTACGGCCGCCTTGACAAAACTCTTGTGATCTCATTTTTCGTAAGGGCTGCTTTTAAGATTCCCTATTTTAGAGATTCCCCGGTCCCGTGTCCCGTTCCCCGTGTCCCGTTCCCCGTTCTCCGATTCCCCGTTCCCTTCTTTTATCTCCTGTAAGTTAATCTTACAGGAGTATAATGTGGTCTAACATGCATTCTTTGTGCATTTTTGTTAGCAACATTTTTGTTAGATACTATTAATAGACTTTTTAGCGAAAAATTTGTGGGGACATTCTTGTTGCATTTTTCTATTTTTTGTTAGATACTATCAATAACAACACAAGAGTCGAGTAGCATATTTTTTGAAAGCGGTTTAGCGAGCGCACGTTTGTGGCCTGACAAAGCCATATATTCATACGTTGATTTAGTTAACTGAGATTTTAGAGAACGTTAGAAGAGAGAGCAATTTATTTGGCCGTATTTTATCAAAAATTCAAGCTCTCATTATTTTGTTTATTCTGAATTAGAGTGATTCATCTGTAGTGCACGTTTGTGGCCTGACAAAGCATATATATTCTTAACTTTACATGCAAAGAGATTTTAAAAGTAATAATGTATGCGCGTAACCCATTCTCAATTAACTCGAGTACATTTGAAAGTCATGACGCCACAAAACCATTCCGTTTCAAGACAGCACGTCAACAGAAGCTATTAACAGAAAATCATCACGTACGTTAACAATTTATTTGGTAATTAAATTTGTGTGGTAACTATACACTTAATTTTGACCCTTAAAACGCGCCATGCTTTTTGCACATAACAAACTGAGCTGATTGTTCTAGGATACTAGGATATTCGGCCCCTATTTGATCCTAGCGCTTGGATCATCCTCCTTCCATGTCAAGAGGCCTTTTATGCATACTTCCACCTTTCTAGGAATCCGACAATAGTACAGCGTTCCATCTGGCATGCGCACAAGGTTCGCTGGAGATTGTTCAGTTACTGGCTGGAACGGATCACGAAGTGTGCAAAGCAGAAATTCTGGACGACCAGGGAATGGTCCCACTGCATCGGGCAGCACTTAACAGGAATGTGATGGTTGTAAGCTACTTACTGGATCAGGTAAACGTATATTTTGACCTGATTAGCCCATTCACTCCCAAGACCGACCAAAATTAACCTTAGGCTTTTGTCACTGAAACTGAGGGGTATCGAATGGTCCATGCGAGCATTCGATAGCCCGAAACTGTAGTATTTAATTTATTTAGTGGACGTTAAAAATATAACTACCTTATACACCATAATGTGAACATTACCAACAAAAGAAAGATTTATGATTTAAAGGTCCGTCTAATTTTAGGGAGCCCCGTTGGATTCCAGAGACCTTCAAGGCCGCACCCCGCTGTTCTTAGCAGCGTCAGTGGATGGAACAGCGACTGTACAGTTGCTTATGGACGGGGGAGCCGACATAACACTCAAAGATGTGGAACTGCGCTCACCCCTACATGTAGCCATTGGACATGGGAATTCATCCACCATGGAAGCTCTAATCAAGGTAAAATTTATAGTTATCAGTCTTCGACGAAGATGTTTTTGTGGGAGGAGTGTATTGAAAAATATATTGAAATTTAGTTGTTTAGACGCTATTTTAAATTTTGCGGAACTGAAAGAGTTGGAACAAGTGAAAGGGTCATGACTTACTCCCTGGGTCATTTTTTATACTCCCATAATACTCAGTGATGGTTCAATTCGCCCTCAAAATACGTATGTACCACAACTGCTAGTAAGCAATAATTGGTTGTAACCCAAGGCAAGCATAAACATTACATTACATTGGAACGTATTCAATATAATACATTTAATGAAAATAGGAAGGAACCAATTGTCATCAATGTTTCTCTTTTGGTTCCCCTTAGTGATAAAAATAGACTAATAAGCTTCCCCACCAAACGAGACTTTATTACATTCAAGATATATTTTTCATCTTTCCTGGAAGCCGACCCCCAGAAATGGTTGCTGAGTTCCAGTGTACTGACTATTAGATAACGCTACTTGTAGTTTGTAATAGACAACGCAAATGTTAACTAAATAGTTTAACCTTCCTTCCCTCTTATTAACCCTCGGACGTACACGCAATCTTACACCCCCACTGTGGTACTTGGGGGGGGGGGGGGGGGGTGGTTGCAACCCCTCCCTTGGGTTTTTGCGGTGTTATAATATTTCGGAAATATTTTATCTCTAATGGATTTTCTGTGATATGTTCTACAAGATAATGTAAATATTATGGGTTATGGCGCTGCTGGTGGTCCGTGACGTTATCCAAAAAGGCTGCCAAGGTGGCCGCCATCTTGGATTTTACAAAAACCTTTTTATCAGAAAAATGTGGAAATTGCAAATATTTTTTCCTAGAGTTACGAAATGTAATGTAATTAAATTTTAATGCTTCTGGTAGCATTTTGTTTGTTTTGTCCAACAGAAAAGGTAAAAAACACGCATTTTTAATAAAAAAGTGGCTTGACCTCATGCTATTTATGACGTCATATCTCGTTACCATGGAATGATGAGGCTCTTTTAGCTGCGTCAATACCACCCATTACAAGCTCCGAGTTACTTGTCCACTTTGTCAAGTTGAATGCAGCTGTCATCATGATTTTTGACATCTCTTGTTGCAGTTGCAAAGTCGAGTCCACCGTATCGGCTCCCGTCAGGCAGTCATCCACATACATGTTTTGTAGAATTTCTTGCACTGCATTCGGGAACCTTTCTGCATATTTGTTGGCATGAGCATTGACCGTCACAATGCCAAAATGTGTCTTAAGGATAAACGAACAGCTACTTAAAACGATATGAGCTAACAATAAATGCTCTTGAATAAATCGGCGAAAAACCTTTAGGGAGTGGCATCCAACCCCCCCCCCCCCCCCCCTCTTGTACCTCCAAGGGTTAAGATGAAGTGGGCGCATTATGATCTATGATATGTGGTCTGATGTTAGTCATCCATCCAACTACAAGGCATTGTCTCCAAGTTCTTTAGCGTGAATTTCTTTATTTATTTTTAGAGCCCTGCGTCAAAGGCGTTAGTGGTTGACAAAGACATGACCGGATACGCTCCTGTACATTACGCGGCACGTTCGGGTTTGTTGCAGGTATATAATCATAGATAGATAGATGTGGTGTTTAAGTTTACGCCAACCCAGTGCCCGGAACAAATAATCAACATTACAGTCATAACTAGCGGACATTAAAATACAGTCTGCACGATTTTGGAGCTTCTGCAGCTTTTCAGAAAGACCGATGCCGCGGTTGCCCCAAACAACACCACAGTAATCAAAATGTGGTTGACATGACTAAGCTGTTATCTACATTCATTAATATATTCAAAGGTATAAGATGTCGTATTCTTTTAATTGCACCCAAAGCAGAAGCAATCTTTTTTGCAAATACTCTGCATATGACATTCCCAGTTCATGTTTTGGTCAATATGCACTTCAAGAGATTTCGCAGATGACACTTGCATCACTGGATGATCATTCATACTAAAAGAAGGCGATGCCTAGATGCAACTAACATAAACTCAGTTTTAGTCAAGTTAAGGATCAATACACCCTGTTTAAATCATAGTTGAGACAATCACCTATGTGTTTTAAATCTGCACTGGCATAGGTTTCGCTGATTTCATCTCCATACATTCTAGGCTGTTCTTGTTTACAATAGAAACAAACCGAAGCCACTGAGGATGCAACAAATCCTGGAAATGGCCTCCTTTGGTGCTATTTTGTTTATGGGTACCACGAGTTTAACATTGGACTGATAACGTCCAACATCATATAATATATATTTATATATCATAAGGCATCTTTTTACATATATATTTCATATCTCAAATTGTTGTTGATGTTTTAGCACATCGAGCTCTTCATCAACAGAAACAAGGCAGCCGTTCAAGTGATATCAGATTCACTGGATACGCCTCTCCATATCGCTGCCCGGTACGTTCTGCAGACCTATAATTTACGTAATGCGAATCTACAATTTACTTTGGATATTTCAGAAAACATCTCAAAAGGATATGGATGGTTTTCACTCACATGACCTTCAGTCATTTGGAACTTAAATGACAAAGACCATGGTGGCCATGTTGGTGCACATAACAAAAGAAGTTCATTAAAATTATTTTGTAGGTGTGCACCAACATGGCCGTGACGTAACGTGAAAACCACCCATCGAAGGGAGTTGTGTATCTTTGAATTGATTGGGCCTATACATTTGGATGAGATTTAATGTCTAAGATTTCCAGTGGTACGGATAGGAATTAATACTCTGTCTTGCCGGAGCAATAAATCTTTGCAATTAAAACTTTGGAGTTGAGGGAGGGGAATGATTAGATAGATAGAATTTTATAAATCCTCAAATAGGTTACATAGATTATAAACCGTTAAGGGAAGAGGGGAGCAGGTTTCGGTGTCTGATATGCAGGGACTATTGAAGTGCACCTTCTTTTCGTGGGCTTGCACGTATTTGTGCTATATAGAGCTTTATGTGATAGATTTGTCCAATTATCAGTATTGTTCTTTTTAGGTATGGCTGGCTAGAGATTGCGAGAAGACTTCTCCGCAAAAGGAATGTCCGAATGATAAATTTACAAAACAACCAGGGAAAGACACCTCTCCACCATGCCTGTCACGAAGGACATGCGCAAGTCGCCCAGCTTCTGTTGAAGAAGGGGGCCACTATGGAAAGGTTGTATGAAGAGAATTTTTTATTTGAATTTGATTTCTTAGCAGTGCACTCGCTAGAATGACCTATTCATTCAGCTGCTGACAAACGAACTCCATCGTTAATGCGACCACCCCGTTAATGGGACACCCCGTTAATGCGACCATCTTGTTACTGCGAGGCACCCGTTAATGCGACCAGCCCGTTACTGCGACCAACAACGACAACCCTCTGGAGTGCGAAACCGCACTCTCTGGAGTGCGAAACCGCACTCATGGCACTTAATTAATAAATCAACGAATCAATTTATCAATCATCAGTTAGTTAGTTAATCAAACAATCATTTTTTTTTTTATAAATTATCTTGTCAATCACTTACCTGTCTTTGCAATATTGTTGTTAGGGATCACCATGACCGCACTCCACTGCAGATGGCTGCTGTCAACGGCTCACACAGCTGCGTGGAGTACATACTGCAGGCTCACCCTGAAAGCCTGAACGCTCTTGATAAACATCAGGTAAATAACCTGACTGACTGCTAACTCCCAGGAGAAGGGGTACGCCCCTGTGTAGTTGTGCGCGTCCGCACCTCCTCCCCCCATCCCGTAATGTTCTTTTGTCTCCCTTCAAAGGAAAAACGGATTTGAGCCATCTTTTTATCGAAAGTTCAAGTCTGTGATGTGACTTGATCTAAAATTAAAGACGTCTTGTTAAGATGGCCGAGCGGTCAAAGGCGCTGCGTTCAGATCGCCCACTCCTGACATCATTTTTATCATGTATCGTAGCTCTGGTTAATTTTTTTTCTGATTTTCAAGCTTTTGCGACAGAATTTTGATCGATTTGTTTATAAAGTGAGCAAGAGATTTGGAGTTAAAAAATCTATACAGAAATGCGTTCTTATAAACGGTACACGTACAGCAATCGTTTGCAGAAATGGACGTAGACTCGAAGAGGAACTATGAATATTTTATTAGTCAGGATTCGTATTTATTGTACTTGTCTTTTACAACTTGTCCCATATAATGGTCTTATAACTAAATCATGTATATTACAGTTCAATTAAAGAGTGATAAGATTATGACTAAGATGAGATCACCTGTTTTCATAATTTTATTTCTATCAACTTGTGCTCAGAACACTGCTTTAAACCTGGCTGCGACCTCTGGACATGCGTCTCTGGTATCCTATCTGCTGTCTGTCAAAGAACAAGAAATCCTGTTAAACAAGTATAACCAGAATGTACTTGATCTTGCCATCTCCAACAACAAAGAAGCGGCTGCCATGGCAATAATTGAACACATCAGGTAAGTTATTGTCAAATGGTTTCCTGTGCAGCACATTTGGTCGTCACGCAAGGACAAGGGCTGGAGTCGTCAGGTTTTTTAATCTCTTTACGGTGCCAATTTACGTTATCAACTCAGTTGATAAAGCAATTAAAATTTTCTTGTTTCACTCCCCCACCGACATAGCACCACAGTTTCAGGCTTTAGAAACTAACTTCTTTATTCATTTCGGTAAATGGATCGGAGGGTTTTTATCCCGGAGGGCGGGGGTTCTCCCGTCAATTTAGGAGGTGTGTGCCGCGAAGTTTCGTAAATTCTTACCCTTTTAAAGAGTACGAAATCGAAAATTGGCAACCTATTTAAGGGAAAAACGATAGTTCAGAATTGTGTGTAAAGGTCTTTATTTCTTTTCTGTACATGGAATGTTTAGCATTTGACTAGACATTTAATATCAGACAGAGCCTTAGATCCGCTTTTTATGAACGGGCTTGAAAACTAGCCTGCAGTGCAGGTGGCTAATTTACCTTATCAACTCAGTTGGTATAACAAATTTTCATCTACAAGGGACTGATGACATCCCCTCACTCACAAAACTTGCTCGACGGATAGCTAGTCTTCTATACGAGTGGAGGTGACGTAAAAGACGATTACCTTGTTGCACTGGGTAATCACTCATGTCCAGTGCCTGTTTATATAATGCACTACTTATCGCAATTCCTAGGTGGAAGGATGTGTTAGACGCGTCTGTGGGAGGTGGAGTATCTCAGATTCAGACACTAGTGGATAAAATGCCTGAAGTGGCAGAGGTACAAATAATCACACGTCTGTGCATTTAGTTCTTAGATTTATCATATAATCGTATCAATAACAAAATTCTCGATTGTGATTGTTCATCCACGAGCCTATTTCTTACGTAATTGGCGCGCGGTCACGTGGGTGTCCAATTACAGCTATCCAGTTACAAATTTTTGTAATTGGATAGCTGTAATTGGACACCTACGTTGCGCGCGCGTCAATCAGGTGCATTAACTGTTTTTTTTTTTCTCACTGTTTCCTCCTGCTTTCAAACTGATAGAAAATAACTTTGACGTTTTGAGTACAAAAATCTCCACATAGGCTTTTTAATCTCGAATTTTGTTATTGATTTGATTAATTAGTAATCGAATTTCGTGTTGTAAAATTCAGGGGTAATCGTGCTCGTAATTTCAAATTGCGTTCGGCCGATTTGAAATTCCTCGCCCTATTACCCGCTGAATTGTACTCCACTCAATCCAATTACTATTACGAATTAATCAAGTTTAAGCAAAGGAAATCATATAACCGTGACAGCGTCTTAATAACCTGATCTTAATTAGCATAGATTTTGGCAATTTTATTCCTTCGTTTTCTCCGCATTTAAACACGAAGTTCCGGTATAAAAGGAGCCTGGCCCGGCCATTCTCACCTTCATTCGTCAATCAACCACTGAAGCATTAACAACTGACAAAAAACATGCGACATTACTAAGACCATTGCTAACACAATTTGAAGAAAAACTTTATGAACTTCTATTTCTTTTTTTGCTTCTGTAAAATCTTGGTTTAATTAGATTTTTGAAGCAAGCGTAAATTAACCACGTTTTATGACTGATAGACGCCTTAATTTGCATTTCACACCCAAAAGGTGTGAGATAGGGGAGGAGCTAAGCCTTTTATACCGGAACTTCATACTTGTCCAATACTCTGACAAATTTATGCATAGCATTGTACTGTAATACATCGTGCTGTATTGTTCTGTTCTAGAATGTATTGTTAAACTATTATATGGTCATACAATACAATACAATGCTATGCATAAATTTGTCCGAGTATTGGACAACCGTCCGGAACTTCGTGTTTAATGATCAATTTGAGAAGCTATATATACCAAACAGCCCAAAAAGAGTGTTTCATTAGGTATCCAGAAACCTTGTAGTCGGTTTAAAAAACTCGGTAGCTTCGCCTCGTTTTTTTTAACCCAATTCTCGGTGTTTTGATATCCTGACTAAACACTCTTTCTCGTGTTTGATATTTTACTGCTTCTCAAATTCTTTAGTGATGAATTACATAGTTGTTCACGTACTTATGTCGTTTACGCTTGAGTTTTTCTAACAAGAATAAGAATCATGCATTTAACTGAAACTGATATTGAACAGTTCTTTAATTTCCAGTGGTTCTGTTTACAACATGCTGTACAACCTAAAGTGTGTGACTGTGCAAATGAACTTTGGTTACTGTTTAAACAATGAGCAGTATTTTTTTTTTTCATCAGGTTTAAAGACTCGAGGCGAAGCCGAGAGTCAGTTTACACCTGATAATAAACACGTCCTGCCAATTTTTTCAACGACTTCAAAAACATTCCTCACAAAGCGTGTCCCCACGGAAATTAAACAACCGCGCTTTTGTGCAAAGAGGTAATTAGCATACAAGAAAAGTTCTGAGAAAAAAAAAACATCTCTGAAAAATACTTGGTAAGATTTCCGTATAACCCCATACATTAACTATACATGTATGCGCTATTGTTTTTATTTAGGCGTTTGATTGCTTTGGCTTTTGTTTCAGTTCTAAGAACGGTATGCATAACTTATGAATGGGGTTATACGGAAATCTTTCCGCTTGTATCGCTGAATCCACTTGCTTACCTAGCAATTTACATGTGGACACTGGTGTCATTCAAAATTACGGGTTAAACTGTTGGTTGCTTATTTTGTTGCAGTTTCCAAATAGAATGGCAAAATATATCGTATAACATGTGGTGAATACAAATATTAAAGTCACCTTTTTTACTAACAATACTGAATAATTACTACTCATAATAGTGTTCTTAAAAAATAGATCACTGTGATCTTTAAATAAATATCACGGCGGCGATTAAAAATCGATTTCATTAAAAATTGGGCTATAATTACATTGTTTGGATATTCAAACCCGCTTTCCCCTGAGACTGATATCAAATCTCTCACCGAACTTTTCAGAATGACGTACTATTACCAGGTATAAAGGTTCATGCACGTGATTGATTTGCCTCGTGTTATAGGCTGATATGCTTATGAATTATTAACGACTTTTTTAATGTTTTTTCAATATCACACAAAGCGTTTTTCGGTGTTTTGTATTGAAAGTTTTGATTCGCTTCTTCATTTTCAGCGTGTCCTTGACAATTGTGTTGAACATGAGGGTGATCCAAGTAGTGAAGATTTCAAGGTAGGTCAGTGGGGAGGAGGGGGGGAGGAGACAGGAGGTCAGAACCTCCCGCTTTCCGTACCCTGTTCTCCTGCTTCACGTACCTTTTTCTCCCGACTTCGCCCTTTTACGCGTTTTACGCGCTCCGCGTTTTACGCGCTCCGCGTTTAGCATTTCTCTCCCGCTTTCCGTCGTGTTAGAACTCGTTCTTCCCGCCCTTTCCTCCCCCGCCTTCCATACTGTTCCTGCCCCCTATTCTCCCGGGCTCTCGCCTACAGTACTGTTCCCGCCCCTTATTCTCCTGGGCTCTCGCCTCCAGCACTGTTCCCGCCCCCTATTCTCCTGGGCTCTCGCCTCCAGTACTATTCCCGCCCCCTATTCTACTGAGCTCTCGCCTCCAGTAATGTCCCCCCCCCCCCCCCCCCCCCTATTTTCCTAGGCTCTCGCCTCCAGTACTGTTACCGCCTCCTATTCTCCTGGGCTCTCGCCTCCAGTACTGTTCCCGCCCCCTATTCTCCTGGGCTCTCGCCTCCAGTACTGTTCCCGCCCCCTATTCTCCTGTGCTCTCGCCTCCAGTCACCTAAGGCCCTGTCTACTTAAAGTAATGATCCGTATAAGAAGGATAGCGCTGAACGGCAATGCACTATGGAATGTCAACTTTTTTCATTGTTACAACCAGTGATCTCATTGACTTAGATTTAAAAAAAAACGCTAAAAAGTTAACTTTCAAGGTGCATTTTGTCTATTTTTTTAAGGTTTCAATTCATTTGAGACCCAATCGCGCAGCATCTAATTTTTAAAAGATATTATATTTGGGAACTTCATCAAAAAGGCAAAATTATTAGCTATTGTCTTCTGCTATTCTGATTGGTTAAGCACGAAAATTTCCTAAAATTGATTTGACGCAAATGGATTTTTTTTATTTATATAATGAAATATAATTATTAACCATCAGCTCCTCCTCTATTCTTGAAATCAAAGATATTCTATGTGGGAAAGAGTCAATGCCGCAGAACAATGAAGTTTGCTATCGTTCTTATGTGGAACATTACTTAATTCGTTCTAAGGGGTCTCCGTTTTCATTTCATAGAAACACCGTAGCAAAAAACTTAATTAGTTGTCCACACCCTGTCTACACTGACCCGTGTATAATACGATGTATGTAAGTAATGAATTTTGCTGACCATTCGATAATTAGATAACATACAATTTGCGGCTGATACAAGGAAAGCAGAGCACCACAAGTCCATTGGAGCATTCCCTTGATGCACTCAAGGTAAGATTTGAACTAAATTCGCACTTTTTTAGAGTGAATTTCAACATGAATGTTCGTTTAAATAGTTGCTAAATCAACCCTCTCACTGCTAAAGAAGCCCAAGTACAACGCGAATTCACAAAATGTTTGTTATTTTCCTGTATTTTGTACATGTTTTGTTTGTTTTTAATTTAATTTTTTTCTTCTCTTCTAAAGACTATGGCTGAACGACGCAGAAAGAATTGTTTGACTCATCCAGTGTGCTATGTTCTCATGAACATCAAATGGTAAGTTGTTATTGTTTTTTTTTTGTACTTGTTTTTGGACATTGACTATCCGAGATCTAAAATCAGTTTCTGAGGTTTCTGCTGGAACCGCAGTGATCTCGTTAGTTAATAGCGCATTGGAATGTCTGGGCCGAGTGTAACTCTGTGTTGGACTAATATCGCATACAGGAGGAATGTATACAGCAGTTTTTAGTTGAGTGTCGAGTGTAACTCTGTGTTGGTCTAATATCCCATACAGGAGGAATGTATACAGCAGTTTTTAGTTGTGTGTCGAGTGTAACTCTGTATTGGACTAATATCCCATACTGGAGGAATGTATACAGCAGTTTTTTTGTTGAGTGTCGAGTGTAACTCTGTATTGGACTAATATCCCATACAGGAGGGATGTATACAGCAGTTTTTAGTTGAGTGTCGAGTGTAACTCTGTGTTGGACTAATATCCCATACAGGTGGAATGTATACAGCAACTTTTAGTTGAGTGTCGAGTGTAACTCTGTGTTGGTCTAATATCCCATACAGGAGAAATGTATACAGCAGTTTTTAGTTGTGTGTCGAGTGTAACTCTGTGTTGGACTAATATCCCATACAGGAGGAATGTATACAGCAGTTTTTAGTTGAATGTCGAGTGTAACTCTGTGTTGGACTAATATCCCATACAGGAGGAATGTATACAGCAGTTTTTAGTTGAGTGTCGAGTGTAACTCTGTTTTGGACTAATATGCCATATAGGAGGAATGTATACAGCAGTTTTCAGTTGTGTCGTAGAACCAAAACCAATGTAATCACTCTGACTGGCAAATCACACACAGAGGCACAAAATCCAATGAACCAATCAGAACTCGAAACAAATAGATTTCGTAGCTGGCGCCAATTGCAAGCGCGGGAAAATGAATGCGAGTAAGTCACGATGTCAGTCACGATTGGTTTTGCTTTCACTTCTGATTGTTTGAGAGAGTGGAGCGCAATTTTTTAGCCAATCAAACAGAGCGTTGCAACTCCAAACCAGAGCAATCGCAAAATTACTTTCGAGACTCAAATGAAAACCACTCTATTTGTAGTTATTAGTTTGCGATTTATTCCTCGCGAAGCGAGGTTAATAAATTTGTCGTCCCTCGGGAGCTGAGCCGCGTGAGTTCGAGCGAAAAATATATATATATATATATATATATATATATATATATATATATATATATATATATATATATATATATATATATATATATATAACAATGTATGATTACTCACAGTTGTTTCATATAGACTTTAATACAGTTCTGTTTCGTGGACCGATGTTGCGTCGGTCTACTCATCAGTTAAATTCTATATACACTGTAGCATAAAAGAGGTTTTATACATCAGTAATATGATCTAGACCGAAGCCGTTACAAAATTTAAACAAAAGTGACAACAGAGAGAGATACATATGATTGGTCCTGAAAAATACAAAATAGACAGTAATATGATCCTGACCGAAAACGTTAAAAAATTAAAACTAGGGGTACAATACATATAATTGGTTCTAAATGATGCGGTATAAACGATCAAAGCAAACCCAAAGAACAATAGAAACCTATATAAGTATGGGATATTTCTAAAGGATTCGATTAAATTTAAGGAGAAACTTTCGCTTGTGCCTACAATGAACTTGTATCCACTTGTAGGCACAAGCGAAAGTTTCTCCTTAAATTTAATCGAATCCTTTAGAAATATCCCATACTTATATAGGTTTCTATTGTTCTTTGGGTTTGCTTTGATCGTTTATACCGCATCATTTAGAACCAATTATATGTATTGTACCCCTAGTTTTAATTTTTTAACGTTTTCGGTCAGGATCATATTACTGTCTATTTCGTATTTTTCAGGACCAATCATATGTATCTCTCTCTGTTGTCACTTTTGTTTAAATTTTGTAACGGCTTCGGTCTAGATCATATTACTGATGTATAAAACCTCTTTTATGCTACAGTGTATATAGAATTTAACTGATGAGTAGACCGACGCAACATCGGTCCACGAAACAGAACTGTATTAAAGTCTATATGAAACAACTGTGAGTAATCATACATTGTTATAACCGCTCCATTATTGTCGAGCACTATTCTGGATACATCAGTGTGGAACTCACCTGTAGTTATATATATATATATATATATATATATATATATATATATATATATATATATATATATATATATATATATATATATATATATATATATATGATGGTGTCCGGCAGTTGCCTGGCATCAAAAATCGCGACCGATGACAATGGCGTATTCATGTTTATTCAATGGCGGCTGTGCCGGCGGCCGTTTTATTATACTCATAGTCTGTGAAAAAAATGTTTACCCTCGGTGAAACACAACCAATTTCTGATGCAAATGAGAGAGAACAGCAAAGACAACAACGCTGGATTCCGCAAGTGGCTGGAAATCCTTGTCCGTGAAAATTAACCACCGAAACTCCGCTGAACGCTGACTTGAAATTCAGTGCGATCGCGATCGAGCAACAAAGAGACAACGAGACCATAGATTATAAAAACTTCGAACAGCCTAGGCACACTGTTTGACTAGGTTCAAACGCCTTGACAAAATGCCTCCATTAGCATTCTGATCGATCAGGAGAGGCGACACCGACTGGAAGTGTTGGACAAAATGATTATGTTTGTAGACGCAACGAGAGGCGGCAAGAATTACACGATCAGCTAAATACTCCTGACGAATATCTTTCATACCTGATACGGTAGAGAAAAGCAAACACTGATTACAGGAAAGGCTCAGAAGAGAACAACGATTAAGAAATGTAGCTCAAATCACCGGCTAAACTACTGAGAGGATAATCAAACACTGAAAAATAATTCTCTTACTACACACAGTAAATGATCAAAACTACAGATAAATGATCAAAACTACAGATCACACAGGTGGAAATTATTTCCCAAATATGCAACATTTACATTATGTAGCATTGTTTGTGAATGAAACAGTGATCGAGTTGTATACGTATACAGTATCTTGAGTTTACAGCATTATTCATAAAATAGTTCAATAAGAAATAACATTCGAATGGTTTAGTAAGGAGAATTTCTGTTTACAATTTCGATAAAAACATTTTGTTAGGAAAAAACAATTTTCTGTTAGCAATCATGACCAGCTAATGTCAATGTGTGGCAACTGTATACATGTAGCTAAACACATGACACATCAACATTACTGCTTCACATTTATCATTGGAACGGTGATCAGAATCTTAAATCTCCTCACAATACCAGTGTACAAGCAAGTACATAGATCGATTATACAAATTGAGAACCTGATGTTGTCTGTGGAAATTGAATACAAATTCACTGTAGTTATATGGCTATGTGAACTGCATTCACACCAGTAAGGAGAATGTACATCAAAAAATCAATGTTGATTTAAAGATTTTTAAAGGCGCTAACTGGTCATGAAGTCCTAAATCCTGGTCTTAACCTACGAATTCTCCATCCAGGGCTCTATACATTGCTTATGGTATTTGCAGAGAATCTGTTGCTTCATCTTGAATATTCATGTTTTGTAATCAATTTTGTAATTCCCATGACCTGTATCCAAAATATAGTATTGTTACTGCTGGGAGAATCTCATGCCACTTTCACCTTTGAGTTGTTATTTTTTGGACAACATCACTTTTCAGCAGCAGTAACCTCCTGTGATCTCAACCATTCAAACGAATAGAGAATTGCGTTATCAATTGTTTGATTCCCAGTATATAGAACAAAAACTATAGTAGTATGTAAAGGGAACAGGAGATAGCACTCACAAGTTTCAAAAATGGAATTTAATTGAGACAATCAAAATAAACAGAACACCACTACATATTGTCCTGGACCCATGTCCCACAACAGTACTTAATACATCCACTTTCAGACCAATTTTCCTTCTGACAAAAATTAATGAAGATAGGTGGGGGGGGGGGGGCAGTCCCATGGCAGTTACAGCGACCCACAGCTTAAAACCCAACACTGACTAACACCAGCTCCCATTTATTTTATTTTAGGAAGACAGGGCACAAAGTTCAAGTTAAATTAAAGAGACTGAGAACGAAAATGTCTCAACTTTAAATGAGGTCATTGCCAGCAAGCAACCCAACCTCTCCATTTAAATCAGAATTTCCATCTCTCCCTCTCACATCGCTAACATTTTGCAGTACATCCTCCCCCGAGCTTCGCGAGGTTCTGCGAGACACGTCTTTCTAGTTATGTTGCAGACGACGATTCAAAATTGCCGTTGAGATTTGTCCAAATGATAGCTTAAACAGTAATTCCTTTGGTGGTGCTAATTTAAAAGAACTGGGGGCGGTTGCATAAACGTTGGTCGTACGACCAGGCCGTACTCCCGACGTTTCCTTCATATCCTGACGTTGTTAGTCCCGAATTACGTCGAATGTACGTCCGTCGTTAGCTGGGCGTTGACGTCGGTTGCACCAGCTAGACGTTGGTAGATACTTATAACGCCTGACGTGCATAAAATCGCAAAGCTAATACTCAGCTGAAATTGCCATATTTCGCCTCGTTCGGTGTTCTATTCGAGGTTTGATTTATTGGACCATTTCCAACAGTTCATTACGGCGAAATCGATATCTGGAGTACAACTGTTGTTCATCAAGAGATTCCAAAGGGTTTGTACGATCACGAAATACTCGTTCTCTTCGAATAGCACGTCAAGTTCCACAAATTTGCAGAAGGAATATCATACGCGCCATTTTGCAAATATGCAAGTGAGAGCTACGACCATGTTACCCCTCGCTTACGCCTACCCCCCATTAGACGTAGATTTTAGTCCTGATCAACGTTGGACGTTTGACAAAGCGCACACTGGTGCAACTGGCGTAAAATGAACGCTTGGGTAAACGTCTGACTTATGTGCTTAGTCTCGGGTGTACAACGTTTATGCAACCGGCCTCTGATCGTTTGGGAGGGCGCAAATTTGTGCTTTTGTACTCTTTAACTCTTTTATCTCCCAGAGTCAATCATGAAGACATGTCGTGCAGTACTAACTTTTGTGTCTGTGGACGAAAACCTTATGGTGTGACCATTCAAATAAAACCTCTTCAGCAGTACTTTTGCATGGTACCATTTGTTCTAACTTTTGAGTCTGTTGATGAAATCCTGTGGTGTGACCATTCAAATAAAACCTCTTCGGCAGTACTTTAAGATGTTAAGATTACGATTTTAAGGTTTTAGTATGTTAGTCATTGTATAGCAATTTATTGTACCTGATCATTTTTACCGTGTATAAATAATGATTAAAGATTAAAGATTAAAGAAAGATTTTGCATGGTACCATTTTGTTTTAACTTTAGTCTGTTGATGAAATCCTATGGTGTGACCATTCAAATGAAACCTCTTCAGAGGTACTTTTGCATGGTACCTTTTGTTGTAACTTTTGAGTCTGTGGATAAAATCCTATGGTTTGACCATTCAAATAAAACCTATTCAGCAGCACTTTTGCATGGTACCATTTGTTTTTCAATATCTTACAAAATATAATATGGGATTTTTCTTCTATTTTGATCTGTCATACTTGCGCGAGTTAAAGGGTTAAGGGAGAGGGCTAAACTCACACTTGCTGATCTATTGTGACACTATTGTTTGGGTCTAACAGGAAGAAGTTTGGTTGGATAACATTTATCATCAATCTGTTGCTGTACTTGGCTTTTCTCCTTCCCTTCACTGCCCTCGCTGCTTATCTTAAGATCAACATTTGTGAGCTGTGCACCTACAGCTTCTGCAATAACTCAAAGAAGATTCCTGCAGATGAATCAGTAAGTGATCTAGCAGTTAAGCTAATTTTCCTTTTTTAATTACTGTGTGACGACGTTTATTCATCGCTCGCCGGTGATGATCACCTCGGCTTCAGTTTTCAATTGTTAGACTAAAAGGAAGCTATTTCATGGGATATTAAACTAAGTACCTGTAAAACGGACTAAAAACAGCAATGATAACTGTTTGTCGCTCTTCTACATACATGACAATCAGTCAATTGGCAGGCTAAGTGAAACAGTTCCGTAGATTGAACAATTTTACGCTACTATTTTTGTGCTGAAAATGGGAAAGACACGAGTCAGACAAGTTTAAAAAAACTTCGTTGGGGGGGGGGAGAGGGAGAGGGGATTATTGTAGCTGAGAGCAATAAAACAGGGCGTTTAACATAACACAACAAACATGTTTAATTCCATTATGGCGGCGAGCACATGTCTTTCTTTGCCCATGCGCACTACAACTCCAGGCATGCAATCCGTTTACACAATAGGGAGTTGTAACCCCCTCAACCCTTCCCATGACCTAGAACACCAAGAGTGAGATATCAAGTAAATTCTTAAGGACGGTGCCACCTATTGTTATTGCGCATCCGTTCTGCGCATGCATTGCGCGATAGTCGCGCGAGAAACTGGTTATTTTTTAAGCGCGAACGCGCGAGGTAAAGGCTAAGTTCCGCCCACTTTTCATGTCAACTGTCAACTCCCTGGCTCAGATTCTAAACTTTATATTTAACCCTATTCAGACCGGGGGGGCGGAAAGTGCCCGCGCCGACTTTGAACGTTTATAACTTCTAAGCCTTTCTACCTACAGCCTTGAAACTTCCCGACGTTTCCTAAAATTTATCTGTGAACATTTTGGCAGAAAGTATGTTGTCAAAGAAAATTTGAAGTTGCCATGGCAACCACATTTTGACGGATGCTTTTTGCTCATTTTGAGAGATAAGTATTTCCTCTGTTTATTTTATGTTATTCTGTTTTTCACTGATCTTTATTATGGATTTAAACACCAAACGATGCATTGTTGTCGACCTTGATCCAAAATTTAAAAAGTAAGGAGGCGTTTCCATGGTAACCGTAGTTAAATAGGCTTTTTTGTAGTACTTTCAAATTTCACTTTTTTCTACTTTTAATCGCATTTTTTTTAGTTTTGTTTTTTACTCTTTGCTTCATTTAAATGTTAATCTTTTAATTTTGAGTGATTTTGGGTAATTTTAGCGCATATTCCGTGCTCAGGATACGATATTCCAAATCCAAGATGGCGGATCCAAGATGGCGGATCCAAGATGGCGGATCCAAGGTGACGGCTCCAAAAAATATTCGACATTTATTTTCTTTTTTTTTATTAATGTTGTTTTTCTTTATTTTTTGTTATTTTAGCTTTATTTATTTTTTATGTATTTTTTATGTATTTTTCATTTTCTCGCCTTTTGGACGTTTTCTTGCACATCTGACGTCATATTGACGTCATGATGACGTCACATAAACTGTCATGGTAACATAAAAAGTTGTTGTTATACAAATGTTTAAACAATTACAGAGTAAGAAAAATTGATACTTCCCTTAGATTGTGGTTTAATTGCAAAAATTAAAACATCAAAAAATATATATTTTTATGACGTCATGATGACGTCATCATGTTGCTTCAAGTTACAAGTACCAATTTATACATTAAAAATGTTTTCCAACATCATCAGAGAAAACATTATTGTCATTATTCAAAACAATTTAGAGATAGGTACGGCAAACACTTTCTGTGAATGAACTGTCAATATATGACGTAGTAATGACGTCATAGAAGTTGTCATGACAACATAATTATGTGGATCGATAGAATTTCGGACATACAATTTCTCCTGAAAATTTGGTGTCCATACCTACTTTCCTGTAGAAGTTACGAAGGGGGGGGGGGACGGAATCCGCCCCCCCCCGGTCTCAGATGATCCAAAAAAGCCCGGTCTGAATAGGGTTAATACAAGATAAATAGAGTTCTCAAAAATCTATGAAAATGTGTGTAGACCTTCTGCAACCTAAAGGTGCTAAACGCTTTATCTACTTTGCAAACGACACAGCCTCGGTAATGAAACTATTTTGAGCTAATTTGGCGATGCCGCCTCGATCAGCAGAACGCGTACGTTTTGCCTTTCTTTACGAAGATTGTTTACATTGGCTTCTTTTTACCATTCAAAATTTCAACAAAACTTGAAGTCAAACCAGACTAGTGTTTTTTCTTATATATATATGTATATATATATATATATATATATATATATATATATATATATATATATATATAACAAGCATCCTCAAGGCATAAAATCCAAGGAAAGGCTGACATGTTGTTATTTCAAACTAGCACAAGTTTTCGTTTGGCGGCCAAACTCGCGTTGTTTGAAATTTTTGTTTATCTGCAAGTCTTTTGCCAGTAGCCATTTTTGCGAATAAAAAAAAGTATATAACAAAAGCAGAAAAACAATTCTTCCAGTTAAATCAAACAAACGTCGAAAAGGAGAATTGAGATGAGCAAAGCGTTTTCAAAAAGACCGTTTTTGACAATCAATTGATGAAGATATAAAAACAAGGCTGAAGCCAGCAACTGAAGAAAACTGGCCGCTCCAAAGCGGCCGGGAAGCATCCGACTAAAGTCTTCCCTCCCTCGGTTGCTGGCAAGCATGGTTTTTGGTGTAATCTTTCGTAAACATATTTTGTGCATTTAGGTACAATTGATTTCCTTTATTCTCTATTATTATTATAGGCAAGTAACTTAATGTTTTTCGAAGTCGCATCGTGTCAGTTCTCAGCTTCTTTGCATTAAAAGAAATTTTCATAGGAAAAAAAAGGTGTCATGATAAACTGAAAAGAAATCTTATCTTTTTTAGATCAAATAAAGCCGTAGACTTCGGCAAAAAAATTGTTTTATTATTTCGCGATTGTTTTTTTTTTTTAAATTAAAGTGTAAACTCTTCTAAAGTTTATATCAGAGAATCGAACAGGAGCTTCACAAGAAAACAAACACGCGGCCAAATGAAATTACAAAACTCAAGCACTTTTCAACAAATATTTCTTAAATTTTGACTCCAAATAACCGTTACCTGTCAATCTAGAGTTTTTCGGCAGCCGACCAGTCACGGCCTCGATATAGCACTGATGTTTTCAAGGTGGTAATGGATCGGAAGAAGATGCTGACAACATGTAAAGTTCTTGTGCCCAAAGGAACATAATAAATCTGTAGATCCACTGTAGATCAATGGAAGTGAACCGATTTTGCGTTTTTACTCCTTTACTGTGCTGCTTGACCTTGAAGTCCCCGAAAAATGTTTCTCAAAGGAGCAACTTACAGCTACAAATAGAATTACTACAATGTTGACAATCAATGTTTGTCTTTTTATTGTACCTGAAAGTGAAAGCCGTCGAGGGGAAATACCAGCATGCCCCCGAAAAAGACACGCGCAATATTGAACTCACTAGGGAGGGCATAGAAAAAAATGTCGCGGACACCGAAAGCGATTCCGTAAAAGTTGAAAACATTAAATATAACTTGTAAAAATGCGTGGTGACCCCTACTTTTTATCTTATAAAAAAGAAGTGGTAAGCATATTAAGCACACAGTTAATTTTTTGTTGTGGGCAAAAGTTATTTAGACTGTATTTTTGGCGAACGTGGGAAAGCTGTCAGGGCCGATTATGGCTCCGTTGTGATGATTTTGTAACTTAAAACACATAAACAGTAGTTGTTATGTTACCATTCGTTATGTGTTTTAGAGATTTTTAGAATTATTGTTGCTTTTGTGTATGGAAAGGCCAATTCTAAGGAAATCCGCGAAGAAAGATCTATTTTTCCTTTTTTCGAAAAAATGCTGATGTCAGCATTTTTTCCAGATTGAAGCTTAATTATCTCTGAAATATGCGTGGTTACCCCCAATTTTCTCTTTGGATTCCAATAGCCCCTGCTACGATCTACTTTTTCTGCATAGTCAAAAACCTGGCAAAATACCTTGCCATTAGGTGGCACCGTCCTTAAAGGGGTAACAAACCATGTATCAGTATGTATCTTGGCGTTTTTTCAAGACTCAAGCCCAGGGAAAAAGCTGAAAAGAAAAATGTCCCCCATTTTATAGGTTTTCCCTATTCACTATCGTATAGTGCCAGATATGAAATATCCTCTGTCTATCTTTACAGGAGTGGCACGATGAACTTAATACTTGCAATTCTTCCGACAAGGTAACACAAAGATCTTTATCTACACAGATAAAAGTACTGTATTTTTAAAGGGGCAATTCAACGTGGATGGTGCTGCTTTTTGGACAAAGCTATGGTCTTTAATCATTTCCCATTTTGGTGTCTTTTACATGAAGCTTATATGCATGATATTTGCTTTGGTGCTCAAGCTCTTTGTTTCCCTTTTCGAAATGTAAACAGCTCTTTTTTAATAGGCGGCTCCTAGACTGCGGAGTAATCTACCAAGAAATCATGTGTATTACTCTTTTACTGAATAGGTTTTATATGCTTTTAGCAATTAAGATTATATCAATCATTGTCATGGTATTGCTTTCTTTTCCCTTTATTTCTATATTAGTTCTTACTTTTTTACATTGGACGACATGTGTGTGAAGCATGCGCGATGCCGTCAATTTAATTATTATTACACAACTAATGTGATGTACATTGTTTATTTACCACATGCAGACTGTCGAGATTCTGCATTACGTTGTCATTGCATTCGCCTCGATTCACGTCATAAAAGAATTAATGCAGCTTATCAGACAGGTGAGGATGGATTAAATTAACTTTTAAAATTATGGGAAATTTAACTCCGTCCAAAAAAAAATTAACATCATTAGAAAAATGTTCCTCACAAACAAATATTCGCAAATTTTCTCAAATGCATTGATAATTCATGACGAGAGCACAAAGGAAATCACTACCGTGAAGGAGGTTTGGATATCCTGTCTTAATTTGCATAGATATCGGCGATTTTATTCCTTCGTTTTCTCCGCATTTGAAGTGGGTTAAAAAAACTCCGCTGCGCCTGGTTTTTCAACCCACTTCGCGGTGTTTAGATATCTGATGAAACACTGTTCCTCGTGTTTCATATATTACTTGTTAACGCTCTAACGTAAGAAATGTCTTCTTAGTGATCTTGTAAAACCTTCGGGGAAACCAATAATAACACAGGAATTGTTTAATGTGGTATATTGTTAATTCATAAACATGTAAAAATAAACAATAAAATCATCGAACGACGTTTCGGTGTCGTCATGACGCCATTTTCAAGTTCAAAATGATTAGAATAAACTGTCTGAATAAATGGGTAATTTTCTAAAGAAAATGTGGTTCTGTGTCGGTGGGGCAGGGGTAATTTGCCGAACGCCGAACGTCGAACATTGTTCTCACCCTTAACAGTAAATAAAATTGCACAATTTGAATAAGTGCTTAACCCTAAATACTGTAAATCAGTGCTACAGTACTTAGGGTTAAGCACTGATTCAAATTGGTTAGCTTATGTTTACTGTTGTGGGTGAGAACAACGTTCGGCGTTCGACGTTCAGCGTTTGGCAAATTACCCCTGCCGGTGTTGGTGGCGCAGTAAAACACGAAAGTTTAGTTTTACCAACTGAGTAGTTTATATCGGAGCTCTGCGGGCCGAAGGCCAGCGCGGAGCCCCATACTCATAGAATCTAGAACCTATGCCCGTCATTTTTCATGGTCATGGCTAGCGGAATGTTTCGCGGGTGCGTGCGGCCCGCCGCCCGCCGTGTTGGACATGGCTTGTTCGCATGCGCGTATGACGCCACACAACATCCGAGATGTTTGTTTTCATTACGGATTTCGCAACCAAAGAAGCGGAGTACCAAGCAAGCGGGTGACTTAAAGGTAAAACAGATTACATTTTTCGATGGGAATTTATGTTGATATCAATCTGTGATTGACTTATTAGCGGAGCTCTGGGGGCCGAAGCCCGCGCGGAGCCACATACTCATAGAACCAATGCCTGTCATTTTTCATGGTCATGGCCAGCGGAATGAATATTTCGCGGGCGGCGTATGTTACATGTGTGTCCGAGCGTCGCGCAAGGCTAGCTCGCGGGAGAGTATGACGTCGCAACACATGCGCGAATGACACCACACGCTCGGTAAACACTTTAAAAGTTGGATCTTTCGCAATGTTTAGCGGAGCAGTAAAGTCGTTATTTCCCTGCATTTTTCCGCGGTTTGCTACTCAACACAGGGATACTAATTAAGAGATACTCAGAACCGCTTTAGTGGAAAAAGAAGAACTTTCAGGGGTAAAATCTTGCTTCGAGGAACCCTCATACGTTTTTATCAATGCAGGAGCAATGCGGGGAGATGCCTTGTTTTTATTACGGATTTCAGAACCGAAGAAGCGGAGTTTTAACG
The DNA here is from genome assembly GCA_022457155.1 of Cladopsammia gracilis. Taxonomy (NCBI): domain Eukaryota; kingdom Metazoa; phylum Cnidaria; class Anthozoa; order Scleractinia; family Dendrophylliidae; genus Cladopsammia; species Cladopsammia gracilis. The sequence continues at coordinate 447,622 of JAJGOT010000466.1, read as the reverse complement.
AATTTTCAAGCAGTCCAGTGACTTAAAGGTAAAATAAATCACATTTTCGATGGGAATTTATGGGTCAACCCGCGTTCGCGTGCTAAGACAAAATGACGAAACAAAATACACACCATGTATCTCAGTTGTCGCACTTCCCATTAGAAAAGGTAGCTCCATTTCCAACTGAGCCTTTGTAACAGCTTTCCCGTCGATCTTCTCTAATCGGAACAACTTTAAATCAAACTCACCGAGTCCAAACTTTCCGCTTATTGTTTGATTATATGTGCATTGAATTGTGCTTTGTCATGTCAAACGGTATGCGACTTATGTGTCATTCGAATGCCGATCCTTTGTCATCATCTCGATAAAAACTCAGAATAACTTTGACCACGCCACTCGACGCCATCACGGAGATCAAGGTCAACGCTCTACGACCCTGGTACCTTTCGCATATAATATCGGTTAATATGTCACCTGGTCACGCAGCGAGACAGGTAAAAGTCACAAAATAACTTTGCTGTTAGGAAAAAACTATGTTGCTTTTATTAACAACAACAATCGTTAATTTAGTATAATTAATAGAATGTCACTTAACTGTTACCGTATTTGCTCGATTAAACGCCGGGCCCCGAATAAACGCCGGGTATAATTGAGGAAGTTGTAAGTAAGCTCCTCAAACGTTTGTTTGTGGTATAATAAACTTAAGATTTAAGGGCAAGGTACAAGGCTGCCAAGAAAAACGAATAAAAACCCTTTCTTTAAAAATGGCGGGCGAGAAAAAACTGCCGATACAAAGAAACGCCGGGTCTACAAGGCCAAGTTTGAAATAAACGCCGGGGGCATTTAATAGAGAACTGAATACGGTAACTTTTCATTTATCAGTTAACTACTATATTTTTGGGCAATTGTCAGTTAACTGTTAATCCCATCAGCACCCTCCTAAATGCACTGGTATTCTGAATTTCACTTTTGCCGGAACGCAATTGGCATGAAAACAAAACGAAAAAAACTCGCGAGATAATAACGCCTTTTGTCACAACATTTCACCCACGACTGAAAAATGACCACGTGATCACCATTTTCCCGCCATTTTTCACGTCAAAATATATAAAACAGCAGACCTGATACTTTAGCTAACTACAAAACTTTCCGTTTCATTATGCAAGAGTAGGAACAGCAAAATACCATAAATTTTGACTTTCGTTCTATTTTCGAATACTGCTGGAGAGTTGAAAAAGAAATGGCTGATGGCGCGATGTCTGCTAAACATAGCTCAAATTGTCCTGGCATGGGGAAAGGCAGCTCTAGAGAAATGACATGTTGTTACGGCCTCCTTCCATTAGATTCGGCAAATGTGAAGTTCAATGTTTGAATCGGGCCTTACTTTAAAGAATATTAAAGATTCAGTCACCATTTGTTGTGTCAATTGATATTTTGATAATTAATATTAATGTCTCATCTGATCAGATATAAAGTCATTGCACGTGACGTATTATCGATGTGGGCTTTTAATTGTTTTGAAATTGCGGCAATCTATTGTATTTGATTTAGAAAGTCTTTTCCATTGTCAAATATCCCAACAGAAAATAGACAATGAATAACTGAAAATGCACTGTGTAAATTGAACCAACAACACATTTTCATCGTCAATTAGCTAGCAAGGCGGGAAAAGTCTTTCACTTTCACTTCACTAACATCAAAATTATTTACATTCACACTCGTGATTCTTTGTTACTCATAACTTTTTTTGACTTGTACCAACACGAATTTTCAAACCAAGTTCTCTCAATCTTCTCTATCCTGCCAAGAACCATATCCAGTTGACTACTGCGCCTCGCATTTTCTACATAATGTCTGATTCTACAACGCCATCTTTACCATATTTATTTTATATTTATTTTAGATTCTTCTTTTTTTAACCTCATGTTTCAACGCATTAACGAGATGGCTTTAAGAGCCCTTTGATTACACTTCCGGTTTAGTGACTTCTGGCTACTCTCAATTCCGGCAAAACATCGTTACTGAAGTGTCACGACAGCGTCTCCTACAACCCTACTCACATAAGTAATGTTCACGTCAGGTATATATTATTTTCACAAGAATGACTGGCCTCATTGTGGTACAGCCTTCATTTATAAAACATTCAATAGTAACGTGGTTTGCAGGTAGGATGACTGAATGAAAGGAGTAACTCTTCTCCATGTCGGACGTCTTTTTATCTTATTTAAAATATTAAAATATGAATTGCTTCTTTTCTTATGGTACATTGAAATATAAGACAAATATTTCTTACGCATGCGCATGACAAACGTTTTCCGTCATTTGGTCTTATTGGTGTATAAGTCAGTCCTGTATTACTCCCATCGAGGTGAACGTTGCTTTTATACGCAGCATACAACTTGAGGCCGAATTTGTCGCGATTCTGAAAAACTAAGAGCTATGTTTAATTAGACTTCTTCCGAGGCAAAAATGCCAAACATCGATCTCTCGCACTGGTAAGCATATTGTCAATTTATTCCCCTTTTTATTGCCGACTCTTTACAATGCCTGTATCGGAGCAGTCCTCGCTGCCTATGGTGAGTAATTTCAATACTTTTTTTTAAAGAAAGAACAATAGAAACACACGGCAAAACAGCGTCGTTACTTCAGCCTATCGGACGATTAAATAAACAAATTAGATCTTCGGACTGGACTTCTGTGGATTATGGACTGTGGAATGCGTGTCATATTAATGTCGATTTTTACTGACTTAATTGCTTTTTGTGGTTACTAGGTTACTAGTAACCACTATGTTGTCACCTGTGTAAGTAATTGCGACTTTCCGAAGCGCGAAGTTGTGCCGAGTTCACCCGATTGCTGTACGATGAGACAGTTCTGATAGCTTCGGATTGGACGACTCGATTGTCAAGGCAGTTCTGTTTGCACGTGCGCGCTTGGGATCCTTGGGAAAGGTAAACGAAGCTTTCTCGTTCTTTTTACTGCTTTACAAAGCACAGCCTTCACAAAATGTGACCAAGTATTGTTTTCAAAGATTATTTTTGGTGTTTTCGTGGTTTGGAAAAAAGGTTTTAGTGAAAAATCGTGCTGTAAATCAAAGTGTTTGTTTGCAGACCATGAGCCGATCCGAACTCATGATTCAAACGTCGCCAGCATTTCATTTCTGTATCTTTGACCATTCAGAACTGATTTTTTGATTAGCGAAAGCATTATGCGAATCATCTTTCCGGATAAGATTGGCATTCTATTACACAGGACTAAAAGTCAGCAATTTTAGAAAGCATAATAAAAATAGGTTGCTGAATTGAATTGTTTTGTGATGTTTATTATATTTTCGCAGACACTAGTCTGTTCCGCGCCGTAATTAGGATACAATAAATCGCCAAGACTTCTAGAAGCAGAAAATCACTGAATTCTGATACGTGTTAGACTCTTTTAATCAAAGGAAAGACATTTTCATTCAAGGAAATATGAGTTTCATTCAAATGTTTCGACCTATATTTTGGATTCAGGGGTCAAATAAAAACAGCTTGGTACCAAATTACATTTCACCATGAAATTTGCATAAAAAAAAATTGTGTATTTGCGACAACACTTGAAGAAACTGTGAAGCCTGAAAGAAAAACATATTATAGATGGCAAAATCAAAGGTTTTTGAAGAACCAGCTTTAAGTTATGGAAACATTTCATTTCGATTTGGTGTTAAAATCACGGAGAGATTTTAGTGACCAATTCATTGACCAATTCATAGCAATTATCACCAAAAATCCCGGATCTCCTGAATGCGATTTCCTGTTTATTTAGGGCCAACAAAATCTTAATGGCAATCCGGGCAGGACTGGGTCTCTGGGTTAAAAATCAAGGTGCGAGGGTGGGTCTGCCTGGTCGGGAAATCCGGGCGGGGAGGAGTTAAAAAAAAAATATTGCATCCGTCGCGGGGGGAGGGGGGGATTTTTTCTGGAATAACCCATTTTACACAGGTTGCATGCGGTTTAGTAACATAGGAATACTAATTCGTTATATTGATTATCAATTTTCTTTTTACAGCATGTGGGCCACATGCAGTCCTCGACTGCCTGTTTTTTTTAAATAGTCTTTTCAAATGTAACAGAAATAATTCACGGCTTGGCAATTAATAGACGAGTGTGGATTTGATCGTGAATCAATAAATTAAGTATTAAAAGCAAGTACAGAAAAATTGGTAACTTCAATCAACGATTCTCATGCGCATGAGTATAGGCTAAGTGTAGCCTCTTATTCTCAATGTTCTTGTGTAGTTTTGGAGAATTATTTTTAAAACGTGCTTAAATTCCGTTGAATCGATTTCTTGAATTTTATCCAAGGCGGCAGCTCGGCGGACTCGATGCGCTATAAATGGCACGCGTTTTGCTTTTAAACATAAACTAATCGAGATTTGAATAATTTTTTTCGAAAGGAGATTGTGTTGTCCATTTTTAAGTGTTTGTTCATTCATTGCATAGATTGAAAAGCGATTTTATAGTTCTAACTTCACTCGCGTGGCCTGTATTTTTGCAATTTTGATTTCCAAATCAGTTTCTCGGGCAATTTTTGACAAGCAACAACTGTATTTAATTCGGAAAGTAGTCGTACTAGTTATTGTAGACGGAGAAAAAGTTGTTTTTGTGAACTTTTGTACGGTCTAAATGTACTGTGCAGACGGTCGCGTAATACCGTTTTTTGTGAATTGATAAAAATGAAAAATAGCCCGTCGTCAATCTTAATTCTTGAGCTTCGGACCTTTCACCTTAGTTAAGTTTCAACTTCGTTAAGCTTGAGTATATTATATATTATATATATATATATTAAGCTAAATTTGCCATCGTAAAAAAGTAAAAATATTCAATAAGCTGACTTTTGCCTGTGACGAAGGACTGGCACTCGAAACGTCATTTTTGTTTTAATTAGTTTACCTATACTAGCTATCTGAAATCTTAGAACAGGTTAACGTTTGATGGACTAGTTGATTTTTTTTTTTCTGGTTTTGCCTTTCCGCAGCGCCTCAAATACGTGAGAACCATGACCAACTATATCGAGTGGTTGATTTACACGTTAGCTTTCCTGTTTGTATTTCCGGTGTGCGACTGCAAGCCACATTACAAAGCTGAGTTAGCAGCATTCTGTCTGTTCTTTGCTTGGCTCAATCTTGTGCTTTATTTCAGAAGGTTAGTTATCAACCTCGTCCCCAGGCCCCTCTCGGCTTTCAAAATGGCGACTACCGCGTAGAAACCCTGGACAAGGCACAGGATCTCCAGGACAAGGCACAGGGTGCCCAGGACAAGGCAAAGGTTGCCCGGGACAAGGCACAGGGGGCCCAAACTGCCAAAATACTCCAAGAATCCTGGAGTAGATTAATATATGAAAACACATTTCATTGCATGTGTGTTCGTGAAGTATTTTGTCAGCCTTGTCGAGGGGGTTTCTACGCCTGGCCCGCCATTTTAAAAGTGGAGAAGGCCCTGGAACTGATACAATACTAAGCACCAATGACTTGGCTAACTAACTAAATAAATAACCTGTCAGAATATTTATTTTTTCAAGGAAATGTTCTTAAATGACTTTGTTTTCCTTCAGGTTTTCGTACTATGGCAAATACGTGATTATGCTTCTTACCATGTTTCAAACGCTTTTCCAGGTATTTATCGCAATCACAAATACAGCTAGAGTGAAAATGTTATTTGCTACAATATAATTGATCTAAACTATCACCACATGTCCACTTATCCCTAAGTAATAAATGATGACTTGTTGTGGGCAATAGAGCGGTTTTAAATTGAGTGTCGAAAGTATTTTCGCAATTGCTTTGGTTTTGCATTGCTATGCTTTGTGATCGGCGAAAACATTTCCATTCCACGCCACCTTCTCGACCAATCAGAGGAAACCCAAACCAATTGGACTTTGTCGCACGCGTTTTCCCGCGCATGGTGCTGGGTGCGTGTATTTGCTTTAAGTTCTGATTGGTTCATTTGATTATCTGCGTCTGTCGTGATTGGCCAGAGTAATTACTTTAATTTGGTTTTGGCTTTACTACACTCAACTGAAAAGTGCTCTTTTGTATAGTGCAATGTCCAAAAGGCTGCAATGTTATGATGCACTGTTTAATGTCGAGACATTTGTACGAGTCATAGAATTATATAAATTTGCAAATTTCACACTGCGATGCTCACATGAAATTTTGTGCTGAAATTTTTTTTTCAGGTCATATTCCTCTTTTTACTGTTCGTGATAGCTTTCGGGACGACCTTTTTCTTACTTATGTATAGTGAGGTAGGTTCTACTGAATATCTGGCAACATGCACGCTCCGGTTGCAGCTGCTAACCGGTGCATCGTACTATGTCTCTCACTCCCGTTTAAAATCCTATCTCCTTGTTCAACTGTAGTGTAATTTGACCTTATAAAAAAGAGAGAACACGCAAAATATCCGAGCGTATTGCACAGTAGATTGTCGTATTACACCTTAGTGTCCCAATTTGAAGGCACAAAAGCTTCAATGAAAGGAATTTTAGTCGAATAATAAATCCATTATTCGTTTGTTTAACAGAAAATACGTGCAGATATTTTACTTCTTGCTCGCATTTTTTTCTCGCCTCTGCGTGGCTCGAAAAATACTACGCGACTCGTAAAATATCCGCACATATTATCTGTTAACGTGATTCCCTAGTATTGCATCGTGCATCACTACTGCGCATCATATTTAACTATTATAGCGCGAAAGCGCGCGTGATATTGCCTAATACTTAGCCGACGAGGCTGTAGGCCGAGTCGGCAAAAATTAGGCGATATCACGCAAGCTTGAGCGCTATAATAGTTTTATAATTCAACACATTGATAACAAAGCACAGTTTGAAGAAAAAATATCGCCGACAAGCCTTTTATTTTAAAAAAGCTTACATGTGTTTTACCGCGCGAAACTTGCAACATTACACAGTTCATGAATGAAAGTGGCGCCTTTGTCAATATTGCGCAAGTTTGAACAATATAACTGTTTTGAAATTCAGCACATTGATAACAAATCACAGTTTCAAGAAAAAAATTCATTGAGATATACAACCTTTCATTAAGTAAAAAGGCTAACAACAATATTTTACCTCGCACCATTTCTTAAACAACAAGCAACGAATGCCGAAAGTTTTGCCAAGCTAAACTTAATTTAGCGTACACAATCAGTTGAGAGTTTCTACGAAGAGCTTTCGTCTACTCAAAGAACGGGACAGAGTAGTGACTACAAGAATTAAAACACAGCAAAATGGCATAGAATGTCTTAGTTACAAGTGTTTCGTATCTTAAAAAGTTCAATTCAGAATCAAAACAAATTGAACAAACACACGGCTACGAACCTAAACGTAGCGGCGAAAAGTCGGAAAGAACTGCAGCGTGGACAGTATGGCTTACAAAAATTCACAGCTAAAGGATACAAGAAACGGTTAAAACATCGTACCTGTAGTTGATTTGGCTTTTTAGTCCCTTTCATCAGCACCAAATTTTCAAACATCGAAGTACGAGCTGAGTCGATCAATCTGATATCTGATCAATGTTGTTTACAAACTTGGAATGCTCGTTTTTTAGCTCCTACAGCCGTAATGACAAGATCAGAAACTTTTCTGAGGCAACATCAAGACTATATCATATTCCAGAGGTGATTACCAAAGGAATTTTACGAAAATTGTGCTCCTTCATTCACTCCTTGTCGAGCGGTTTTAAAACTTTGAACTAGTTTTCATTCAGCTACGCCAAGAAACACTGCGACCGCGACAACGCGAAAATTTCGCGCCTTTTTTGTCGAATCATGTGAACAGTATTTTTTCTCTTTTCTTTTCTTCTCTTTTTTTCTTTCTTTTCCGTTTTTTAACTAATAGTTCACGCACTTTTTCGCCCCAAAACACGAAATTGCAGGCAGCAGTCATTTTCACTTTCCTTCAAAATGCGAAATTTACCGCCAGCGCTGGTTATACGTCATGTAGACATAACGCATATCGATAACTTTTTGACCATATTTGGGCAGTGTATCAATGTGTTGAATTATAACTTGCGTTATTAGCGTGTACATGAGCGCGCGCGCCTTCAAAAGCAAGAGGGTTTCCTATGAGGATTCTGTTCGCTCAGTAAATAAGTGGTTGTTTTCTCCTAAATGAGCATGGTGACCTATCTGTTTTATTCCACGTATTTGAAAAAATACTACTCTCCATTATATAACCAAATTTGAAGAATTTTTCATTAGCAGATTTTGAAATATTCTTATGAAATCACTTTCACAATCCAGTTTTTAGCATTTCATTGGAGCGTGCCGATAATGAAATTACCGTATCATTTCATTAGTTTCTCTTTTTCGGTAACTTTAAGGGTTTTCACGATGACATTGTTCTGCTGTCATAACAATCATGATACTGATATTTCATTGCTTATAATAACTTTCTGGAAATAATGGTTGCCTTTCGCTCAAGGCGGGGATTTTCAATGTTGCCGTCACACGCCAGCAAATTAGTTATATACTACAGCGCTAAAACGTGAAAACGGGCGTGGTGACCCCTATTATTATATATTTTTGATGTAATAAATAAGTGTGTAAAGTTTTAGAAACATTTCAATACAACTTCGTCTTCGATGGAATCACCTCAAACCATCGAATAAGGTGTATATCTTTACCCTTTATAAATCATCTCGTCTCGTCTCAGTGTCTGAAATGTTTTCTTTGTAGTTTAAGCTCGTGGCAAGCTTACATGTCTTACATGACCAAGCTTATCCTTTTGTTCACACCCTGTATTTTTTCTACAGGATTTTCAGACTTTGAAATATGGTTTAATGAAAACCTTCGCCATGACTTTGGGAGAGTTGAATTACGATGATAACTTCATGTTGCCGATCACCGCGAAACCGCATTATCCGGAAGCTGTGGATGTCGTGTTTGTGATGTTCTTCTTTTCTATGCCCATTATCCTCATGAACATGCTGGTATGAAATGTTTTCTTTTTTATTAAGATTTCTTTTTTTTAATTTTCTTTTGTACACAAGAGTTCCCTTCCCGTTAATTTCAAAATAGTTTTCTTTCCGCACAAATCAAGGCCTTGAGAAATTAAAAAATAAAAGACAAAAAAAAAAAATCCTGTGGGCCATTAAATAGATGATGGAAAATGCCAACATCTTGAGCACACATTTAAATAGTTTGTTTTACGTGTCGTCTGACCTACTATCCGACAGTCATACAGTCTTATCGTTTCTCCTGCTTCCCGGAACCAGTTCCCCCTCGCTTGGTTCCCCCCCTCCCCCACCCTAACGTAATAACGAGGAGATCGCATTCAGGAGGGGGATGCAAGTACGACGGATTTCTTTGCATTCATAACTTTACTATAGATGTAGAGACCACTAAGAGATATTACGGGATATTATGTTTAATCGACAGGTTGGTTTAGCCGTTGGTGACATTGACAAGATTCAGCGAAAGTCTGTCATGACTCGTTACGTCATGCAGGTATAATTATGTTATGCAGATATCAATTGTTGGTTTCACACTACAAGCTTAGTATGTCTCAAGCAAGAGCTTGACTCTAGAGCACTTGAGATTCTCAAGAAACACATCAGAAAATTGGGGTTCACACCTGATAAGTGTAAAGATCATAACTCCGCAAGATGGCGGGACAACTCCAACATTTATTGGTTCCGGGTACATTTGTACCACAGGGTACCCATAGAAATACGATTGCGCATCCCTTTTCCTATAATAAACACAACAGTTGCACTATACACACGGCAGTTTCTGCGCAAATCAGTTGGACCTCTTTCCGGTTGATTGACGACATCATTCGACACAGACTCTGATCCACTTTCTTGATTTTCTGCTGCCAGCAGGATCTGCTAACGGTTCCTCTGTAGAATAATCCATCATCCGTCCTAACTCTATATGACCTCGGGGCCACTTCGTCCAAGACCGTTGCTTTTATCTTCCGCTGGCCATCTTTCTGCAACCTCACCATGTCTCCATTCTTCGAGCTGGAAAGCGTGCGAGTTCCCCGATCGAAATAATTCTTCTGCAATGCCCTTCTTTGACTCTAGTTGTCTTCCTTGTAGCATGCGACTGTTTGGCGCTTGGTAAGCGACTTGTTAGCGCGACCATTTGCAACCGGGTTGCTATTTTCCGTCCTCCATACAACGTTTCCGCAGGCGATTTTCCATTCTCCAGCGGTGCTGCTCGGTGATTAAGGAGTGCTACATAGGGGTCCTCTCCATTAGCTATCGCCTTCTTCAGTATCCGCTTAACACTCTTTATTCCATTTTGTACCTTGCCATAAGATCTTAGATAATAAGGACTTGACCTTTCATGAACAAACTCGAACTTCCTGGAAACTTCTGCAAATTCTGAACATGCAAACTGAGGTCCATTGTCAGTTCGCACTATATGTGGGATACCATGACGTCCAAATATAATCTTCATATGGGATATCACAGCTTCACTAGTTGTGCTTGACAGCAGACATGTCTCCGGAAAACAACTGCAATAATGAACAACAAGAAGGTAGTCTATCATTCAACGAGAACAGGTCTGCTTCAACCATTGACGTTGGACGTTGTTTATCGAGGGTCTTGCGTGCGCATCAATGGCTGCCTTTTCTGCTGGTACTGATGCGTCAGGCAGGTCGTATTAATTTTATAACACAGCACAGCAGGCACAGCAGACGGAAAAATTCACTAAAAATTAAGAGACAGTCTCCGTAAAAGCGGTCCGGCCGATCTGATTTGAAAAATAGATTTCGTTCATTTCTTGTGTGTTGAAAGACTTTTATGTACTTATACTAAAACCACAATCCGCTTGTCCGGATCTTTTAAAATTTTCGATTTTTGAGAGATTTTCGGTTCTCCCGAGCGAACGCTCTTGGTAGCCCATATCGAGGCTTAAATTTAGGGCAACTTTGAAGACCATTTTTACAAGAACTAACAAACTCTTCATAAAACAAACACCACCATAAGTAATATTATGTCTTATTTAGCTAACAAAGCGACTTTTGTAAACATTGAGTGTGAAACAAGCCCACAACGAAACTAAAACGAACTAGATATCTCACTGTTTCATGAAACACGTGAAAGTGGGTCAAATTCAAACTTTATATTTGAAAAAGTGGGCAGTCTATTTCAACCAAACCAACGTAATTGGAAAGAAGGTAACATTGAGAATGTCATTACAGAAAGAAACCTTGCGGTACCTCTCTGGTAAAAAAAATATACTTGTGTGAACTTGCCAAATATGAAAATATCCAAGTTTTGCCCCATTTTGAAAGACTCGTCAACAAGAAGCCTTGCAGCATCCTCACTCGTAGACGGCTCTAAAACCATCAGAGATAAAGGAAAAACCAATTAAAACGCCTTTTGGTTCATTTTAAACCGAATAAAACATTTTCGAAAGATTAAAGCTTGACTTACCTTGCAAGCATATTTTGTACAGCTTCATCGTGTTGAAATTTCGCTCGATGATGATAAAAGCAATCGCTGACCCCAACTTTGTTTATATGTCGCTTATAATTAGGTTAAGGTATAAACTTTGTGTTTTGCCTTCCATACTAGTCGTTTGTGTCACAGTATTAATCTCTGCGAAGTAAATTTACCCGCGAGAGATCAAGTGTCGAATATTCAGACGCCAAATTGCACAAAAAGATTTATGCGGCTTCTAGTCATGTAAATACGAGTTGCCGTAGGCTTTGCAAGTCTGTAGGATATATCTCGCACTGCAAGAATTTATTTGCGAAGAATAATCGAGCGCTGCTCGCAACTGCGGAAGAACTGATGTGAAAGATGTGAAATTTTAAAATTATAACAAGATGATCGATTTTCCGTATCCTGTTGGCAGTACACCGATAGTATCTCTTCCAAAGTAAATTAGGATTTATGTTCCAGTAGTTGCTATTCGCGATCGCAAAGTGAAGGCTGCTATAAAACAAGGCGGATCTCAACCGCCGAAGCCAGCCTCATTTTGATGTTCACAAAACTTCCAGAAACAGGGACCCCTCGTGAGGAATCGTTTATTCTGGGAGACACGTGACGAGCCCGTACCAAGATCTTTCTCTCGACCTCTTGTTCCAGGGGACGGGAAGGAGAAGACCCTGGAAACGAGGCTGCATTTACCAACCCTTCACCTTGACTCATCTCCAATGAAAACTCTGACTCTTAACCAATTCATTAGTTTTGCATACTGAAATCGCTTTCTTTAGGTCTAGTTTTTCTGTTTTGAGCAGCATTTCTCTGATCTTCCCATCAAGTATTCCAATCACTATCTGATCTCTTATAATGGAATCTTTCAGTTAGCCGAATCCACATGACTTCGCCTTCTTTCTTAAGTCCATAACAAACTGATCAAACAACTGACCTTTGCGCGGAACTCTACACCTGAACTTGTACCTTTCAACCGTCTTATTCTCCTAATTCTCCTCCTCCTTGCAATGTTCCTTACACTTGCCGACAACAATGGCATACTTGTCTTCCTCCCCTTCAGCAAAGGGAAACCTGGCAAATAACTCTATTTTGTCTCCACTCCACAACAAACATAACACAACGCGTTATGACAAATAAGTTTATTTTGGGAGGGCCTGGCGTAACCAACCCGAACCATAAGGCTTAGTGCAAAACCCCGCTAGAGAGTTGGGAGGTCTGGGGCGGCGAAAGTCGACTCGAAGAGCGACAACCTCGACATCTAAGGATCTGGAACCGAAAAGGGTATTGCGGGCTTTCCCCTTCACAAACAACTCCCGAAACTTAGGCAAATAGACCCAGTCAGTAACAAAATTGTTCCAGTGAACTCCGTCTCTTGTGCAAGCATTCCAGAAAAATGATGACTGCCATACGGGAAGAACTATGGTTCCCCTGGCTTGACAAAGTTCCATGTGCTTTAAACTCTAATAATAAGACAAACTGGGGGGCAAACCCAATTGCAATCATTTCCCCAATGTTGGCAAAAGGCGTCAACTGCTTCACAGCCGGGTTGAAAGAACCGAGAATTGAATCTTGGTAACTTGGCATTGTAACTACAGGCGAACCTATCAACAGTGTGCGGACCCCAGAGATTATCGATCCCCTGAAAGATAACATCGTTAATAGCATAATCGTCGAAATCGGTTAGTTTGCTAAGAAAATCAGCTTGGACATTAAGATCCCTGGGGATCCATTTAATATCAAGAGATATGCGAAACTTAAGGCAAATTTGAAACGCTTGAAGAGCTAACTCCTGCAAATGCAATTTCCTGCTACCGTGAAGGAGAATAGATGGAACATTCTGGTTATCGGAATACCAGATGACCTTGGAATCGGAAAAACGACTAGAAAAAGCCTCCAAGCCCAGACAAACAGCTTTAAGTTCTCTCCAGGTCGAGCTTTGAGCACTTTCAGCTGGCGACCAATTCTGATGAAATACCAAGTCAGAGCGAGGCTCAACAAATGCGGCACAGGCAGAATCGGAAGCATCAGAGAAACTAACTTTGACCGGAAGTGACTGCGCTCCCCAATAAGTTTTGCCATTAAGGGACTCAAGATTGTCCTTCCAAAAGTCAATTTCTGAAAGAGAATCTGCCGACAGTGAAACTTCGCTTTCCCAGGAAACTGCTGAGTTCACGACTTTGAATAGGGATCTGGTCATAATGCGGGCAACCGAACCGACGCAACTCGAAAGAGAAATAATCTGGCCGGCTAAACTGGCAACGCTTTTAACGTGGATTCTGTGAGTAGACGGCAGAGCAGATAAGTCCGCGAGACTGGAATTAAGTTTGGAGATACGTTCGTCGGTAGCTTTGACAGAACCGTCAATGGTATAAAGAACAACTCCTAACCAAGCGATGATTTGAACGGGCTCCCAAACAGACTTTTCCTCGTTGGGGACGAAACCTGACTTCAACAGATCGGAATGAACGGCTAAACTGTTAATTTTGGCGGAAACAAAATCTGCTCCTCCTCCCAGACCATCGTCAAGGAAGATAGCAATAGGTATACCCTGACTCCTCCAGGATTTTTGAAGTGGTTTAAGAATCTTGGTAAAGATAAAAGGAGCGGATGAGAGGCCAAACGGAAGAACACAAAATTGAAAATATCTGAAAATGCCGGTGCCAAAATCCCAGGCGAATGAAAGGAATTTACGGTGATCGGGAAAAATTTCGATATGATGATATCCAGATTTCAGATCGAATTTGAATAAATAAAGCCACAGTTAAATATTTGAGTGGCCGCACTCAAGTCCTCACACTTGAACTTTTGCTTGTAAATAAAGGCGTTCACGTGCCTGAGATCGAGAATTAACCTTTGTTTGCCCGAACTGCGGGTGGAAACAGAAAGCGGATTGACAATGGTAGGCACGCAAAAAATCTCTTCAACAAGGTCTTTAACAGCTCGGGACACAAAAAGACTGTTAGCACGTGCTGAAGCATTGTTAGCTTTAGAAAAAGGCGTAGGCAACTGGAAAAAAGGAATTTTATAGCCTTGACTAATGACATTCAAAATAAACTGAGAAACTTCCAAGGAACGCCAAAAATCAATGCATATTTTAAGTCTTCCTCGAACTGAAGCCTGAGTTGAACTATCAACAGTACAGCATGAATCTGTGAAGATGTCCAAAACTAACGGAATTAGACAACAAGAATCATCGCGATCTTGCTCACTATTGAACTCCGCTTCCGAAACTAAATCACTGGAATCAAAATGGGAATAAACTACACCTGATTTGTAATGTTGCTCGTCAAGACATTTTGAAGCTGTAAAAGCTTGCTTGGCCATCGCTGGGCAAGAGGAGCGCCAATGCCCAAGCTTTCCACACGCGAAACAGGTGCTTGTATTTGGTCGACAGGGAGGAAAGGCAGGAACGCCGTAGAGAAAAGGCTGAAATGGAGTATGCGTGTTCGAAGACGAAAACGGCGCGTGGACGGGCGAAAGTTTCCTGTTCGCGTTCATAAAAGCAGTCTTCTTCTTCTTGCGATTCGACGAGACCGCCGAGCGAGCACGCCTGTCGGCGCTGTAGATACGCTTTTCGTCGTCCGATCCATCGGGCAGGACGTGTTGTTTGTATTCTTCTACAGAACTCCAACCAAACTCCGACTTATCGGCCAGAAGGATGTGTTTGGCGTTCGGCGAGCAGTTTCTCACCATCTTCAAGGTCGGATTTGACTTTGTCAAGTTGGGACTTCTCAGCGGCGGACTTGGCGCTGTAAATAGTTTCAGCTCGTTTTGAATTAAATTTGTGCTGGTCTTCGTCGGCTTTTCGTTTGAACTTGTGTGGCTCGTTAAATTTAAGCCTCTTGATCTCTTTCTTCTGCAACTCAGTAGAATCTTCGTTGGCACGTTTTATTTGGCCGACAGTGTCCTTAAGAAGATCTTTGAAGGAAGCCATAAGCTTATCGTTGTTAGCCTTTAGAAGATCAGAGACTTGATCTTTGCTGACCGACATCATGCGCGTACAAACGAAGGCGAAAGTTGAAAGGAGAAAAAATTAAGCGAGACTAACGAAGGTTGGTTATGAAGGCCTAGATGGCCACCGCGTGCTATACTCTACCTTATATACCCCTGTATCACTACCCATAATGCACTAGCCTGGACCCAGGCCCTGTTGTATCTCGTGCCGACAAAATATTTATTTCAGCCTTCTTCTCATTCGTCAGAAATAATATTTGGCATCCGGATCCGCGACAGTCAAAAGTATCGCTACTTTCCTTTTATCAGCGGCCTTTCCGTGATTCTTCCGCTTCCAAATAAATCTCTCTTAAACTTCTTCCAATTCTCCTCGAGGTTTCCATCCAGTATCAAACAAGGCGGTCTCTCAAATTCTTCCTTAAAGGGACAGTTTTTACCCCTGGTATCATGTAAAGATCATAACTCCACAAGATGGCGGGACAACTCCAAGATTTATTCGGTGCCCTGATGTTTATTTGTACCACAGGATACCCAAGAGATGCGATCATTACAATAAGAAAGTACATTATTTGAAACATAACCTGTCAATCTATCAATTTTTTGCACCGCTGCACATGTCTGTCAGTTGACTTCGGTATCCCATTGGTCAAGTGCCTTCTCAAGTGTGACTCCTTTGAAATATACATGTTTCCATGGTCACAAAGTGGGATTCACATATGCGCATTTTACCTGCATTTTATTTGACCTTTACCTGTTTACATTCAAATTAGGTTTCAAGTGCACTACTTAGGATGTACTTTGAAGCCCTAGTTTGAAACTACCAATTATATGTCATACATGAGACTGACTGCACAGAATACTCTAACTAAGTGAATCAGAAATATTGTCACATAGAATCTGTGTGAAGATCTGTTATATCAAAGAAACAAAGCAAGTTAACCCTATTCAAACTGGGGGGGGGGGGGGGTTCGAACCCCCCCTCCAGTAAAATTGTAATAACTCTTACACCGAAATAGATATGAGGCTGAAATTTTCTGACTTTTCCTAGAATTTATCTAGCCATATTTTGGTAACCATAATTTGTCAGTGTGGTTAACCATGTTGCCATGGCAACCGATTATTGACACATAGGTTTTCAAAATATTAAAATATGGTGAATTTTTTATTTTAAGATCTTGTTTTTTGACTTATAGTGCATTTTCTTATTAGAATAGTTTTTTCTTGGGACTAGTTCTTGAAAGACAAAAAACTTTTAACATCAAATATTTGGAGGGGAGGGGTAGGTAAATTTTTGCTCACTTTTACTTATAGAGAAAAATTTTGTACTATTTATTAAATAACGCTTCTAAGTTCATTGTTTGGATAATAGACATTAGTTTGATACGTGTTTTATACATTCCGATCCTTTTCTATTTTAGATATTTTTTTAAATTTTAATTTAAACGAAAAAAAAGGAAATCCAAGATGGTGGATCCAATATGCGGATCCAAGATGGCGGACAATAATTTCAAAATTATAGTTTTATCACCTTTTTTTTGCTTTTTCTCGCTTTACAAGTGTGTCCTTGTTTGTATTTATTATGTTTTAATATTAAAGAGATGATTTTACAGTTATATTTGATATTTTAAGTATCTGGATGGAAAAATATCAAAGAAACGTCGGAAAAACAAAAATTACGTCACTGTGACGCCATCTGTAAAATTTCTATGTGTAAAATGTTGTATATATGGCAAATAAAGAATGAATGAATGAATGAATTGGGTGTGGCAGGTCAAAACTGGGTGTGAGGTTTCCTTGTATGGAGATGAACATTGTATGAAAATTTCATGGTCCTAGCCTTACTGAAGGGGGGGAGGGGGGTTCGAATCCTCACCGATGAACCAGATTTTCACCTACTACGTTATATTGTGCTTTTACATGTCCATATAATTATGTCATGTCGGATCAGTTTCACTCCTGATAGAATTTTCATCCATAGACTCAGAGCTTTGATGGTCCAGTGCTTTTGCCTGTTCCAGGCGTGCAGATCGCAGGGAGGGCGCGAAGGAAACTTGCGATGCAATTAAAATATAGGTCAGGAGACTGGGCAGAGAGGGTGCCCTCTCTCCCCAGTCTCCCCACGTTTTTCCCGCTAGCTCACGCGCCAGTTTTTAGCTGCTCCTCGGCCCCATAATCTAACGCCTGGGACAAACTACCATTGCATTAATACCATACCGTATGTCCCTGGCTCAAACCCTGGTTGGAGCTACCAAAAATGTATTCCTTTTTCCTCCTGTTTTCTTTTTTTCAAAAGTGATTACAATTGTTTGTTCATTCAAGGTTGAGTTGTTGCTTGAGATTGAAGAATTACTTCCTCAGTGGATTTTAAGGAGAGTCCAAGTCGATAAACATGAAGAGTTCCCAAACAGGAGTTCCAAGCTACAAACTAGGGTCAGTATACCATCTAAGATTGCCACATTAGAAAATTGATAAACAAAACCTCCAATCAAACCACTGAACACAAATAAAGCAGAACATTGCCGATAACACCTTAAAGTTTTAAGATTATTTATTTACTCGCGTTTCTATTTATTTACCTCTCAGATTTATGAGAAGGTCATTGGTTTTGGAAAAGCAGGAAGCGCAGGAGACAATGATGACGTGCCTCCAGCCTTGGCACAGATAATAGAAAAGATCTTGGATCAAGACACAAAGTACAGTATTTCCCCCGTTTATTATTCGACTATGACATCTCTTTACCTTATAAGACAAGAATACGCAAAATATTTGAGCCAGTTTAAAGACACATAAGCTATAGTGAAGGAATTTCAGTCGAAAAATAAATACACCTTATTCGATGTTTTAACGCATAACACGTTCGGACATTTCACAATCGCAAAGCAACTTGCAAGAGAACGCGCAAAATATGCGAGTGCATTACGTTGTAGTTAACCGGTTTCTCAGGTTTAGAACAGAGGGAACTTAAATAGCGCTTTGCACTATTACTAAAAATAGATAGACCCCCTACGTGACTCAGACAAAGTTTGCTGCCAGCTCAAAAGCTTTGTATGAACTTGATGTGTTTTGGATAAAAAAAAAAATTGGTGAAATCAGCGGTAAACGTGATTTGAAGGTTTTGGAAGCTTCAAATATAGTAAATACAAGGCAATGTTACATAAGGGAGTGAAAAACTGATTCAAGAAATGTGGCATGTAGATTTTGGCTTACAATTCGACAAATTATGTGACGAGGCTGCATGATGAAATCCGATCATCGGACCTCCAATCTATTAGCCCTCGTGTGATAAGAAAACATTTCACGACTTGTGCCCAAAATTAAGGCAAAGAGAAAAGTAAATTTTTGTATTCTTCTTTTATGACTAAGATGTGTGCATTGCTTGCTTGGAAAAAGATGCGTAAATAGGTCCCAAATGATCCAGAATCAGTGTATTTGATACAAATACTGTACCGTTTACCGACCCGCGTTCATACAAGCAAAGCTGAACAAAAGGTCATGAAGATGACAACGCGAATTTGTTTTTAAGCAAAAAATCCTGTCTTTGAGTCTATATTCTAAGGGATACTGATTATATACTGTAAATTTTGGAGAGTATATAGGCTGCAATTGGATAAATTATAGACCTGCTTACTCTGAAGTATTCGTCCAACGGGTATAAACTTTTCTATTTGTACTACCCGCGGTCGTATAAACAGCATTAAAATAAACATATCCTTTCAGTGAAGCCGCAATGTACGGATTATCATTTCTTTTCACCAT
This sequence comes from Cladopsammia gracilis, assembly GCA_022457155.1. Classification (NCBI taxonomy): domain Eukaryota; kingdom Metazoa; phylum Cnidaria; class Anthozoa; order Scleractinia; family Dendrophylliidae; genus Cladopsammia; species Cladopsammia gracilis. The sequence goes on along the minus strand of JAJGOT010000466.1, from coordinate 428,499 downwards.
CATTAAAACCTGCCTTTTTTTTGCCATGGACCACTTTAACGCTTGGTTCTATATGCTTCGTTTCTAACGGCTCAGCTCTATATGCTGCAAACCGAACCTCTCAAGAGTGAAATCTTTCAGGCAATAATATTGCCGATCTCTATCAATTCTTTGCATTTTCACCAAAATTTGAGATGTTCCAAGAATGGTTCTTAGGTTTCCTATTCAACATTGACCCAGGTGTTCGATTTTCTTGCGAAAATATTGATAAAAGCCGCATCAAAGTCTTCGCCAACACCATTTCCCATACAAAATTCTTATACAGATGACACATGGAGGAGTTTGTTTGTATGAGTCACAACGGGGAGTCAAAAGTACGTGACGTCATTAGTGCAAAGCGCTATTGTAAGTGCGCGCTATAAGGACGAAGGTAGATATACGTAAACCTCATGGTTCGATGTTTGGTTCTAGCAGGGGAAAGTAATGTTCTCTAAGATATATGAACGCATGTGAATAATATATTATCATTAGAAAGATGTAATGTTCATCATGTCACGTGCGTGGGACAAAGAAAAATCTGAGTTCCCGACAGTAATCGAACCAATTAAAATGACCTACCGCCACCGGTCGGATGATTCCGTACACCGACCGGATGATTCCGTACATCGGTCGGATGATTCCGTACAATGGTCGGATGTAATGTTCATCATGGGACAAAGAAAAAACTGAGTTCCCGACAGGATTCGAACCTGTGACATTCCGCACATTGGTTAGATGATTCCGTACACCGGTTAGATGATTCCGTACACCGGTCGGATGATTCCGTACATCGGTCGGATGATTCCGTACACCGGTCGGATGTAATGTTCATCATGTCACGAGCGTGGGAGAAAGAAAAAATCTGAGTCCCCGACAGGATTCGAACCTATGACCATCCGCACACCGCCTCCTGGTTAGCTCAGTTAGTTGGGCGCCAGTCTGTAGAGCGGGAGGTCGCGGGTTCGAATCCCGGCCGGACCACTAACCAGGGTCTTTAAATAACTGGTAAGATCATGCTGTCTGTGCTCAAACACCTTGTCTCAGTTCAGATGATCGCGTCATTGGGCGGTGACGTTAAGCCGTTGGCCTTGTCTCCTACACCTTATGACATAAAAATAGTAGGGGACGTAAAAGAACCCACATCACTGTTCGAAAAAGAGTAGGGGACGTATTCCCCGGTGTTGTGGTCTGGTCTTCATGGGGGATTGATATCAATTGGGACGTATGTCCTGTTTCTTTCTCCCGTCACGGCGACAAAAATCGGCACTGTGACAAAAAGTGAGTAGTAGATTCTGCTCTAACCACTGAGCTACGAGAGACTAATGGCGAGCAAGTCCATTTACTAGGTTGTATATGACATGTGTCCTGCATACTGCTAGGAACAGCAATGTCGAAAGCATCATGTGTTGTAATTAATGTTTGTTTGATTGTCATATTTTATTTTTAACACAGAATTGATGATATTCACGAGATGTTGAAACAGCAATCCAAGTACCTCAAAGCCATTGGACCTCGGAAAGGTACCGGTGTTGACGAGGGAAAAAGAAAAAGTATCTTTCGACGGTTCTCGTGGAAGCACTAAGGGTCGTCCCGTTAGGAGTTCACGGGACTAGTTTAGGGACGCCCGAAAGCAGCTTATATAGTTCTTGTAAATTAGTCTTGACTCTTTCACTGGGATTAAAAAAGTTAAATAAGAAAGGAAAAACGAAGTCAATTCTGAAAGTTGTAGAAAAATAACACCATCGTAAAAAAAACACCTATTGCATCATCCACAAACTCAGAAGTTAGAACCACCTTTTACAGCATAATAAACGGCACCACGGGAAAGTACTGCTCGGTAGCGTTCATTTGAATGGTTACACTTTAAGATTACATCCACAGTCTCAAAAGTAAGAACCGCCTTGTACAGCATAATAAACAGCACCGCCGGAAAGTACTGCTCAATAGCTTTCACCTGAATGGTCAGATTTAAGGGTTTCATGCACAAACTCAGAAGTTAGAACCAACTTGTACTGCATAATAAACAGTACCACGGTTACCATGGTTACACTTTAGGATTTCATCCACAGACTGAAAAGTTAGAACCACCTTGTATAGCATAATAAAAAGTACCACGGGAAAGTACTGCTCGATAGCTTTCATTTGAATGGTCACACACTTTAGGATTTCATCCACAAACTCAGAAGTTAGAACCACCATGTACAGCATAATAAACAGCACCACGGAAATATATAGACAGCACTAGGGGAAAGTACAGCTCAAGCTAGAGCTTGCAATTGAATGGTGACACCTAAGGGTATCATTCGCAGACTCAGAAGTTAGAACCACCTTGTACAGCATAATAAACAGTACCATACGAAAGTACTGCTCAACAGCTTTCATTTGAATGATCAGATTTAACCCTCGGACGTACACGCAAACGTATACCCCAACAAAGAGTACAAAGGTACAGAGGGGTGTTGCAACCCACCCCTGGGTTTTTGCGATGTTGCAATATTTCGGAAATATTTGACATCTAATAGAAAGCCCGCGATGTGCTCTACAAGATAAGGTAAATATTATGGGTTGGAGCACTGCTGGGGGTCCGTGACGTCATCCAAAATGGCTGCCAAGGTAGCCGCCATCTTGGATTTTACTAAAAATTCAAATTTATCAGAAAAATACGGAAATTGAAAATATTGTCTGCTAGAGTTGCAAAATAACATATAATCAAACATTTTGATGCTTTTGATGGCATTTTATATGTTTTTTTGCTGAAACAAGGTGAAAAACACGCTTTTTTCTTCAAAAATGGGTTGACCACATACTACTTATGACGCCATATCTCGTTACCATAGCAACCGGTTGTCGCCAAACTTTACCAAAAGTTGTCTAAAGGATAAATGAACAGCTACTGAAAACGGCATGTGCTAATCTTAAATGGTCTTGAAAATATCGGAGAAAAACTTTAAGGGAGGGTGGCAGCCACCCCGGCCCCCTCCTTGTACGTCCCAGGGTTAAGGGTTTCATCCACAAACTCAAAAGTTAGAACCACCTTGTACAGCATAATAAACAGTACCACAGGAAAGTACTGCTCAGTAGCTTTCATTTGAATGGTTACACTTTAGGATTTCATCCACAATCTGAAAAGTTAGAATTACCTTGTACATCATAATTAGCGGCACCACTGTGAATAAGTAGACGTTTATTTCAGAAAATGTAGTATTCGCAATGTTGTATTCATGAATTGTGCTGAAATAAGCGAAGTAAGAAATGTACCTTATATAACCTTCTTTTTTGCTTTAATAAAAAAGTAGATTTTAAAGGAAACATTAAACAATAAACGTTGATGTCTTTTGCCCAAACTGACCCAATATTCTTTCCTTCGCTCCTTTTCACTTCACTTCTCTTCTCTTCTCAACCCTTCCCTTCTTTTCGTTTTTCTTCTGTTATCTTCCCCTTCCTCTCTTCTCTTTTTTTCTCTTGTTCTTTTCTTTTGTCTTCTCTTTTCGTCTCCACTCCCACCTGGTTAGGTCAGTTGGTAGACCGCTGGTCCGCTGAGCGGGAGGTCGCGGGTTCGAACCTTGGCCGGACGACCAACACTCAGGGTCTTGAAATAACTAACGACCAAAGTGCTGCCTATGCTATGGCATCTGCAAATGGTTAGACCCTCTCGTGTCTTCGACGGGAACGTAAAAGACGCACATAAAAAAAAAACTTTGGCTGCAACCATCTCCAGTGTCATGCATTCGTTCATGGGTGGGGGAGGGGGTGACATGAGATCAACAATGGAGTGATAGCGGCTGCCTGAGGCGCCTTCATCAGCTGACAATCGATCTCATATCCATAAGTGTATGTTAAGTGCCATAAGCATTGTGATACTGTGCGCTATATAATTCATATATTCAATCATTCATTTATTCTATTCTATTCTATTCTCTTCCTTTATACTCTCTTCCCTTCTCTTCGTTTGTTTTCTTTTTCTTCTCCTTCCTTTTCTCTATTTTCCTTTCTTCTTCCAACAATAATTGAGGTGTCCGGAGCCCGATTAAGGTAAGTGGAATCTTGGGAAGAAAGTAACACTTGCACGTAGAGTCGTTATTATTTTGAAATGATTGATTTAAAGTGCCACTATGATAAAAAAATATACATTTTCTGTTCTCTTCATATTTTGAAAATGTAAGTAAGCGTTACTTACCTCGCGAAGTTTCAAGTCAAAACTCGTACGGGAACATTTCGAATTCGGCTTGCCTTTAGTCAATTAAAAAATGACCGGGACCGAACCCTCAGAGTTGGATCGAGTTGGCCTAAAGATTTTGTGACGTCAATGACTCAACACGTGTCTTTTGGCTTTGTTGTCTGTGACGCGAAGGGAACCGCGTTGAGTAATAGACGTCACAAATCAAGTCAAGTTTACCATTAGAACGTGGATTCGGATTTATGAACGGAGCAATTGCAGACCGATTTTACGTGATCCTGGGTTTTCGGCCAGCTGTTTCTTGGCTGTGTAAGAATATATCAATCTAATTTATAGCAATTCGCATTTGTCTAAACCTATAAGACACATTTGCGCTAAAAACAGCGGAAAAGGATCGAAATACAAAAATTTTCGTCGTAGTGGCACTTTAACACCGTTGACAGATGTCATTTGAAGTGGTACTTAACCTTTGGTCTGATACAAGCAACTTCTCGGCAGGAAGTACTTTTTCCTCAAGCAAAGCGTGAAAACTAACACCCTTAAAAGAACGTATTTGTCGACAGATTGTACTTATGATAAAACTTCGTGCGTTCAAATAAAAGAAAATCCTTCTTCGTATTGCTTTGCTGAAAATCATTGATTATTTTTACACCCGCAAAACTCGATATTCGAGTTTCAACATTGTGACAATAAATTATTAAAAAAGAGCCAGGCGTTTTATACTTGACAGTTTAGCAGGTGATGGCGTTGTGCCATAAAAACAAGTGGAGAGTCCAAATACAGCATTTTAACCATTGGTTTGTGGGTTTAATTTGCACATGTTTAATACTGGACACGTGAACTTGCCACTGGCGTCAAGAATGGTTAACTTCTCTTCCCACAAGAAGAACAAGAAGATCGATAACAACATAGGCCATTTTATTTAACGCCTTGCATCTAAAAGCCATTGAATTTCGCTGATAGAAAAACTACACGTACACAGTTAGAGACGGTTCTCAAAGTCGGTTAAGTTGATAATATTGATACGTTTGGCGACTGAACAAGCACAGATTGTTGGTGTAAAGCCGTTCATTAAGGCAAGACCGGAGATACCACAATAAATCTCGGGTTAATTTCCGTAGCTGATCAAGAGTTATCAACATTCAAGGGTAAGGCTGGAAAAGATCAAGTGGTCAGCGCTGATTTGTTTTGTTTTGCTTTTCTATGCGTTAAAAGGGAGAGGTATGTTATTTAGTTAATCCTTTTTGTACTAACACTGGGTACATTAAAACTTTCGTGTTTCATTTGTCTAGCGGACGCCCGGGGGGGGGGGGGCGGGGGTGGGGGGCTCCCGTATATAAATAGCGGGGGTGCTCGTCGTACCTTTTACGGGTCAAAATTTGTAGATTGGTACCGCTTGGCTGCTGAAATCTAAAATGACTACCGTTGGAATTATCGCGGTACCTATTAACCCTCGGACGTACACGCAAACTTATACCCCAACCGTGGTACGGGGGGGGGGGGGGTGTTGCACCCCCCTTGGGTTTTTGAGATGTTCCAATATTTCGGAAATATTTGACATCTAATAGATAGCCCGCGATGCGCTCTACAAGATAATGTAAATATTATGGGTTGGGACGCCGCTGGGGGTCTGTGACGACATCCAAAATGGACGCTAAAATGGCCGCCATCTTGGATTTTACTAAAAATTCAAATATCAAAATTCAAATATCAAATATCGGGAAAATGCGGAAATTGCAAATATCGTTTACTAAAGTTGTAAAATAACATACAATTAAACATTTTGATGCTTTTGGTAGCATTTTATATGTTTTTCGCTGAAGAAAGGTGAAAAACACGCATTTTTCTTCAAAAATGGCTTGACCACATGTTACTTATGACATCATATCTCGTTACCATAGCAAGCGGATGTCGCCAAACTTTACCAAAATGTGTCTCAAGGATAAATGAACAGCTACTGAGAACAGCATGTGCTAATCTTAAATGGTCTTGAAAATGTCGGAGGGGGCGGGGGGGGGGGGGGGGTGGCAACCACCTCCTCCCCGCCCTTGTACGTCCGAGAGTTAAGGTATTGAGCCGAAAAAATACGACAGGAACTAGTTGTCGGTCAACTGGTTTTTATCTGATTTATTCATCCACTGTCATTCATCTATCGCCATTAAAATTTGTCAGTGTCAGTTCATGTGCTGTGAATTGATACCTCTCAGGGGTAAAAATCACAGAGTTTGAGCCACGCCTATCAAACGAGATTCTGGTATCTTTTAGGGTGTTTTTCTGACGAGCACTCCCGTCACTTTAAAAGAGGAGTCTCCTCTCCGGGAAGAGAGGTCTTCGTTATTTTATAGAGAAAATGGTCAATTTTCCTGAACGCGTTTTCTGTAAATGCTTTAATGGCGAATTTGGTTTGACGGTTGAACGTTGCCAAGATGTACATGTAATATTGTACCTCTCCTTTGCTGGGCTATGCTAATAATTAACCTCAATTTAGACGTTAGAACCCATTTGACATTAACTGCATCGACAATTAACTTTGACAAATTAATGGTAAAAATATTCTACACAGTTACTTTGTTGGTTAAACGATTAAACTTTATACCCGAGAACTTTACTGGAAGAGTTGCCGTAGATTAATCACTCCTATTTGGCTCGTTTTATCCAGACGCTTAAGACCTTATTACAACTTGGACTATAACTTGTAATAATTACCTCCATTTATCTCGACTTGTCTTAAGGTTACAGTGTACCTTCAGATCGAAAATTTATCGAATTTTTTTTTTTTGGCGTTAAAATAAAGTTTACAGAATGAACTTTCATTCAAAAAAAATTTCGAAAAATAGTGAAAATTGACGGAGAAATGACAGTATAACTTTTGTGGGCGGAGTTTATGAGGCGATATGTTTTTTTAAGCGCTGTTTTCTCAAAGTTAATTTTTCGCTTGTTGGGGACACTTTAAAGAGCTATAACTCAAAGGAAGTTTGTTCGATTTTCCTCAAATTTGGACCGAAGTTAGGCTAACATATAATCACCAAAAACGTGTCGGCGAATTTCTTATTTCCGAAAACTTTTTCGTCAAGAGCCATTTCCGTGCGATCATTCCAATTTTTTTTCTCCCTTTTTCGAAAATATTCTGTAACTTTTCATTGCAATTGAATATGTGAAATCGCCGACACGTTTTTTTAGCGCTTCGTGTCCGGAAACCCGAGAACAAATCAAATTAGCAAAAGACAGGAAATCGCTTTGAGTTATAGCGTTTTAAAGCTGATTCGGACGTTCGAATTTAGACGTCGTAAAAAATTCGACAATTCACTTTATTACCAAATGGTTTCCATATGTAAATAGCCAGCTCTATAAGCTTTAATTTGATATCTGGGTTTAGGTATGTTAAGTGTAATCTTAAGACACTAGAGCTGTTATACTGGAGACACCCCCGAAGGTACACTTTAACCTTAAAAGTATTAGCTGTTATCTACGTCTTTGTCGGAAAGAAATGACGGGGAAAGTCTTCAATTATCGGTGCATTGCACTTATGAAAACATAAGGGGCGTGTAATAGTTCGACAAAAATGTATTCTTATTCCACGGCTTGTTCGGTCAGGAATGTAGGAAGCAGTTTAAATTAGAGGATGATATTGCAAAGAGTGCCACGAGACGAATTGTGGGGGGAAAAGCCTGCAGTGTATGCCTCTGGCCATGGTAAGCAGTTCTGATGGCCAATGGAGAGCAAATCTGCGGGGGGTCATTGGTAACCAGCAAATAAAAAACTGCGGCGCACTGTTTTGATTTTGTGATTAAAGGGGCAGTATCACGAGATTCCACGCGCGGCACTGTTCATTGTTCTTGCACCGGAATTTTGAACATATCACTGTTAAAAGTGATTTTTTTTTCTTCCGGCTATCAAAACAGATTTTTTGATTCAACAAATACCTCCACTTCTCGACGGCCTTTTTGAATTTGCTAAATCAAACTTGAAAACATGGGCCAACGTTTTCAAGTTTCGCCCCTATGATACTGCCCCTTTAATTTCTAAATTATAATTAAATAATATAGCGCTTTCCAATTGAGTGTCGAACGCAATGTTTTTTGCATTGCTAGGCTTTGTGATTGGCTTAAACATTTCGCGCCACTTTCTCAAGCAATCAGAGTAAAACCAAAACCAATTGCGACTTGCTCGCACGCGTTTTCCCGGCGGGCAAACAGTGTCCAAGCCCAGCCAGAACCCCCCAAGAACCACCACAACCTTCACCAAACCCGAGTTCTGATTTGCTCATTGGAAGGACTGCCTCTGTTGTGATTGGTCAGCGTAATTACTTTGGTATTGGTTTTACGACACTCGAGTGAAAACTTCTCCATCTTATTTTATATTTAGATTAGGTATCCCCAATTAGCACAGGAATCCCAACGTCGCTATGCTCCCCCTGTCACAAAATAAAGTTCTTATGATTATAATTAAAAGGACGGTGTCCCGGATGAAATATCGCGTTTTCATGATTATGGCCAGGAGGTTGGTTTAAGCTTCCCTTATTATCTTAAAATAGGAAGAAAAAATCGCCAAAAATGATAAACACAAAGAACACTAGGGAAACACGATATGGAGATCAGGCTAAAATCAATATTAAGTACAGTTTCATGTAGGTAACCAAGACATTTCGATTCCAAGGTTACGGATATCTTAAGAGACTTTAAGATCAGGGAGCCGCAAAAGCAGACACTCATCGATAGTTTCTTTTTACATACCTAAGGACATTGCGTTTTAGAAAATAACTACATGCAATGCACATAAAATATGTACTTTTTCTGTTCTGTTCACCCCTGAAACATGGGGAATTGGGTATACTGTTTTTATATATAGCACTCGGGTGAATTAGGGAATGGGTCTCGTTCGATTTAAAGGGGGTGGTTTATTTTACAACATATTTGACTTATTGACTTTAAACTTTCTAAGAGGCTTTTAATTGTTGAAAAAAACTAATCGGGGTTTTCCCCAAAGTTATTTGTTTTATGCAAACTATAACGTTTTAATTTTAGAGAGGGACTGGGACTAGAGGAAAACAATGAATAATTATGCAGCAATAACAGTCTTCGAAATTCCCCGTTTAATTTGACGTATCACTCTGTAAATTGAAGACTAAAGAAGGAAAAATGGGAGACTTTAATTGAATTTTCATGCCGTAATCTGAAAATTCCAAATTTTATATAATTTAGGGCGTGGCTGGTCATGTGACCCCAACAGACACAGGGTATCATCCAAAAATGGTTTTGTTTCTTAGTGCATGATTGTAAGATCAAATATTAGGGGTCGTTGAGTAAAGCTAGAAAAAATGACGAAACCCCAATATTACACGAGGAGCCATGCCTTAATTCACGCGAGCAGTTCGTGTGACGGCAATGCGAGAGCTTTTCAGATGTGTACATTTATTGATCCGCAAGTCTTTTAAACTTGGACTGCAGTTTTTAAATTAGTGTTAAATTTATATATTTAATATAAAAAGCAGCATTCAACAACCCTGTGATGGATAACATACTTACAAGTGGTCTGAGAAGCTTCAAAAGACATGTACTGGAACAGTGGAACCCCGTTAATACGACCACCTTCGGGCCATGGAAATTTGGTCGTATTAACGGGGTAGGGTCAAATTATGGTGAAACATTTTTAAACGACATTCTACTACATGTATACCTTTAATTCCGTTATAAATCAACCTTTTTGCAGTTATTTACCAATCTTACAACCGCAATTCAATGCAACTGAACAATGTAACAGTAAACGAAACCGAAATGAAAAAACACTGACTTCTTTCAGTTCCTTGTTATGAAAGGAAAGGGCTTCTAGGGAAATGTCTCGAAGAGCTGTTTTCTATATTGGGAATCTCGGCTAGAAAACATTTTTCTTCTAGATCATAATTCGTTCGTGTCATTGTTAAACTGGTTTACGGGTTTTGAAGGTGATTACAAACCTTTAACTCTTGAGTACTGAGCATTTTGTTTCTGCATTTTTTGCTTTCAAATTTCCCGCGCGCCGCCATGTTTGTTTTCGCAAAGTTTGATGGGAAATTGTGACGTCATTGCATCGTCGTGAGCTTTCAATACGACGGTTTAAGTCATTATCACGTAAATTTATAAAAATATATGCTTTTAATGCATTTTTGACTGAATATTGTACGGTTCTACCGCGAAATCTTCTTCTGTAAACTCCATATTGACATCTTCGACAACGCAATGACGTCATAAATTACCATAAAGAAAACATGGCGGCCCGCGAGAAATTTAAACTGAAAAAAAGAACACTTCACATTCAGTAACCAGTTACGGAGATATCGACTTAAGACTCCAGCCTGAGTTAAATATAATCATTACGAATACTTTGGATCTAAAACCGTTTTTCAGCCGAGGTTCCCTTAACCCCATTCAGACCGGGCTTTTTTAGGCAATCTGTGACGGGGGGGGGGGGCTCCTCGGACCCCCCCTTCATATCTCTGGAACCAGTAAGGCTAGGACCATGAAATTTTCACACAATGTTCATCTATACAAGGAAACCTCACACCCAGTATTGACCTGCCACACCCAATTATGACGTCACAATGACGTCATTTTTGTTTTTCCGACGTTTCTTTGATATTTTTCCATCCAGATACTTAAAATATCAAATATAACTGTAAAATCATCTCTTTAATATTAAAACATAATAAATACAAACAAGGACACACTTGTAAAGCGAGAAAAAGCAAAAAAAGGCGGTAAAACTATAATTTTTGAAATTATTGTCCGCCATCTTGGATCCGCCATCTTGGATCCGCCATCTTGGATTTCCTTTTTTTTCGTTTAAATTAAAATTTAAAAAATATCTAAAAGAGAATAGGATCAGAATGTATAAAACACGTATCAAACTAATGTCTATTATCCAAACAATGAACTTAGAAGCGTTATTTAATAAATAGTACAACATTTTTCTCTATAAGTAAAAGAGAGCAAAAATTTGCCTACCCCTCCCCCCAAATATTTGATGTTAAAAATGTTTGATGTCTTTCAAGAACTAGTCCCAAGAAAAAACTATTCTAACAAGAAAATGCACTATTAGTCAAAGAACAAGATCTTAAAATAAAAAATTCACCATATTTTAATATTTTGAAAACTTATGTGTCAAAAACCGGTTGCCATGGCAACATGGTTAATCACACTGACATGTTATGGATACCAAAATGTCCCTAGATAAATTCTAGGAAAAGTCAGAAAATTTCAGCCTCATAGCTATTTCGGTGTAAGAGTTATCACAATTTTACTGGAGGGGGGGGGTTCGAAAAGCCCCCCCCCCCCCCCCCCAGTCTGAATAGGGTTAATTATTAAACAATTATTCGCCATTTCTTACAAAGAAAGGAAGCAAAGTACAAGTTCAAGTTGTTGGGAAAGCCGTAAATCGTGGGGGAGGATACGGGATGGAAATCCTATGCGTTTACAAGTTTACTGGACAGCCAAGAAACGTTGATATGCTTAACAAAATTTTTAGACATTCCAAATAATCGATCTGTGTGAAAAGAACAGGAAATGGACTTGAACAGAAAAGCCACAGTGGAAGGCAGCAGAAACAACAAGGCAAAATAACTTTGAGAGCCTCGAAATGCTGCAAAGTGAAGTCTTTCAGATATTTTGTAGTATCTGTTCATACATCCTTTTTACTGAACACTGCAATGAACATGCTAACCACTAACACCTTTACCTAAAAACATTCAATAAAATATTAATGCGTTAGTGTTTGTCAGATTGTGTCTGTTTTCATTCAGCAGCCTCGCCAGGCATTTTACCGACTGGTCGTATTAACCCTATCCAGACCGGGCTTTTTTTGACCGTCTGGGTCTGGGGGGGAGGGCTCCAGAAGCCCCTCCCCCCCTCACCCCATGTAACTTTGAAACCGCTTATGCTATGGCTACCAAATTTACACACGATAATGTTGTCATGAATTCTAGTAACTGTAGATATTTTGGTGTCATAATGACGTAACGTGACGTCATTATGACGTCATATAGTCGATTTTATTGGCTAAAACAGTCTTTCATCAATATATTCTCAATTTTGAACATATAACAACAGGGGTAAAAATCAATTTGAGCCACGCCTATCAAATGAGATTCTGGTACCATTTAGGGTGTTTTTTTTTTCTGACGGGCACTCCCGTCATTTTAAGATGGGAGTCTCCCATCCGGGAGGAGAGGTCTCCGTTATTTTATATAGGAAATGGTCAATTTGACTGAACGCGTTTCCTGTAAATGCTTTAATGGTGACTTTGATTTGACGGTTGAACTTTGCCAAGATGTACATGTAATATTGTACCTCTCCTTTGCCGGGTTATGGTAATAATAACCCTCAATTTAGACGTTAGAACCCATTTGACATTAACTGCATCGACAATTAACTTTGGCAATTAATGGCAAAAATATTCTACACAGTTACTTTCTTGATTAAACGATTAAACTTTATACCCGAGAACTTTACTGGAAGAGTTGCCGTAGATCAATTTCTCTTATTTGGCTCGTTTTATCCAGACGCTTAAGACCTTATTACAACTTGGACTACAACTTCTAATAATTACCCCCATTTATCTCGACTTGTCTTAAAAGTATTAGCTGTTATCTACGTCTTAGTCGGAAAGCAATGACGGGGAAAGTCTTCACTTATCGGTACATCGTACTTATGAAAACATAAGGAGCGTGTAATAGTTCGATAAAAATGTATTCTCAATCCATGGCTTGTTCGGTCAGGAATGTAGGAAGCAGTTTAAATTTGAGGATGATATTGCAAAGAGTGCCGCGAGACGAATTGTGGGGAAAAGCCTGCAGTGTATGCCGCTGGCCATGGTAAGCAGTTCTGATGGCCAATGGAGAGCAAGTCTGCGGGGGGTCTCTGGTAATCAGCAAATAAAAAAACTGCCGCGCACTGTTTTGATTCTGGTATTGATTTCTAAATTCTAATTAAATAATATAGCGCTTTTCAATTGAGTGTCGAACGCAATTTCGCAATTGCTTTGATTTTGCATTGCTAGGTTTTGTGATTGGCTAAAACATTTCGCGCCACTTTCTCAACCAATCAGAGTAAAACCAAAACCAATTGTGACTTGCTCGCACGCGTTTTCCCGCGCTTGGTGCTGGGTGCATGTATTTGCTTCGAGTTCTGATTGGCTCATTGGAAGGACTGCCTCTGTTGTGATTGGCCAGCGTAATTACTTTGGTATTGGTTTTTCGACACTCGAGTGAAAACCTCTCTATCTTAATTATTTTATATTTAGATTAGGTATCCCCAATTAGCACAGGAATCCCAACCTCGCTATACTCCCCCTGTCACAAAATAAAGTTCTTATGATTATAATTAAAGGGACAGTGTTCCGGTTGAAATATTGCGTTTTCATGATTATGGCCAGGAGCTTGGTTTAAGCTTCCGTTATTATCTTAAAATAGGAAGAAAAAATCGCTAAAAATGATAAACACAAAGAACACTAGGAAAACACAATATGGAGAGGCTAAAATCAATTTAAGTACAGTTTCATGGAGGTAGCCAAAGTAGAAGTGTATAGAGAGGACTGGCTCACTCCTGTTTCACGCTGGTCTCAAGCGTTTCTCATTTGTTTTCTCACTTCTGTTTCTCGCTGGTTTGAAGCGGTTCTCATTGCTGTCAATTGGGGATGGAGAAACACGTTCAAATTGGTGAGAAAGGTTTCTGATCAGGGGGCAATGAGAAACGCTTGAGACCAGCGAGAAACAGGAGTGAGCCAGTCCTCTCTATACACTTCTACTAAATTCAGCAGAAGGTTTTTCCCTTCTTCCGGAACAAGATGGAAATTCTCTCCCAAAAAAATCCCGGCGGCGACAAAATTCACTCCGGAAAAGAAAATGTCTGATTCCGAAGAAGAAGAAATTTATGATGACACTCCTGAACTTGTTCGAGAAACCATCACAACATGCCATTCTCACAAAAATCCCAGGCTGGAACATTTCAAAAATATCATCCGCAAAAATCAGTTGAAAAATCAAATTCCACTCAAAGATTTCGAATTTTATCAAGAACAAATTCTTTCCCAAATACCCCGTGACGAAATCACAAGGAAAAAAGTCAGGGATTTCGTCAAAGCTTCCAAATGGAAAAAAGTCTATGGCAACGACCACTCAATTTTTAATCACATAACAGACCACGACGGGAATGATTATGCACACCTGGAAGAGTTTCTCATCGACGACTTTAAATATTTCTCACTGGCATATAATGATCTTCATCTCAGCAGAAAAAAGTTTCTCAATTGCCACCAAGTTCTTTTCGCCCTGTTGAAGAAGAACGGTTTCAGCCCCAATGAAGATGATTTCAAACTGCTCAAACTCCCATCCAGACGGGCGGAACAAGAAAAAATAATCCAAACCATTTTCAAAAAATGTCATTGGAAATAAAATGGATCTTGAAAAAGCATTTTCCAATGAAGCTGAGCGAAGCGAAGTGAGTGAAGATAGCGACCATGAAGATTGTTCCACATGCTCAGAGGAAGAAACAAGAAGCGACGATGAAACTCCGACCACAACGGATGATGAATTTATTGTGTCTGATTCAGAGATGGCGGAAGCTGAGCGAAGCGACGAAATCGAAGACTCAATTGAACTTCTCTTTGAATCATTCGTCAATCTCCAGGAGGAACATAAAATTCTCAAAAAGGAACTCCAAAAGCAAAGTGACCTTCTCTGGGAAATCCACCGGGAAATGAAAGAAAGCCAAGCGAAGCAAAACGGGTCAAGCGAAGCGAGCGAAGCGAGCCCCGGCGCGAAACGAAAGCGATGCTAAGCGGTGTTTTGAAATAACAGACTTTGTGAATATTAATGTGAAACATTCATATTCTGACACGCCAACGCAATCTGTCAGTGGCATTCTCGGAAAGCTGAATAAATTTTCTCAGAATAACCCGCCACTCCACGTGCTAACACACGCCTGCAGGTTCATTGTCTTTTTTGGCTTCTTTTGTCCGGCGCGTGCTACTTATCTGCCTACAATAAATTTTCACGTGAAAGACAATAGATTACATTCCACACTTCCCTATCAACCCGAGTCGCTGAAGCTCAACACAAAAATTATTTTTGGCTCAGCCTGTTGATAGGGAAGTGTGGAATGTTTTGACGTCATATGTCTGGGAAGTGAATCAGCACAAGAAACCGATGGTTAAGATAGCTTTTCCACATCACTCAGCGGAACCTGACTCACTTATTTTTTTTGAGATAAGTTCTGAAATGCATCACATCTTCACATGCTTGTTTATATTTTTTGATTATGAGAAGATTATCGCATGTTCCTTTGATTTCTTCCAAAGATGACACTGGTTGTCTTTGGAGAATTGAGTTGAAATAATTCATCGTTGCTGTTTCAATCTTTTTCGTTTTTTCATAATTCTCAGAAAGTTGGTCTTCATCCCAGCGATGAAACCCATAAGGCTCGAGGCCGATATTAATTAGAAAATTGCGTTCATCCACATTCAATCGGTGTTCGACATTCATTATTTTAGAAGAAAACATTAAATAATTGCCATTTCAATGATTGACTTTTTTAGTCAAGCTTTTCCACATCGCTCAATGGAACCCAAGAATTAAATTTATCGGGGTAACTTTTCCATTTTACAAGCGCGAGTTTTCGCTTATTATCGCGGCGAATAACTTTTTCAATTCGAAACACATTTTGTGTTGTTCTTTGAAGTTCCGCCTCGTAAAATGATCCGGTGATTGATTCTCCCAACAGATCGACTAATTTATACGTTACAGGGTTTGTATTCTTTATTTCGTCAATCACAAATATCTCCTCTGTCCAGTTCGGCGTGAAACCTTTGTCAAATATCTTTCGTTTAAACTTTGAAATTCTCACCCTGTCACCAACCCTGAATTTTGCCGGGTTGTGTTTAGCATAAATTAAATCTCCGTATAAATTAGCGAAAACCTTTTTCTCATTTTCCTGTTTGCTCGCCTCTGCGGGAGTCATTCGAATGCTCGAATGAAAACGGTGGTTATATTCATCCACTAATTTGCCCAGTTTGTCCCAGTATATTGTATTGTTGTTAGCAGAAAACATTTTAAAGAGTTTCTCCTTGAAAGACCTGTTCCAGCGCTCAACAACAGATGACTTTTCTTGATTTTCCGTTGTATACAATTTTACCCCATTCTCGCTCAGGAGGCCCTTCATAGTCCCATTGAAAAATTCAGACCCTTTGTCAGTCCAAAGCATCTTCGGTTTTCGCCCCTTGAATATGTCTCGGAAAGCAGCAGCCACTGTTTGCCCTCGCTTGTCTTTCAGGGGACGAATCCAACCGAATTTTGAGAAAACATCGATCACCATCAGGAGATATCTGATCCCTTTATTCCATTTTGAAAATTTCCCCATCTCGACCAGATCAGCCGCCCAGATGTTGTCAATCCCATATGACAAAACTCTCCTCTTTGGAAAGCGCCGCCTAATTGGCCGGTGTAATTCGTTTGCCAGATTTTGAGTCCACTGGCCTTCACTCAAAATCTTTTCCCGTTTTTTGGAGCGCCGAGGCCAAGTTTCTGTTTTGCTTGAATTGTGTTTCTCGCCAAAGCATGACCCCATTGTCTTTCTTTCCAGGGAATGGCATCCAAAGCGGCAACCATTTTCCTGTCTGCTTTGTTTTTGCATTTGCGCGGATTCTTTTCCTTCGCGCAGACTGAATAATCAACATCGTGTTGCATAGCAACTGCGTCTGCTTTTCCTGTGGGTTGCTGCATAATTTCGAGAATCTTTCCATTTTCATCAAATCTGACTTGTTTTTCGAGTGGGTTATAAGGGCCTGTATAATTATGCCCTGGGAGAGTGAAACCTTTCTTTGGTCTTGGCAGCTTCCCAATTAGGGAATGAGCATCTAAAGCACCCCCATCCAAATCTGCTCGATCTGTCTTATATTTTCTGTTTGGTCTAATCGCCGTGGACAGCTCATTCATCATATCAGCGGAGGTTTTGGCAAGAAATGGTTTCATCTTGTCCAGAGCAAAATCCAATGCTTTTTTCTGAGTGTTTTTATTGCGCAATAATTCACTGGCTCCATAACGACCCATTTCAACTGTTTTTTTCCCGAGCCAGGGAAGAGCATGCGTGACGCCAGTCAGCGCAAGTTCACCAATGCCCCCACCTTGTAGGGGCAGACTTAGTTTCCCGAATTTTTCACAAATCTTGTTTTCTTGATTCCGCAGGAAGCGCAATGGCAAAACCACATCTTTCTGCCATTTTTTGCAGTCATATATCCTGATGGTTTCACGCATTCAGTTTGTTTTTTTTCCTTCACGCAATATGATTTCATTTTCAATCGAAATATTCTTTTATGAATTTTTCATTCCCCATCGTATCAGTCAGACTGAGAGGCTTGAGAATATCATAGAAGTCTTTCCCCTGCGACCATTGATGGAGGAAAAACAAGCAATAATACCCGCAAAGAACGCTGTTGATGTTTTGATACTGACTGCTGTTCCAAATCACCGGTTTGGAACTTTTGAATTCCTGGGGAAATCCCATCCCAAAAGAGTCGAAATACCACGTGAATTTCTGTCTGGGGGCGCAACACACCCAATGAGTTCCGGCATTTTCAAGCGAATCAAGATTGATGATGCAGGGGCTGTGTTCTCGAGGCCTCACTTCATCCCTGGCGAAAATCCCTTTGAAATTGGGAATTTTCAGAAAATCAATCCACTGGAGAAGATCAAGGTTGCTCAGGGGTTTGTTCACGAATTTGGGTTTCACAATATTGCCCCGAGAATTGGGATGTTGTTGAATGGACTTTTTTCCCCCAGCAGAAGTCCCCCTCCTTTTTTTGATTTTTTTTTCCCATCCCAACAGTTTTTCCCCAGTTTCCAATAAATGGGGGTGGTTGAAACGGATGCGCCCCCAACCTTGGCGCTCCCTTTCCTTTTGGGCGACCAACTCTTGGCGCTCCTTTTCCTTTGGTGCGACCAACTCTAGGAGCGCCTTTCCCGAACAAATTTTTTACCATGTCCAGCGCCAGCGGGATTCCAATGGAAGCCAGGATTGTTCCCAATGCCCCACCAGACTGTTTTGTTGATGGCTTCACCACCAACTGTCCTCCTGAATTCAGGGCAGTCAAAATATCCTGTTTCTGCTTATTTGTCAACAAATGTTTATTGTCAATCAGTTTCTGAATTTTATCTTGGGGAATGAGAAATCCGCCCGTTTGCCCGCCTCCCTTCCCACTTATCTTTTTCACAATTTGGCTCGCTCCTTCACTCGCCAAACCAGCCAATGTTGACAGCGCAAGTGTCTTTGCCAAGGTGGGCGCCAGGGAACGAGCCAGGGGAACAATAGCAGAGAAAAGACTTCCACCCTGTCGCATCACTTTTCTGATTTGCGTTTTCGATATCTTGATCTCAGCTCCCTTACCCAAAGCCGCAGCTTTGCCGATTCGTCTTATTTGATTGGTTGTCAGCATCAGTTCATCACTTCCGCTTGTTTGATTTGCACCCAATCTCAGGGTGATGGGATTGTTTGTTCGGAATGCTCTTCCAAGCTTGCTTTTTTGCCCTTCCGACAGATTTACTTTATATGGGTGATATGTTGTCATTTTAAATGACAACATATGTTTTTTCACAGATCACACCGCGCTGCGCGCTCACTTCGTTCGCTTCACACGATAACCAGTTCATTTCCAATCTTATCGATTTTCACCATTTCTTCATAGAGAACTATCGCATGTACATTGAAGTTTGCAGCTGCATCTGCGTTCAATCGATACCTGAATATCAACTGCTTGGGATCTCTTGTTGGTTTTTGAGTTTGATAAGTCAGATCGAAATAGATCAACGGGAAAAGAGAATTGAAATTGGCCAAATTCAACTGTGTCCCTGTGTTGAAATCATTTTTCCTCATTGCATAAGCCATGACATCCTGGAAAATCCTCACTTTGCTTTCACTGTCATACTCTGTTTCCGGGTAGAAAACTCCGTTTCCATATTCCAGCCGGCAGTTCAACAAGGATGAGTTTGCATTGTCCGCATTCAGCTTGAAAGTGTCCATCAGATAGGGATTGCCTTCTGCAGGGACATTATTGGGTGGAGCGGTTCTTTTCAGCCAGACAAAAATATGCCTCACATTGTCGATGCTCGCTGAGATCTGGAAGAATCCTGATGATCTTGCGGGAGCTGATTGCTGATACATTTCCCTCAGATATTTCCATTGCGTTTCTTTCAGGAATGAGCTGACAAATTTGTCATACAGAGAATCTTTGGGAGACAATCTTGGCACCCAAAGCAAAAACCGATTCACAACAACTCTTCCAGCATCAGCAGCATGAGCCTTATGAATTAATTCCCCAACATCATTAAGTGTTATCTCGAATTGGAGCTGCATAGGCACAAGCATCTTATCTTCCAACTCTTCGAAAAAGGAAAAACGATTCAGGGGAATGATCGTGTTAATGTTCTTTGCACCGCCGTTTCCATCGTCTTGAACTGCTTGAGATTGCACCCGCCGAGCTTCAAATCCAAGATTTGTATTAGCGGTTGTTGCATCAGTATCCAAATACCAGAAACTGTTCTTGGCGACTGATCTGCTGAAGTCGTCAGAGTATTCTAGCAAATTCTTTGCGAAACAGACTTTATGCAGATTATCAGTATCATAAATAATCTTTCCCGCAGATTTTATCGTCAGGTGTTTAATCAGGGAATGAGCGCCATTGATCACTGTGATCCTGTCAGCTGCTTCATATCCGGCACCATCCGCCAGTTTTTGAAGTTGAAACTGCACCTCGAAATAAGCATTATACCAATCATAGAATGCGGATCGGTCATTAATCGTGAATTTATAACCATTTTTTTGTTGATGTTGATCATTAGCTGGAGCTCGGATTGTGTCATCCAGCTGGAAGCGCACTAATTCATTTCTTTGAAGATATTCATTCGATCGAAAAGCCATTTTAAATCATTTTTTCTTTTTCGGATACCTTGCCCAGAGATCAGCCTGTTCAATATAGCATCAGAACTTTCTCCTTGCGGTCGTGCTCCGGAGGTTGACGCAGGGGCTGATTGTGGTCGAGCTGAGCGAAGCGAAGCGAGCGAAGCGAGAGCTGGTTGTTTTTTGCCTGGTGGTTTTTTGCTCCCCTTTCTCATATTTCCCAGTTTTTTCATGATCAAATCACCAGATTTTTCAACTGCTTTTTTGCCGAGTTTATCCCCAGCGTGAGAAATTCCTGATTCCAATGCTTTTTTCTCAATGGGTTTTGCGAATTTCTTGAAGACGGCTGATGCGACCTTCCTTATTGGTTTGAAAATATTGTCTACAATCAAACCTGTTCCTTTGTGCCGATAAACAAACCGCCCCAGCTGGGGGTGGAAAAAACGAGAGAATTCATAAGGTTTCATTTTATTTGCTTTTTCAAGATAAGCGAGAACGCCGTATCGGCTCCATTCAAATCAACAATCCGCCTTTTGCCATCGGTGATATAAATCCGAATGGAGCTTATTGTGTTTTTATTCACAGGGCTGAATGTGGTTCTCATGGGTTCAAGGGTGAAACTATATGATGGTCTCAGCACAGATGTTGAAAAGGAGAAGATGATATCGCTCTCTTCTCCATCAACAAGCGAATCACTTGTGAGATCGCAATGAACGTTCAACATATCAGTATCTTGGCTGAGGTTTGGAACTCTGGGGCCAATTTGAACTTTGTCTTTCAGAATCTTTTTATCGAAACCAACGAGATCGCCGAAGTTGGATTGGGTGAAATCAAGCTGATAATTTTCTGCCAGTGTGATTGTCGTTCTGAAGGTTGTGGGAGAGAAAGCAAGATGGATTGGGAATTTTTCATTCTTTCCCGGGGTGGATCCTGCGAGTGGGCCTGTAGCTTGTCGAATAAAATCATTCATCCCCTCATATTCCCAAACCCCAGCTGGGAAGGTGATATCGGAAAATGTTTTCCCACCGTCAGAGCTGAACCTAATCAGTTGATTCTGGCGGCCAGCATTGATGTTATACCACGTAAAACTCATGTTGATGACTCGATTCAACCCAACAACATACTGGGAATTTGAATCCAAAACAATGGGTCGATTGAATTTTGTTCTGAAATTTTCTGTTTTGTTTCCCCCAGTCTTGACGGAAAAGGATGACAGGACAATTTCTCTTTCGATTTCCATTTTAGAGTTTGAAATACTTTCTGAAGAGTTTCTCATGCTGGGATTTGTTGATGACGTTTTCTTTCAGGAGAAGATCGAGAATGCCAACTCCAGTGTTTCTGATGCCAACGTTTGTATTTCCAGCAAGGATGGAGCCAACTATGACCTCAAGCTTCTGGAGAAGATCTGCGGGGTTGGAGAAAAAACGGATGGATCCACCCCTTCTGCTGACGCCCGATCCTTTAATTGACTTGAGTTTCCCTCGATAATATTTCATGTAGTCATTCAATACTTTTCTGTTAGCCGTTATTGGCTTCACTACCACAGCCAATGCATCTGCCGTTATTTTACCGTTTTTGAATTTTTTGTTCTGATAGCTGATGCGGCTGTTCAGTTGGTCTCTTTTTTTAAAGCCGGCTTGATAATGCTGTTTTCAATGAAATTTTTTTTCTTTTCTACCGGAACATTTGGCTGAGCTAAGACTTTCTCCGTTGTGCCATAATTTGATAAACCCATGTTATCTAGTATGTTATTAACTGCGTCTTCTTGAGCGTCTTCCCCGTCTTCCGCTTCCGCTTCTTCCTCTTCTTCTTCTTCTTCTATAGCATAATCAGGAACGTCCTCTTCATATATAGATGATTCACCTTCTAACTCTGCCAGTACTTCTTCATATGTTGGCGGTCTTTCTGGAAGTTGCTTAGCTGCTTGCGGTGCAACAGCTGCCTCATCAGCATCAAATAAACCTTCAACATCCATTTCTTCAAACGGATCTACCTCTGGATAATAATCAACGCCTGGTTTTTCTTCAATGACTTTCTTTTTCCTAAGTCTTGGAGGGGGTTTCAAATTCGATGTAATAACATCATCTAATTTTGCTGTTATGGGTTTGAACATTTTTTCAAACCCGATTTGGCTTGTCTCTTCACCCAACTTTTTCTGGGTGATGGCATCATTAACAAAGTTGATTTTTTTACCCAAAGCAGATTTGCTTTTAGCAATTTGTTGCCATTTCAATAAACTCATTTTATTAAGAATCATAATCTCAGAATCTCAGAATCTCAGAATCTCAGAATCTCAGAATCTCAGAATCTCAGAATCTCAGAATCTCAGAATCTCATAAGTTGTCTCATAATCTCATAATCTCATAAGTTGTCTCATAATCTCATAATCTCACAAGTTGTCTCATAATCTCACAATCTCACAAGTTGTCTCATATCAAGAAGAACGTTATCTTCTCTTTTAAAAATGAAAATCCCAAATTATGATTGCCAGGATCCAATCACAAATTTCAAACAACTTCACCCGTTCATGCCGGATCGAACTTTCAGAATGTTGATCTGTGGCCCTTCAGGATCGGGGAAAACGAATGTTCTCCTGGATATGATCCTCCGCCTGCTCTTCTACGATAAAATTTATCTCTATGCGAAAAATCTTGACCAAGCCAAATATCAGCATCTGCTGAAAACGTTTCGTCCAATCAGCAAAGAAGCGGGGTATGACGTCGTGGAAGCATCCCCGGATGAAATCATCCCAGTTTCTGAATTGTCAGGGGATAACCAAAAGCTGGTGGTTTTCGATGATTTTGTTTCCGAAAAGAACCAAAAGCCACTGATAGATTATTTCATTCAGGGGAGGCACAAGAATTGCTCCGTGATTTATCTTTCGCAAAGTTATTTCGGAACACCAAAAGATATTCGCCTGAATTGTTCGCATTTTTGCATCTTTGAATTCCCAAGCAACAATGAAGTGTCCCTTCTCTGCAGGGAGACACAAGTCAGCAAAGAAGATTATCGGAAAGCAACCGCGCAGCCCTTCTCTTTCCTGTATGTGGATAAGCCGAGGAAATTTATTGCCAAAAACTTTGATGAAAGCATTTAAAATGAGTTATTCAAATGGACTGCTGTCTGAAACAACTCGCTTCGCGGGAGGAAAAGATGGAAAAGATGGATTGCCAGGCGTTGGTTTCAAGCTGACACCAGCAGGAGACTTCGACCTGCAAAGGAAACGCCTGACCAATGTCGCTGAAGGAACGGGGAATTCGGATGCAATCACAAAGCTACAAGTTGACACGCTTGCAACGCAATTGCGGGCAGATTCTCTCCAGGTGGATGGGTCTTCCCATATGACTGGGGATCTTGATCTCAGGGGACAAAAACTCATCAACCCCGGCGGAATTGAAATGAATCGCAAATTGATCGTCAATCTGGACACTGATGAAGACAACGATTTGTCAGCGGTGAATATGGTCACTCTGAAAAAATTCCACCCTGCTGCTCCTGAACCAACTCATGAAGTCACGAAGGACCTGGATTTGAAAGGACTTTTCAACGTGAAAAACTCAAAACAACAAACATGGCATGATTTGGGAGCGTATTATAACAATCTGGTTTCTTATAATGACGTCAAGAATATCTTTCTCAGCCGCAAAGAGACGTTTCCAATGGAGACGGCTTTGGATATGGGAAATCACACCATTTTTAACGTGGAAGATCCCGAAGTTGCCGACCAAGGCGCAAATATGCGATATGTGGACAGCCAATCCGCGAAAAAGCTTTCGTTGGAAGGTGGGACAATGACCGGAAACCTGGATATGAATTCGCAACAAATAAACAATATTGCAACGCCAACTCTGAAGCGACAACCCACGCCAAAATCTTATGTGGATAATGCGATAGGAGGTGTGGTAGCCCACACGATGGAATTAGAAGAGAAGCTTAAAAAATACGTAAATGAATCGCATATCACGTCAACCTCTCACCCAAAGGACGCATTCCGCTATCTGATGGAAAATGTGGATGAATCCAGCTCTGAACATGATATGGAAGTAACTGGCATAACTGATTTTTCAAATTCGCCGCATCTTTTCAACAAGAAGGCTTATGACTTGCAAATAACAAAAGATCATTTCAATGAATACGATGGGAGACTTGGATTCAATATGTACAAACTCCCAGAGGGAGAATACACGATTTGCATTGAATTCTTCCCCGCGTCAATGGATGGTGTGAGCGTTGACGTTGTGAGCACAAGTCTGAATATCAATCAGCAATCAACTAAGAAGTTTTCGGGGTATTCCAGATCCATTATCCACATGCACAAATGGCAGATCTCTCCACCTCAATTCATTTTCCTGGATCTGAAATGGCGGGGAACTGCCGAATCAGCCGAAAAAGGAAATGCAAAGCTGATCATATATGGAGTTGCTTGCTCGCAGTCGGATGTTGAGAGCAGCGTCTTCGATTCCCCTTTCGTTTTTGAGGGTGGGAAGATGGTCATGGAGACTGACTTGGATTTGAATGGGCACAAATTGCTCAATTCAAATTTGAAGAATAATTTCATACTGATTGGAAGATTTAGAAAATCATCTGGAGTCGAGATAAATATACTTTTTGATAATTTTTTCAATGATATAGTCATCCCCATCCGATGCAAATTAATTAAAGCATATGCCCAAATTTTATCGAAAACATCTTCTTTTCCGCAACTAAGTTTATATCTCCCAAATAAAGAATCACAAAGTGGAACGAGGGTTAGCAGAGATAATAGAATTCAATTATTTTCTTTTTCAAATGTTGTTTATAAGGAAGGAGAGTTATTTACAGCAAGAATAGATGATCGATCATTAAATATTGACAAGGCCCAAATCACATTTCTTTTTGAAATTATCTAGAAAAATGAGAGCGAGAGAAGCGACCGAAGGGAGCCACGGAGTGGCGAGCCGAGCGAAGCGAAAACAAAGCATTTTTGCTTTCAATCACATAAACCCCACAATTCGGGAAGAAGAACTGGAAGAGATAAAAAAACTCTTCCGATTTTATCACAAAAGATTCTGGTGCTTGAAACGAGCGCATGGTCGATTCAAGAAAATGAATCAGCTCATGAATTTGACCTCTTCCCGTCTGGTTGCAATCGGGACGATTGCTGGGGCAGCAACTCTCAATCCAATCGTGTTGGGAGTGATCTCAGGAGCGGGATTAGTTTTGAAAACCGCGAATGAAATGAAGAATCTGAAAAGCAAAATTGAGATGGCGAAGTTCGCATTCACCACCTATGAAAAAACATTGAGTGATTTGAGGTTTGCCTTGAGGAGTGGAAAATTCGACAGGGACGAATTTCTCCCTGCAATGGAAGCGATTGATGGGATTGTGATTGATTTGGGGTTGAATTTGGAGCGGTTTGAGAAGGAATGGGAAAGTCGATTTGAGTGAGGGAAGCGAGCCGGGAGTGAGCAAAAAATTTTCATTTCTGGGAAATGAAAAATCTTTGAGAACTGCTTCGTTCACTGGTTTTTAACGAAAGTAAAACGAAACCAGGGCTCAAATTTTGTCGCACTGATTCTTACTGGGAACTTCCAGACCCCTTCTGCGAGATACATCTTATACTCTGTTGGATAGGGGTAATCCATATACCGCTTGTCAAAATAATCTATAAAATCCTGCCAGACTTTCACGGGAAAATTACTGCC
This sequence comes from Cladopsammia gracilis, assembly GCA_022457155.1. NCBI lineage: Eukaryota > Metazoa > Cnidaria > Anthozoa > Scleractinia > Dendrophylliidae > Cladopsammia > Cladopsammia gracilis. Next base: position 402,703 of record JAJGOT010000466.1, on the reverse strand, counting down.
GGTGTTGGGGTTGAAAAGCACCATATTTGTTTGTTGCTTTTCCATGTCGGGGTTCAAAGCCACATCCCATCCCGGATAGCGATTTTTCATCATCTGAAAATTCGTTCCCCAATTTTGCTGCACATCATCCAACGCCTTCTGACCCACCACATCTGCTGGGCGGGGGTGCCATTCTATCTTCCGCGGTTGGGGACCAAGTCCCGCCTGCTGTGGCTGGAGAGATGCTTTTTCAACTTTGAATTTTGTTCCATCGCTTCTCCGGGTGAAAGAATTTCTCCCGCTTTTCAATGCATCATGGATTGTTCTCGCATCTATCCCCAAATCGGATGTCGCTGCTGAAACGCTGGGATAAATCTTTGTTGAACTGGAGGAAATGATTTTAACGGGAATCGCATGCGGTTCTGGGAGATGGTTGGGATTTCTCCAGCCGCTTCGGGAAGAGAACCCACCGGGTCCTTGTCGAAAATTCGTTGCATGAAAAAATCTTTTCCATCTTTCCTGATTTTCCAACTCTGGCACCAGCCAGTTCTCCGGAAAGCTAAATAAACCGCTTGTCTCGTGACGCCAAGCCATTTCGCCATTTCCGTTTCTGTTTCAAATTTCTCCAGGGGAGGATCACTGGGAGATTCATGAACTGAAAAACGAGCGACGTTTTGGTCGACAACTGTCACTTCCCTCCCGCGAAACTGAAATTTATTTCTTCCTTCATTAACCGCTTTGTTTAAAGATTTGGGAGAAAAGTGCATGAATTTCGCCAACTTCGCCTGGGATGAAAATCTCTCGCTGAGCCTTTCTTTGGAAACTGCATCTATCAAAACCCACATTTTGATAGGTGGAAAAAAATAAATAAAATTCGGAAAATTCTGGGGATGAATTTCCAAAATCCACTTCTGCTCCTCATTTTAGCAGAACTCATTTGTTAATTTTTTCTCCTTTTCTGGGGAGGATCCAGAATGCCTTTTGGAGATTTTTTTTTTGTTTGGAGAAATTTTTTTTTTTGGCGGATGTTTGAAACCTACCCTCCTGAATGGATAGAATGAAAAAAAAAAACCACTATGTTGAAAACAGCGGTTAAAAAACCAACCCCACAAAGTCTAAAAATGGTTAAGCAGCAAAAATAAAAAATGAAAAATTTGGGGGATGAAAATGATTTCCAAAAAAAAGAATTTCAGAGCTTAACCACACGCACTTCAGGGGGTTTTGTCATTTTCTCCTGAGTTTAGCAGAAAACCGCGTCTCACTTGTTAAATTGGCCCCAGTTGGGAGCCAAAAAAAACACCTGTTTCGACAAAAAACCCCCAGAAGGGAGACAAATTTCACCACAGAAACGAGACAGTCTTTAACGCAAGATGGATTTGTCCCCCAGAGAATCGACGCGAGGAAATCTTTTTCCGGAGTTGGAGAAAACTCTGGGGATGAATTTCAAAATCCATTTTTTGCCTCAAATTCAGCAGAACTCAGGAGTGAATTTTTTGCCGCTTTTCGGGGGTCGAGCCAGAGCTCTTTTGGAAATTTTTTTTGGAGAAGAATTTTTTCTCCCTCAAAAAGTTTTGGGAGGGATGTCTGAAACCTTCCTTCCTGAGTGGATAGAATGAAAAAAACACTGTGCTGAAAAACACAGGTAAAAAACCCACCCCACAAAGTCTAAAAATGGTTAACGAAGAAAAATAAAAATGAAAAATTTTGAACGAAATCATTTCCTAAAAAAAGGATTTCCGCGGCTTAACCACACGCACTTGAGAGGGGGTTTTGTCATTTTCTCCTGAGTTTAGCAGAAAACCGCGTCTCACTTGTTAAATTGGCCCCAGTTGGGAGCCAAAAAACCACCTGTTTCGACAAAAAACCCTAGAAGGGAGACAAATATTCCCTCCCAAATACCCAGAGACGAGACAGTCTTTAACGCAAGATGGATTTTGTCCCACCTAGAGAATCGACGCGAGGAAATTTTTTTCCGGAGTTGGAAAAAGATTTTGAATATTCCGCTGAACTCGGGAGGAAAAACTCTGGGGAATCTGGGAGAAATATTCCGCTGAAATCTGGGAGAAAATCTTTTTCTGGAGTTGGAAAAAGATTTTGAAATTAAACTTCATCATCGTCCTCATTCCTGTCTTCAAACTCATCGAATTCCGAGGCCGCCTGCACCATTTCCTCCACCAAAACTTCATCCACAATGCATGTGATCGCTTTCACATTTTCGCAGAAAAGATGCTTGATGGAAAAGACGACTTGCCCCCGGAGAGGCATGCCAATGAGTTCTTTTTGCTTCAGGATAGGTTTTTTCTTCCTATCGTCACACAACTCCCAAAATCGACAGGAGAAATCCGAGTTGGGGAGTTTGGAGGGATAAATCTTTGCATAAATCTTTTCCTGCTCGGATTTGTCGATTTTCACGAGAGTGAAATCTCCCTCGTGGAATTTGGCGAAAGACGGGGAAATCTCTTTGATTGCCTGCTTCTTTTTCATCGCAGCAGAATTGAGATGTTTTTCCAGATCTTTGAAGAATGACACTTCGTCTTCCGGAAGAGTAATTCCCAGAGAAAACGATTCACCTTGATGAGCGAAAATCTTGAATTTGGTTTGGAGTTTCACTTTGAGCCATTTGCCATCGTGGAGGCATGGGAGGAGACAGAACGAAATTTTGCCAGAAGATTTTTTCACGGGGTTGTCGAGAGAGATGTCGGGGATAGATATTTTCGCAGGGTTCATTTTCTTGGGTGAGACAAAAAAATGAATTAAAACGCGAAAATCCATTTCTCCATGAACTTGCGATCCTCTTCCGATCGGACTGGGAGAAAACCAGTGGCCATATCCACAGCTTTTTGGAAGTTTCTTTCTGCTTCACACGCTTTTTCCCAAACGATTTCCTCTTGAATTTTTTCTGCCTCTTTCTGAGGAGTGGATTTGTTTTCACCTGACATTTTCTCTCCGGAAGAGAAAAAATTCAAAACGTTGCTTGGCAGTCCGCAGCGCTCTGATGCATGGCAGCTTGAACGTTTGAGTGAAATTTTGACATTCCTTTTCGTGCTTGAGCAGACATACATTTTTCCACCGCCTGCTGTTTTTTCATGAGATCCAGGAATTTCTCCAGTCTGGGAGAAACCCAAGTGACTTCGTGCGATTTTTCCCCTGAATCCAGAAAACGAGTTTTTTTCTTGCAGAGTTGATTGAAAAAAACTGTGCGCGATAACTCAAATCGTTCCCGAATTTCCTCTGCGGTGAAAAATTCTTCCCCATCAATCTGGATGAATGGTGTGTCTTCTTCCTCCTGAATCCAGAACACTTTTTGGCCGGCTCTTCTGGTATATTTGGTGTTGCCCGATTTGAGAACTCGCAAAATCGTCTTGGAGGGGAGTCCAGTTTGAAAAATTGGGCTCGTGAAGAAGGAATTGTTGGGTTCTCCCGAATGTCCAAAGCCGAATTGATGGAACTTTGGGAAGAATCGCAAACTGCAAGACCGAGAAAGAAAGGAAATGTCAGCGCCCCAAAGATTTTCAAAGCCCCGAAAACCCTCCTAGATTCGAGAAATAAAAAAATTTCAGCGCCTATTTTGATTCCGGAAAGAAGAGATTTTCCTTCCAGAGCCATGCCCAGAGCGATTGAACAAAATGTGGAAACTGTTGTAGATTGGTTGAATTGGTTGGAAAATGAGGATGATGTTGATGTTCGGAGGAAATCGAATCCCGCGGTTGAAAGATTGAAGAAGCAGATTGCTGAATTGCGGAAGGAAGAATTTGTTGTGGAAGAAAGAGAATCCGCTTTGAAAGGTTTCGCGAGATCATTTGGCATCCCCGGCAGACCAGGTTTTTCTCCCAGAGAATTCTTGAGGACTGTGAGCCGGAAAGTCATTGATTTGTTTGAGAAGAACAAAAGAACCAAAACAAAGATGATTCTTTCCTGCCGAATGAGTCGCACGGATCTGGCAACTGGAGAAGTGACTGAGAAAATGGCTGATTTCCATTCCCAAATGGAAATGAATTTGGAAGGAACCGACCGGAAAGATCTCTTCTATCGCATGGTTGAAAGAATTCTTGAAAACCTTGCGAATTTTCAAAGGAGAGGATCGAACTGGAGATTCGAGGAAGTGACAGATCTGACAATTCTCTTCACCAAGCATCGGCCATTGGGCGGAGGTGCTCACATTCCACTTCCTTCCACATTGAAGAACAAAAAAGCCGTGGTGAACTTGAAAAATGCGGATGAAATGTGTTTCAAATGGTGTGCGACAAGAGCTTGTTTCCCAGTGGAGAAAAATGCAGAAAGAATTTCAGGGGAATTGAGAAAACACGCAGAAACCATGGATTGGAGCGGTTTGTCTTTTCCAACTCCCCTGAGTGATATTGGAAAGTTCGAACGGAGAAATCCAGGATTGGCTGTGCATGTTTTTGGGTTTGAAGATGGTTGTGTTTTCCCCCTGAGAATTTCTGAAGCGAAAGGAAAAATGATTGACCTCCTGTGGTTGAAGCAAGACGAGCAAACTCACTTCTGCTGGATCCGCAGTCTCAGCCGCCTTTTGTCGAATCAAGTGTCAAAACACAATGGCGCACTTGTTTTCTGCAGGAGATGCTTGAACCACTTTCCCAATGAAGAAAAATTGGAGAAACGTGCGGAATCTTGTTCCCAATTTAAAGCTGTGAGAATTATTATGCCGGAAGAGGAAAGTACGGTGAAATTCAAAAACTGGCACAGGAAAATGATTTTTCCCTTTGTGATCTATGCCGATTTTGAAGCGAGGCAACTCCCCGCGGCATCTGCAGGGCCAAATCCAATGAAAAGTTTCACGGAGAAATTCCAGAAGCACATTCCCTGTTCTTTCGCTTTCCATCTTGTTTCCCCGTTTGTGAAGCGAGATCCAGTTTTGTTTCGAGCAGAAAATGATTCCGTGGATGTTGGGGAAAGATTCGTGGAAGATTTGGTGCAGTTTGTGAAAGGAATTCAGGAAGAAATGAAATTCCCGAAGCGGATTAAATTTGGGAAAAAAGAGAGAAAGTTGTTTGATGCCGCAACTGTTTGTTGGATCTGTGAAAAAGAATTTGGATTGGGGGAAAAGAGAGTCAGGGATCACTGTCACTTTTCCGGAGAATTCCGAGGAGCAGCTCATGAGAGTTGCAATCTGAATTTCAGAAAACCCAAATTCACCCCTGTGTTTTTCCACAACCTAACTGGCTATGACGCCCATCTTTTCGTGAAAAATCTGGGAAAAATTGAAGGAGATATCACTTGCATCCCCAACAACGAAGAAAAATACATCTCCTTCTCCAAAAAGATTCTGCTGGGAACAAGATTGAATGATGAAGGGAAAGTTGTGAAAATTTGGCATGAAATTCGATTTCTGGATTCAGTCCGATTCATGGCAGCTCCCTTGGGAAACTTGGTGAAGAATTTGACGGATGAAGACTTCCTGGAAACTCGGAAGGTCTTTGGTGAAAAATGGGAGTTGATGAAACGGAAAGGAGTTTTTCCCTATGAATGGCTGGATTCCACAGAAAAATTTCAGGAGAAACTGCCTGAGAAATCCACCTTCTTCTCCAAACTGAACGATGAGGGCATCTCCGATGAAGACTTTCAATTCGCTGAAAAAGTTTGGAAAGAAATGGAGATGAACAACATGGGAGATTTCCACGATGCATATCTGAAATCAGATGTGACTTTGTTGGCGGATGTTTTCCAAGAATTCAGAAAAGTTTGTCGGAAACATTATGACGTCGATCCTGCTTGGTTTTACACTTCTCCCGGTTTGGCCTGGGATGCAGCTTTGAAGGAAAGCGGAGTTGAATTGGAACTGTTGACTGACGCCGATATGCTGCTGTTCTTCGAGAGAGGAATTCGTGGAGGTGTTTCAACAATTATGCACAGGAGAGCCAGGGCCAACAACAAATTCATGGGTGATGATTTCAATCCTGAGAAACCTTCAACCTTCATTCCCTATTGGGATGCAAACTCCCTGTATGCTTGGGCAATGACAAATCCTCTCCCTGTGGGTGAGTTTGAGTGGATGAACGAAGAAGAGTTGAGAAACTGGGAAAATGAAAGCTGCGTGCTGGAAGTGGATGTGGAAATCCCAGATGAATTGCATGAGATTTTTAATGATTTGCCGCCTCTCCCAGAGAGAAAGATGATTGGAAAAGTGGAAAAACTCATTCCCAACCTTGAGAATAAGGAAAAAATGGTTGTGCATCGGAAAATCTTGAAGCAAGCTCTGGATCTTGGATGCCGCCTGACGAAAATTTGGAGGGGAGTGAAATTCAGGGAAGAAAGATGGTTGGCATCTTTCATTAAGAAAAACATTGCGTTGAGGCAAGAATCCCGAAACGCTTTCGAGAAAGATTTCTTCAAACTGATGAACAACGCTGTCTTCGGGAAAACAATGGAAAACATTCGAAACAGAATAGTCTTTCATTTGGTGTCGTCAGAAAAGAAACTAGTGAAACTCTCTTCCCGGCCCAGCTTTGAGCATTTCACAATCTTTGATGAAAATCTGGTTGGAGTTCATATGCGGCGAACTAAGATGGTCTTCAACAAACCTGTTTTTGTGGGGCAAGCAATTTTGGACATTTCAAAAACTTTGATCTATGACTTTCACTATAACTATGTGAAAAAGAAATGGGAAAAAGCGCAGTTGTGTTTCACTGACACTGACTGCCTGCTCTATGAGATTGAAACAGAAAATTTGTTTGCGGATATCGCCGGAGATGTTGATGCAAAATTTGACACTTCTGAATTTTCTGAAACACATCCGTGCGTTGTTGATGGAACTTTGGAGAGGAAAAACAAGAAAGTTTTGGGACTGATGAAAGATGAAGCTTGTGGTGGAATCATTGAAGAATTTGTGGGATTGAAACCAAAATTATATTCCATCAAGATGCATGGAGGCGGGGGAACGAAGAAATGCAAGGGAGTGAAAAAGAAAGTTGTGAAAAATGGAGACTGGGTTGAGTAATGGCGGCGTAAGGAGCTTGTTTTGAACGTCCGCCACTTTCCTTGCTTTTAAATAGTGGCAAATGGCCTCGATGCTAGAAAAATATTTAACAAAGAGAAAAAACCGTTCATCCAACTCTTCGGATGGTTTAGGAGAATCACCGGATAAAAAAAAGCCAAAAAACCAACAGCAAGAACCCGAAGTCGAAGAAGAAGACGAGATTTTGTCAACATTAACAATGTCGGAAAACGTGAGCGACATGTTGCAAGAGATTCTCACCAAGCTTCAAAAACTTGACGCTATAGAACTCGCTTTAAAGAATATTGAAACTAAGCTGGAGAACCTTGAAACGAGAACGAAGCGACTTGAAGACAATCAAGCTAACACCGACCGTGACATGAGTCAAGTGAAAGAGGGAGTTGAAAAAGTTAACATTAAGATGAAGAAGGTAGACGAAAAGCAAGCGGTTTACGAAACAGAACTGGCTAATTTGACACAAAAAATGGAAGGCTTGGAGGAAAAAACGAAAGAACTGCACACAAAAAAATTGTATTTGGAAGCGTATTCCAGACGGGAAAACATTAAGTTCATGAATATAGAAGAGAGGATGACAACAGATCGGGTAAACAGAGAAGATACTGAAGAAACACTGAGGGATTTCTTGGAACAAGAGTTGGGTTTTGCAGATGCAAGAAATGTTGAGATACAAAGAGTTCACCGCACTGGCAAAGGGAAAAATGGTGGTCCGCGGCCCATCCTGGCTCGCTTCTTGCGCTACAAGGATTGCGAACAGATACTAGCTCGAGGTCGCAGACTACAAGGTACAAATTATCAAATGTTTAAAGATCTACTGACCGAGATAATCAAACGAAGAAGACCGCAAATGGAGACCATGAAATTGGCACGGAGAAATGGAATGACGGCATCATTTAGCACCGCACAGCCAGATAAGTTATATATTAATGGTGTATTTTGGCCTGTTGGTAAACAACTTACTATTCCTGAACACCGCTAAACATTAACGTAATTAAAAGGGGCTAAAGCCACTCTCTGTAATGTTTTTTTTTTTCATGGCGGACGAACAGCAAAAACAAGAATCAAAGAGTACGAAATGACAACACACTGCTTGACTCACAGGGTCCTATTACCGTTTTTATTGCTGTATTTTCATTGTAAAGCATTTTTTTTCTATTTGTTACTTTGTCGTGTATTTTTATTCAAATTATTTAGCTTACGTTATTGTTACTTTTCGCAGAAGCGCTATTGGGCGAATGAGGCCAATCGCATCTATTTCACAATTAACAAAACAAAATGGATCTTAAAATAGGATCTGTTAATGTACGAGGACTAGGGGACAGGGTCAAGCGACGAGAAACATTCAACTGGCTAAGAAATAGAAAAATGTCGATATATTTTATACAAGAAGCCCATTGTACAGAAGAAAATATGCACGATTGGAGAGCCGAATGGGGTTACCAAGCATTATTTAGCTGCTGTTCTAGTAAAAAGGCAGGTGTCGCCATAATTTTTAACAACAATTTTAGTTTTCAAATCTTAAAAACATACTCAGATCCCGAGGGACGCTTTATAATATGTGATTTGATTACAAATGAAAAACACCTAACATTGGCAAATGTTTATGCCCCAAATGATGATGATGCCAATTTTTTTTAACTCAGTTTTTAATCATCTTCTCGACTTTAACTGCGAAGAGATAATAATTGGGGGTGATTTTAACTTAGTACTAGATGTTGAAAAAGACAAGAAAGGTGGCCTTCCCAGAACTCATAAAAAATCCTTAGAAGTCGTTAATACTTTCTGCGAAAGCCTAGACCTGATAGATGCTTGGAGGATTTTAAACCCTGATCTCTCGAGATTCACGTGGCGACAGAAAAAACCTGAAGTTCATTGCAGGCTCGATTTTTTTCTGGTCAATCAGAATACCTTTTGTAATACAATTGGAGCAGACATCATACCAGGATATAAAACGGACCACTCCTTGATCACATTACAAATTTCCCTCCACTCTAACAATAGAGGTCGCGGATTCTGGAAACTTAACACCTCGTTTCTAACGGACAAAGATTATGTTAATCGGATTAAATCAATAATACTCCAAACCAAAGACGAATATGTAAAGGATGACAATGTTGATCCAAGTTTGCTATGGGAAATGGTGAAAATGAAAGTTAGGGAGGGATCTATAATTTTTGGAGCGTCCAAAAAAAGAAAATTAAATAAAGAACAAGAGGAAATTGAACAATCTATTGCAACTCTTGAAAAACACCTTACAAATGTTTATGCTGATAACGCTCAAAAGCAAAAAATATGGTTGGAATTGGAAACAAAGAAACACCAATTAGAGACAATAATTGAATATCAAACTAAAGGTGCGATTCTGAGATCAAAATCCCGATGGTACAACGAAGGCGAGAAAAACACTAAATACTTTCTTAATCTAGAAAAGAGACATTGTAAACAAGGAAAGATAGCCCAACTTAAAATCAATGAAAGTGATTTTGTTAACACAGACAAGGAAATTTTGAATGAATGTGAATCTTTTTACAAAAATTTATATAGCTCTAAAATAGATAACAAAGACGACACACCTGTTTTTTTCCCACCGCAGCAAAACCAAAAGTTTCTAAACAAAGATGAGCAACTTCTTTGCGAAGGATTGCTAAGTTCAAAGGAATGTTTGGAAGCATTAAAATCTATGGCTCCTGAAAAAACGCCAGGAACTGATGGTCTCCCTTGCGAATTTTATAAAGTATTTTGGAATGACCTGTCGGAAATTTTAATCAACGCCCTAAATTACTCGTATCAAAAAGGAAAGCTCTCCATATCACAAAGACGCGGAATTGTTAAACTTATACCAAAAAAAGACACTGAACTTAATTTAATTAAAAACTGGCGACCAATAACACTACTGAATTGCGATTATAAAATTGCAACAAAAGCTATAGCAAGTCGCATGAAAACTTTTCTTCCAAAACTTATTTCGAATGATCAAACAGGTTTTATTAAGGACCGATTTATCGGAGAAAACATCCGTTTAATAGACAGCATTATTAAATATACCGCCGCAAAACGCATACCGGGGCTCCTCCTTTTTATTGATTTTGAGAAAGCATTTGATACATTGGAATGGTCGTTTATTCATAAAACTCTAAAGTACTTTAGTTTTGGCTCATCGTTTCTAAACTGGATAAAAGTTTTTTTACTGTGACATTGAAAGCTGCATTCTTAATAATGGATGGGCGAGCATTTTTTTTGAATTAAGTCGAGGAGTTAGGCAGGGTTGTCCATTGTCACCCTACCTATTCATCCTCTCGGTAGAAATAATGGCTGAAGCAATCCGGAGAAAGAAAGAAATTAGAGGCATAGCTGTTAATGGCAATGAAATCAAATTGAGTCAATATGCAGATGACACAACACTTATCTTAGATGGTTCACATGAATCGCTTCAAGAATCTTTGAAATTATTAGAATTTTTCGGCAATGTATCTGGCCTCAGACTAAATAGTAGAAAGACGGAGGCTCTGTGGATTGGCTCTAAAGCTGACAGTGACCTTAAACTTCTTCCTGAAAAAGGCTTTAGGTGGCCGAAGAAAAAAGTCAAAACTCTTGGTGTGTGGCTGTCGACAGATCCGGATATTACAATCTCTCAAAACTACAAAGATAGATTGGAAAAATTAAAGTCGATTCTGGGATGCTGGAAATTTCGTAGACTTAGTTTGATAGGTAAAATAACGGTTTTGAAAAGCCTTTTAACGTCACAAATGGTGTACATATTGTCTCCTTTACAATCAAACCAGGAAGCAATTAAAGAGATTAATTCCATTTTTTATAACTTTCTGTGGAGTAATAAAGGAGATAAAATAAAACGAAATATAATGATAAACGACTACTCAGAAGGAGGACTAAAAATGATTGATATAGTTTCTTTTAATAAATCTCTTAAATCTGCTTGGATTAAAAAGTACCTTGACCCTGAAAACTGCGGCAGCTGGATTTTTTTTTTTGACTTGGAATTCCAGGAATATGGGGGCAAAGTGATACTAATGGGAAATCTAAGTAAAAAGGATATTTATAGATATATCGAGGTAACAGACCCTTTCGTGAAAGAAGTCCTTGAAGTCTGGTCAGAAGCTTTCTTTGAGGAAAGCATTGGATCTCATAAACACTTTCTCTCATTACCTTTATGGCATAACTCACTCATAAGGATTGAAAATAGACCTATCTTTTATAAAACTTGGTTTTGCAATGGTATAACTAAAGTCAAACACTTAATGGACGATTCCTCTAATTTTCTTTCTCTTACTGCTTTCCAAAACAAATATAATTTCCGAGTTCGGCCTTTAACCTTTCTCGGAATAACGTCGGCAATTAAACCTTTATGTAAGCAAAATACAACTAACCAAAGTAATCATGAAGGTTTCTTCTCGAAATTTCTAGAAAGTTCAAAACCGTCGAGACTCGTATATAAAAAGTTAGTATCAAACAAAAGTGAACAACCCGGAATATGTCAGGAGAAATGGTACAACGAAATCAATCTTGAGCCAGACCAAAATGTTAATTGGAAAACGGCTTACCAATTATCCTTTCAATGCACCAAGAGCTCAAAGCTAATAGTTTTTAATTTCAAATTTCTACATCGACGTATATCAACTAACAGTTTTTTGCAAAAAATAGGAATCATAGATGAAGATAAATGTACTTTCTGTCAGACTAAAACGGAGAAACTGGTGCATTTATTTTGGGAATGTGAAAAAACGCAATTGTTTTGGAGTAGTATTTATACATGGTTACAGTCTTGTCAATTAGTTACAAAAGATGATGAGCCATTACATGTAGCAACCGCCTTGGGTCTGAGGCCGGATACGTCTAAATACAAATTACAAATTAATTTTTGTTTTTTAATGGCGAAATATTTTATTTGGATCTGCAGACAAAAAGAATGCATACCAAAGCTAGAAGATTTCCTAAGATATTTGAAACAAATCCATCAAATGGAGAAGAACAATCCTTTCGTTTCAAAAAAATGGGATCCTCTTTTGCGTCACCTTTAATGCGCTGAAATACACTGACCCTTGGTTCCGAAAAATAATGTCAGCTTGTTTTTTTTTTACACCAACCCATCTTTTATTTTAAAAAAGATATCTGGCCCAAACTTTCGATCCAATAGCACTTCTGCACTACTTACTACTTTTGTTTTGTTTTGTTTTGTTTTTGTTTTTTGTTTTTGTTTTTGTTTTTTGTTTTTGTTTTTTTTTTTGGTAAGTACTTGGGTGGCCTGTGCACCAGTTGCTTTTTCTTCCTTTTTCTTTTCTTTTCCTTTTTTTTTAACTTAATATATATAGTTTATTCCGATTGTACACTTTCCTTTTCTTAAATACTGCTATTAATAACACTAATAGTAACAATTGTATTCATGTATATTTGAAAAATAAACAAAATGATTATTAAAAAAAAAAAAAAAAATGAAGACTTGTTTGCCTGTCTGGAAAGTCAAAAACCGGCAATGCGGCAAATGGAATGCATCCGCAGTTTGAAGCATGAACTCTTTTCCCAAACTGTGAACAAGACTGCGTTGAGTGCAAATGATGACAAACGATTTGTGCGTGAAGATGGAATTGGGACATTGGCGTGGGGGCATTGGCGGTTGAGAGGGGAAAAAACTTCTGCTGAATTTAGTAGAAGTGTACAGAGAGGACTGGCTCACTCCTGTTTCACGCTGGTCTCAAGCGTTTCTCATTTGTTTTCTCACTTCTGTTTCTCGCTGGTTTGAAGCGGTTCTCATTGCTGTCAATTGGGGATGGAGAAACACGTTCAAATTGGTGAGAAAGGTTTCTGATCAGGGGGCAATGAGAAACGCTTGAGACCAGCGAGAAACAGGAGTGAGCCAGTCCTCTCTATACACTTCTACTAGCCAAGACATTTCGTTTATAAGGTTACGGATATCTTAAGAGACCTTAAGATCAGGGAGCCGCAAAAGCAGACAATCATCGATAGTTTCTTTTTACATACCTAAGGACATTGCGTTTTAGAAATTAACTATATGCAATGCACATAAAATATGTACTTTTTCTGTTCTGTTCATCCCTGAAACATGGGGAATTGGGTATACTGTTTTTATATATAGCAATTCGTGTGACGGCAATGCCAGAGCTTTTCAGATGTGTACATTTATTGAGCCGCAAGTCTTTTAAACTTGGACTGTAGTTTTTAAATTAGTGTTAAATTTATATATTTAATATAAAAAGCAACATTCAACAACCCTGTGATGGATAACACAATTACAAGTGGTCTTAAAAGCTTCAAAAGACATGTACTGGTACATGATAAGCCCTCTAGTGTACTTTTTTTTTAACCTCCCGTAAGCGGACACCTCCTGTAAGCGGATACTTACCCTTGGTCTTGAGGGTGTCCGCTTACAGCAGGTTCGACTGTATACATTGTAATTTAATTTGATGCACCATTTAAACTTCAGAGGATTATTTCCTAAATAATGAGCTTTATTTCTTTTCACGGTGGGCGCAGAAGTCTCAAAAAGTGGCAAGGGTAATAATAACTTATTTCTGTTTTGATGTTGTTAACGTGAAATTTTACAACAGCAGAGAACTCATGTTCACAAATTGAACATTTTTCCGTTAATTTTTGCAATTTTTGGCGGGAAAATGACGTCATAAAGTTGGCACCAAAAAATTAACTTAGTATTATGGGACATTTTCTGAAAGTACTCGCTACAAGCATCTCAAACCTTAAAAAATCTCGCAAATATGTTGATCCGATCAAAATATATGACATTTCAAAATTTGAATTTCCCGCTCATAATCTGCTGGGGTCAAAGTTCTTTTAGAATCAAATCGACTGAAATCTTGCGCTTCAAACTATTTTAACAGTTTTGAACCTAGGAAGCTGAAATATTACAACAATATAGAAGTTATCATTGGCTAAAATCCTATGATTTTTGTTTTTCAAATTTAAGTATTTTGGCGGGAAAATGACGTCACAAAGATGGCCCCAAAATTTCAAATTAGTATTATAGGATATCTGATGACAGTTTATGAAAGTACATGCCATAATAATTTCAAAAGTGAAATAAGTTCGTGAATATGTTTAAGCGATCCAAAGATATGACATTTCGAAGTTGGAATTTCCGCCATTTTGTTATGACGAAATATCTGCCACTTTTTGAGCCTTCTGTGCCCACCGTGTAATTTGTTTCCCAAGACATGTCCAAAAAGACTTCAAGGGGAAATCAAATTAGATATTAAAGGTGCATACAAAAAAGGAGACTTGACATGTTCATGCACCTTTAATATCTAATTTGATTTCCCCTTGAAGTCTTTTTGGACATGTGACCCGAAAAAGCTGATCCCCAGTCCAATTTGGACTACCCTTATGAACCCTGGTCAGTGGACACAATGTTTGTCAATAATTGAACAGCACCTCTCAGCAGATGCAATAATCAAATATCACACAGTATAGTAGTCTGTTTTAGTTGTTTAAGAGCCCGTGACAGAAAATATCGAGAATCGCTGGACAGGCTCCCAAAATCGAAAATCCTGATAATTTGCCAAAAAGACACTTTTGGGGAGCTATGTTAAAAAATATTATTGAAACTTTCTAGAAAAGGGGGAAAAACGAAAATACCGGATTTTGCCTAATTAATTATGCAAAAATCACAGTTAAATTGACCAACTTCAGTACCCTTGTGCTGAAACAAGGTGCAATACTAGAAAACGGAGATATGTTTTTTCTTTAGTATTAATCATTTACTTTTTAGCCATTGTCCTTTTTAAAGTTTTGCAGCGATTTAGAAAGTTTCACGGTTTCTTTAAAAAATACCATCTCCTGCATTTTGTGAAAATGCAAAAATTGAGCAACTTCAGTGGCATGAAATCCATCTTGGTATATGTCAGATACCAAATCAAAATATATACAAGGATAAAGTTCGGTCCTTATACTGAAACAATATGAAATTAAAAAATCTGGGCAATTCAGATTCGTGTTGACAAAACGAAAACTTCGCGAAGCGCTGTGGTCAAATTTGCATAAATTAGCAAAATGTTAAATACTATAAAACTATACGTTCTGAGGAAATACGATAGACTGCCGAATCGACCCATGAAAAGAAAACCTTATTTATTTTAAGATGGTTTATTTGTTTCATCTTAGCAGTTATCTATATCATTTTTCGGCTTTGAGATATCTTAAATATAAAGGAAATCGGTAAAACTGGCCGCTTATTGATAGTCGACCGTCTGCGTTGGGAGGCAAACGCCGTGAAGCGGCGTAGCTGTTAAGTCAACTATACTTTTTAATTGTAGTGTCTTTATAAAATGTCAATTCTCCTTTGAAAAAAGACGATTTTTTCGGCAAATTTATTAAACAATGTTTACTAAACTCAAACTGGAAGTCGTTCTGGTACACTTGACAGGCAAAGTCACGCAACATCGCGATCACGGTTTCGAAAATGTGGAGATGTTTAAATGTTTTCATGTTAAGAACTGTGGATATTTTTTTCATAGCCTGATCACAAATTGAAACAATTAACCTCCAAATTATCTATGTTTATTACCTCTGAGTTGTAACTGCATGATCAATTAACATGACACCGTCGCGTGACTACAAATTGAACGTTTAAGGTAATATATATAGATAGCCCAAGCCTAACAGCGTCGCACTTTGAACAAGCTTAACTAAGGTGAAAGGTTGGAAGCACAAGAATTAAGATTGACGAACGGGCTATTTTCAATTTTAGCAATTCTCAAAAACAGTATTACGCGACCGTCTGCACAGTACATTTTTATAGACCGAACAAAAGTTCACAAAAACAACTTTTCTCTGTCTGGAATAACTAGTACCACTACTTTCCGAATAAAATACAGTTTTTGTTTGTCAAAAATTGCTCGAGAAACTGATTTAAAAATCAGAAATTGCAAAAATACACAAACATATTTGCATAAGGCGATGCGAGTGAAGATGGAACTGTACTATAAAATCAGTCTTGTTTTGTTTATATAAAATCGCTTTTAAATCCATCTAATGAATGGACAAACACATAAAAATGGACAACACAATCTTCTTTCGAAAAAAATTATTGAAATCTCCATTAGTTTACGTTTAAAAGCAAAACGCGTACCATTTAAGCTTAATTATAGCTCATCGAGTTCAAGCTTTCTTCGATGAAATTCAAGAGATCGATACAACTGAATTCAAGCACGTTTTAAAATCAATTCTCCAAAACTAACAATAACACCAATAAAAAGTCACTCACAGATTGATATCAACATAAATTGTCATCGAAAACAGTAATCTGTTTTACGTTTAGTCCCTCGCTTGCTTGGAAATTCAAATCTCCGCTTCTGGTTCTGAAATCCGTAGAAAACAAACATCTCCCGCATTGATAAAAAACAAGATTTTATCCCTGAAAGCTCGTCTTTTTACACTAAAGCGGCTTCTGAGTATCCCTTAATTAGTATCCTTGTCTTGAGTAGCAAACCGCGAAATATTCAGGGAAATAACGCCTTTAATTTAAACGGTTTTCCCCGCTTAGTAAATTCACAGTAAAACATCAAAGTGTTTTTCTAGCTGACGTGACATTCGGCCGTGTAACCGCGCGAAAAACAAAGCCTCGCTTTGGTTTCAACATGACGTCGTACGCGCATGTTTTCCGACGTCATACGCGCCCGCGACCTAGTCCTGCGCGACGGCGGAGGGCGGCGTCGGGCACACGCGCGCCCGCGAAACATTCCGCTAGCCATGACCATGAAAAATGAAGAGCATCGGTTCTATGAGTATGGAGCTGCGCAGCCAGGCCTTCGGCCTGGCAAGTGCTCCGCTATAATTTTAACTTTTTACGCTTTTAAATCATACTTGTTACTCGTGGCGAAGCACACGAGTTATAAATCCGGCGTTGACTTTTCTTGTTTTTTTTCGTGTCACATTAGCGCATGCAAATTTATGCACGCATATTTAAGTCTATATAGACGACTATATGGCTTTCGGCCATGAAATACATACCGTAAAATCTCTCCATTGTGTACTCGAGAAGCAAGATAAAGAACTACTGCGTACAACTGCACACTTTCAAGACAATTCAAGGCGTTCATGGATAAATAGGACCGTTTGATATTGTGTTCGCTTTTTATTCCTGTGGGATTTTTGCTCTGGCAAGTTGTGTGTTTTATATATTAAACTTGCCATTTGCTTAGCGATCGAGCTCCGGGTCGAGCTTAAGTGTCAGCTACTGAATCTAGTGAATGCAGTGTAGTCTTACTTTTAAACCCGTGTATACGTGAAAGCATGATGAACAGGTTATCGGCAAGGGTGTTTAAATAAAATTCATTCTCTCACTCACTCACTCACTCACTCACTCACTCGCTCCTTCCATCAGCTGTAAACTTAGTGAGCAAATGCTTTGTTACGAACACGTTTCGTAACAGGAATTCAACGTGAATCCAACGATAACAATAATTAATTTGATGTAAACGAATATAGACAACAATAAGCTTACAGATGTTTCGCATTTGGAGTTTTTAGTGCAACATTTAAATCGATCTAAAAGGATTTTGCAACCTAAACACGCGTTCTGATGCGTATCTAGCTTAAAACAAGAGGCTAAACATAGCCTATACTCATGCGCATGAGACTCTAAGACGAGTTTATTGAAGCTACCAATTTTTCTGTAGTCGCTTTGAATATTTAATTTATTGATTCCTGATCAAACCCACACTAGTGTAATACTTCCCAAACGTTAACCGTGAATTATTTCTATTACATTGGGTTATTCCAGAAAGAATCCCCCCCCCCCCAACCGACGGATGGCAAGATTGTTTGACCCCTTCCCCCCCCCCCCCTCCCGCCTGGATTTCCAAGCCAAGAGACCCCTTCTCCTGCCCGGATTCCCAATATTTATGGAAGCCCTGAATTTACAGGTAATGATGGTGATGAGTGCTATAAATTGGTGAAACATTTTAATAAAAATAAATATTGCGTGACACATCATGAAACATGACACCCCCCCCCCCCCCCCCCCCGTTTGATTTCAAGACCAAATCGAAATGAAATTTTTCTATAAAGCTAGTCCTTTAAATAACTGCTTTGATTTTGCCATGTACTAGTTTTTTCCAAGCTTCACAGTTTTTCAAAGTGTTGTCGCAAATACACTTCTTTCATATATGCAAATTTCGTGTGGAATGTAATTCGATCGCGTGCTGCTTTCACATGATCATGAATCCAAAATATTTGTTCTAAAGGTCCAAACTTTTTAATGAAACTCATATTTCCTTGAATGAAAATGTTTTTTCCTTGAACAAAAGAGTTAAACGCTTATCAGAATTCAGTGATTTTCTGCTTCCGGAAGGCTTGGCGATTTATTTATCCTGAATGCAGTGCGCAGCGCTGGCGTCTGCGAATTATATTATAAACATCACAAAATAATATTTAAATTCAGCAACCTGCTATATTATATCTAGTGTTTTCTAAAATTTCCGACTTTGCTTGTGTATATAGAATGCCATTCTTATCCGTAAAGATGATTCGCATAATGTTTTCGCGAATCAAAAAATCTTGAAAGCAAACTTTATTTCAGAAAGCGCTATTTAATTAACTTAATTATATTTAAATACTAGCGTTCCTTTACCGTGATTATTGACTTCACGAAGAAAACATTCGAACAAGTTTGCGTCTAATGTTTCCCAAACCGTGACTGCATTCTGTTACATTTGAAAAGACTACTTTTAAAAGCAATAAAATCAGTAAACGACCGGGTTATTTTTCAATTTTAGTAATTCTCAAAAACTGTATTATGCGACAGTCCGTTGACTCTGTGTTTAGAGTGCACAAAAGCTCACAAAAGCAACTGTTTCTCGGTCTAGAATAACAAGTATGACACAAAGAAAAAGTCAAACAAAAATTGATATCAACATAAATTCTCACCGATAAATGAAATTTCTTTTATGGTAAAGTCCCTCGCCTGCTTGAAAATTCTTTAAAACTCCGCTTCTTCGGATTTGATCGCCCCCCGCACTGATAAAACTTGAAGCAAGATTTCGTCGCTCGTCGCTTACAGCTCTCCTTTTTCTCCACTACAGCGGCTTCTGAGTACTCTTTAAAGCTTTCTCTTTCCATTTTGAGTATTTTGAATGTGTGTTGTTATTCCGACAAGACAAAGAAAACCAAGCACATGCCGAGCGCGGCAGACGTTTTTGTAGAATTTTTATGTGACCTGCGACCCGGTTAGTAATAATATATGCGTGCATAAATTTGCATGCACTAATGTGACAAAAACAAGAAGAAACGCCACCGATTTTATACCTCATGCGCTTACTGCGCATGACTAATAATAAAATTTAGTTCGTAGATAGTATGTGCTCTTGGACAGCGCAGTGATTGAGTTTGTGGCTTAGTCCCGGACGGCCCGAGTTCGAATCTCCATCTAGCCCTTTTTTTTCTTCTTTTTTTTTTTCTTTTTTCGAACTGACATTATGAAAGTGATGTACTTTTTTTTTTCGTTCGTCAAAAATCCTTACGTTTAATTTAAAAAATATATATATATCGAACTGTGTCAGTGTGAAAACGTATTAAAGCTTACGGCAATATTGCGTTACGCGTTACGCGTTAGCATTTGGCTCTTAGGAGCCTTTGATTAGATATAATTTTAAGCTTATGTTTCTCTGTAAAAGCACTCAAATCACTTGAGAATCAATGCTGCAATGAGTTAAAGGCGCCACGAGTTCAAGCTGTGTACAGCTTCTTGTTAATTCTAACTTGGGGGAAAGGCAAAAAAGTCGAATTTTGTGCGCTTGGGATGAAATCACTGTCACACGTGTCACACACGCCTAATTGCAGATTTGTCCAAAATTGTGGCAACCGTATCTCTTCCCATAATAGAGATACACTAAATTTTATTCCGCAGTTTAAAAACACTATTCTAGTACTCTTTATAAAAATACATGTGATTTTCAGAGTAAGTCAGAATTTTGAGAAATTTTTATTTTTGCTGCACGACTTGGCCGTCTTCGTGAACAAGCTGTTGACTTTGATCTGTTTGAGTTGTTATTAGATGATCAATTCCAAATAATTTGAGTTTCTTTTACCGTTTTTGTTAAGTTATAGGATGCATCCGTTGCTGGTAAAAATCTAAGCCTCTACGGATAAATACACGCTGGGCACCAAATACTCCAAAATGGGGTATTTTCAGCTTGATGAAAGGTCCATTTCTAGGGTTTCGGGTGGCAATGACATTCGCCTCAAAATCTCGAGTCTTATGAAGTCTTGAAACAAAATAAAGGTATTTTCGTTTATCCTATATCAACCTTGTTTCGTGCAGAAAGTTTGAAGGAAATCGGAAAATCGATCCAAATCGAGTGGTCGAAATTAACACGGACAGCCTCTTTAATACAATACTTAACCGAATTCTCTGGATGGTTTTGGGGGGATGGGTTTATAAAGGGAAGGGAAGACATTCAAGTAGAACTTAATGATTAACCCTGCCAGTAAAAAAAACTATAACTGAGAACATTAACAAACATTTCTAAAACGTAACACTTTAGGTGACTCGCTTGTTTCTAATATACATGTGAATGTGAATTTCACAAGTTGTTTACTACATTCGCGTCCGTGTTGTATCGGCACTATACATTCACTCGCCTTCGGCTCGTGGTTGTATAGGCCGATACAACACTCCCGCTCATGTAAACATAGGCACGCATTGCGTGCATGAGCTATTTTGAAAATTCCCTAAATGATATGAAATGGTGAAAGCAACAAAACAGTGGAAGAAAACTAGCACAAATAACCGCCTGCAGATATACGTTTTTCAAATCCTCCGGCTCGCCCCCTACCCCCAAAAACTACCAAGATCACGAACTGCGTCCCGTTTCTCGAACGTCCCGATAACGTTTCGGTCCCGGAAAGCTATCTTATGTGCGCAATGTATTCATTAAAGATTAAAATTTTGTTGATTTTGAAAGCTAAGCAATAAAATTCTAAATTGACAAAACAAGTCGAGCTGGTTTGAGGGCTAAAAATGCATCACCATTTTATAGATTCTGATTTGAATATGAGTTGCGGGCCCGAAAAGTTGCCGGGACTTTCGAGAAACGGGCCCACTGGGACCAAAACTCTATTTAGGTGGAAAAATGCAAAGTTTGCTTTTGTATTCTAGCCTAAAGGGTTAGGGTATGAAAATAGGTGGGAAGTTTTGGCTAGCTTTTTCACGGGATCTTCGGAGTTATTTTATGACGAAACTACGGCCCCAGTGAAATGAGCAACTGGTTTCTGTAATCAGTGTATTAAATGTCAACCAGAAGAGTCCTGCACAGAAATTTGATGCATCCAAATTGAAGGATTATTATTTTCTGAAAATTCTAGTCTTTTTTTTAAAAAGTTGCTTTTATTATTCACAAAAGAAACGTGGAAATGGTTCCCTTTGGCCGCAAACGAATTAAATTAAATAGTTTTTAACTCCAAACCACAAGCTAATTAAATTAGTGACAAAAATTCTTTGAACCACCTGTTTCTGTAATGTCAACCAGAAACGTCTTTAACAGAAACTAAACGCATGTAAAATGAATATTGGTAGCCTCCTTGTAAATTGCAACTAATAGTATTCAAACAACTGTTTTTATTCTCCACAAAAAATCGTGCAAATAGAAACAGAAACTAATTAGATTAAATTGTTTTCAACTCAAAACCACAACCTTGAGGTTAACATTTGGAACCAAACATCTTTTCCTGTAATGTCGACCAGAAAAGTCTTAAATCAGAAACTTAGCGCATCCAAAATGAATTTTGCAACTAATAGTTTTTTGAACAGGCGTTTTTTAACGCACCATAAGAATTAACGTTTTCTCAAAAACATGTTGAATGCCATCACGTACCAGTTTCTATAAGGACAAAGTTCAACATTTGCACGTGCACACAACGTGACTGCTCATACAAAATATAGTCGCTACTCGCTTGTAGTAATCGCTTGGGGCATACAAAATTAATAACCTACACATCTGCTCACATTAATTCACAGAAAGATAAACGTTTTAAATACTGTAAATTGTATATTCAGGATTGCATTAAGTTTTCTCTGTTGAACTCCATGCATCCCGGACAAGTTTCTATAAGGACAAAGTTCAACATTTTCACGGGCAGACAACGTGACTGACAAAAAAGATACCATTTCAAATAGTAATCGCTTGAAACCCAGGTTTGAAACATCCAATTCATATTCCACATCACATTATTTGAAATCCGCTTGCCGTTTTTGCAATAAAGCTACACTTTCTTATTTCAGTACAAGCTCACCTATAAACGTAACCGCAGTCCACATTTTTTGGACGTCTCATCCCTCGCAGACCATTAATTGTACAATTCATGCATAGAGCACATTTTAGGCAGTATTTCCGAATAAATGCCCTTGATATTGCCATGTTAGCAAGCCAGTCGGGATTACTGCACAATTCCCAACCAACAAATCTTCAAAACGTTACACTTTTAGTGTTTGAGGCAACAATCGCGAACATCCAAGATGGCTGATTTTCAATTCATGCCAAGTGCCCTTCTCTGACCTTCAGTAATACCATTTTAGAAGCGAGAATTTGATTGGCTGACATAGTACACGGTGTACATACTAGAGACAATCTGATTGGTGTGACATAACCCAAGACATACATCCATCCATACATACATACATACTAACAAACAAACATCACAAACCAACCTTTGCGCCTGCTAATGAGCTATTTTTTTCAAAATAGCTCAAAAAAGCAATTACTTACAATTTACTGACTCAGTCTTTAGACCAACACACATAGCGGAAACGCGCTAAATATGTAAAATTGCTCTCCTCTTAATTTTACCGAGATTATATATTATTTTGCTCCTAAAACATATAACGACAAGAAACTGGTAGTATTCAATTTGGTGAAACTTACGAACCGGTTTTGGTCACTCTAAGTGTTTTCCTGGTTTATAAACAACTTATCGAAACTGCGGCATTCGCGCTGTGGTCTTGTACGCAGATTTTAGGCTTCGTTGTTTACGAATGGTAATGAAATTTGACAATTCGTCAGGGGGATAACACCATACCCTGGGGTGTAGTTCTCAGGCATATATTCTCCAATGGAGCCATTGTTTGTGAGCATTCGCCAATAGACCTATTCAGCTTGTATGTTTTGTTTACCCAATGTAGGTCATGTGATGTTCTCAAGGGAATTTGTCCTTTGTCTTTTCATAAATTATGCATACATATTCACGTGAAGAAAACAAAATTTAAAAGAAACAGTTCTCAAGGGTAACATCACATGATCTACATTGGGAAAACAAAACATACAAGCTAAAGAGGTCTATTGTATGTCAAGCATACTGTAAAGTCAATTCGGTCCCCCTGACGAATTGTCAAATTTAATTACCATTCGTAAACAACGAAGCCTGAAATCTGCGTGCAAGACCATAGCGCGAATGTCGCAGTTTCGACAAGTTGTTTATCAACAAGGAAAACACCTGGAATGACCAAAACAGGTTCGTGAGTTCTACTAATAGTACCAGTTTCGTGTCGTTATATGTTTTAGGAGCAAAATGATATATAATCTCGGCAAAATTAAGAGGAGAGCAATATTACATATTTAGCGCGTTTTCGCCATGTGTGTTGGTCTAAAGGCTGAGTCAGTAATGTCGCAGTGTCGCAGTAAATTTTAATGGTCTGTAGCATTCGCAATCGAACTTGCTGTAAGGTACAACGCATGCCTATACAACATATTCTTGGTGTTGAGTGTCCATGATTATTATTTTTGGAGGCGCAATAAATATTTATTACACCTCGGGTGGAAATAAGCTCCAAGGTTGACGGCATTTATGTTGCAGAGTTTCCGTTCCGACGATTTTTTTGGGAACTAGGCCATATTCTACACTATATTAAAGGAAGTCGATTCGCAGATTTTGAGCCAAATAAATTAAAACAGACCATTTTTTTTTCTAGGAGGGCCTCAATATGAAATGAGGGGTTTGCGCAAATCCAGATTTTGGCTCCTGTATTTATTTCGAAGAAAATTGGTTCATATTTAATAATCTATGCTTCATTCAAGTAGGAGATACAAAAAGGATTATTACAATATAGTATAAAACAAAGAAGTTATAACCAAACGTTTGCCGTTGCGAAATTCCATCCAGGTCACAGATGAGCGCATTTTGCATTTCGAGCGAGTCAGCTTAATACGCGTTTCGATCTTTAGAAACCGTTTACAAATAAGCATTGCGGTATTAACCGTAGCCTCTGTGACGGCCAAATTTGTGGACTGTTCCGCCGCAATTATTTATACGTTCACTTGCCTTCGGCATCACAAAGTATCATATCTTGTATGTATGATAGTGAATTTTAATGTAGCTATAGTTGCTCATTTTCCTTTGATTTCTCTACAGGACAACGCCTGCTGTCCATCATGGTTAATGTCTGGTGTCTGATATCACAATTCCCCAAGAAAGAATCAAAGAACAATAACAAGAGGTAGAGAAAATAGCACTAAGTCTTTTGACGGGAAAATCTAGAAAAAATTGCACAGCGTTTCCCCGAACAATAATTTCCTGAAGAAAATTCCCGCCAATAAAAACACCCGACACGTGCAAAAAAATGTGAAACAAGAAGCTGTAGACAGCTTGAACTCGTGGCGCCTTTAACTCATTGCAGCATTGATTCCCAAGTGATTTGAGTGCTTTTACAGAGAAACATAAGCTTAAAATTATGTATAATCAAAGGCTTCTAAGAGCCAACCCGAGAAGATGAAATGCTAACGTATACGTTAGCATTTCATCTTCTCGGGTTGGCTCTTAGAAGCCTTTGATTAACGTATACGTATACGTTAGCATTTCATCTTCTCGGGTTGGCTCTTAGAAGCCTTTGATTATACATAATTTTAAGCTTATGTTTCTCTGTAAAAGCACTCAAATCACTTGGGAATCAATGCTGCAATGAGTTAAAGGCGCCACGAGTTCAAGCTGTCTACAGCTTCTTGTTTCACATTTTTTTGCACGTGTCGGGTGTTTTTATTGGCGGGAATTTTCTTCAGGAAATTATTGTTCGGGGAAACGCTGTGCAATTTTTTCTAGATTTTCCCGTCAAAAGACTTAGTGCTATTTTCTCTACCTCTTGTTATTGTTCTTTGATTCTTTCTTGGGGAATTGTGATATCAGACACCAGACATTAACCATGATGGACAGCAGGCGTTGTCCTGTAGAGAAATCAAAGGAAATGAGCAACTATAGCTACATTAAAATTCACTATCATACATACAAGATATGATACTTTGTGATGCCGAAGGCAAGTGAACGTATAAATAATTGCGGCGGAACAGTCCACAAATTTGGCCGTCACAGAGGCTACGGTTAATACCGCAATGCTTATTTGTAAACGGTTTCTAAAGATCGAAACGCGTATTAAGCTGACTCGCTCGAAATGCAAAATGCGCTCATCTGTGACCTGGATGGAATTTCGCAACGGCAAACGTTTGGTTATAACTTCTTTGTTTTATACTATATTGTAATAATCCTTTTTGTATCTCCTACTTGAATGAAGCATAGATTATTAAATATGAACCGATTTTCTTCGAAATAAATACAGGAGCCAAAATCTGGATTTGCGCAAACCCCTCATTTCATATTGAGGCCCTCCTAGAAAAAAAAAATGGTCTGTTTTAATTTATTTGGCTCAAAATCTGCGAATCGACTTCCTTTAATATAGTGTAGAATATGGCCTAGTTCCCAAAAAAATCGTCGGAACGGAAACTCTGCAACATAAATGCCGTCAACCTTGGAGCTTATTTCCACCCGAGGTGAAATAAATATTTATTGCGCCTCCAAAAATAATAATCATGGACACTCAACACCAAGAATATGTTGTATAGGCATGCGTTGTACCTTACAGCAAGTTCGATTGCGAATGCTACAGACCATTAAAATTTACTGCGACACTGCGACATTACTGACTCAGCCTTTAGACCAACACACATGGCGAAAACGCGCTAAATATGTAATATTGCTCTCCTCTTAATTTTGCCGAGATTATATATCATTTTGCTCCTAAAACATATAACGACAAGAAACTGGTACTATTAGTAGAACTCACGAACCTGTTTTGGTCATTCCAGGTGTTTTCCTTGTTGATAAACAACTTGTCGAAACTGCGACATTCGCGCTATGGTCTTGCACGCAGATTTCAGGCTTCGTTGTTTACGAATGGTAATTAAATTTGACAATTCGTCAGGGGGACCGAATTGACTTTACAGTATGCTTGACATACAATAGACCTCTTTAGCTTGTATGTTTTGTTTTCCCAATGTAGATCATGTGATGTTACCCTTGAGAACTGTTTCTTTTAAATTTTGTTTTCTTCACGTGAATATGTATGCATAATTTATGAAAAGACAAAGGACAAATTCCCTTGAGAACATCACATGACCTACATTGGGTAAACAAAACATACAAGCTGAATAGGTCTATTGGCGAATGCTCACAAACAATGGCTCCATTGGAGAATATATGCCTGAGAACTACACCCCAGGGTATGGTGTTATCCCCCTGACGAATTGTCAAATTTCATTACCATTCGTAAACAACGAAGCCTAAAATCTGCGTACAAGACCACAGCGCGAATGCCGCAGTTTCGATAAGTTGTTTATAAACCAGGAAAACACTTAGAGTGACCAAAACCGGTTCGTAAGTTTCACCAAATTGAATACTACCAGTTTCTTGTCGTTATATGTTTTAGGAGCAAAATAATATATAATCTCGGTAAAATTAAGAGGAGAGCAATTTTACATATTTAGCGCGTTTCCGCTATGTGTGTTGGTCTAAAGACTGAGTCAGTAAATTGTAAGTAATTGCTTTTTACATGAGCGGGAGTGTTGTATCGGCCTATACAACCACGAGCCGAAGGCGAGTGAATGTATAGTGCCGATACAACACGGACGCGAATGTAGTAAACAACTTGTGAAATTCACATTCACATGTATATTAGAAACAAGCGAGTCACCTAAAGTGTTACGTTTTAGAAATGTTTGTTAATGTTCTCAGTTATAGTTTTTTTACTGGCAGGGTTAATCATTAAGTTCTACTTGATTGTCTTCCCTTCCCTTTATAAACCCATCCCCCCAAAACCATCCAGAGAATTCGGTTAAGTATTGTATTAAAGAGGCTGTCCGTGTTAATTTCGACCACTCGATTTGGATCGATTTTCCGATTTCCTTCAAACTTTCTGCACGAAACAAGGTTGAAATAGGATAAACGAAAATACCTTTATTTTGTTTCAAGACTTCATAAGACTCGAGATTTTGAGGCGAATGTCATTGCCACCCGAAACCCTAGAAATGGACCTTTCATCAAGCTGAAAATACCCCATTTTGGAGTATTTGGTGCCCAGCGTGTATTTATCCGTAGAGGCTTAGATTTTTACCAGCAACGGATGCATCCTATAACTTAACAAAAACGGTAAAAGAAACTCAAATTATTTGGAATTGATCATCTAATAACAACTCAAACAGATCAAAGTCAACAGCTTGTTCACGAAGACGGCCAAGTCGTGCAGCAAAAATAAAAATTTCTCAAAATTCTGACTTACTCTGAAAATCACATGTATTTTTATAAAGAGTACTAGAATAGTGTTTTTAAACTGCGGAATAAAATTTAGTGTATCTCTATTATGGGAAGAGATACGGTTGCCACAATTTTGGACAAATCTGCAATTAGGCGTGTGTGACACGTGTGACAGTGATTTCATCCCAAGCGCACAAATTTCGACTTTTTTGCCTTTCCCCCAAGTTAGAATTAACAAGAAGCTGTACACAGCTTGAACTCGTGGCGCCTTTAACTCATTGCAGCATTGATTCCCAAGTGATTTGAGTGCTTTTACAGAGAAACATAAGCTTAAAATTATATCTAATCAAAGGCTCCTAAGAGCCAAATGCTAACGCGTAACGCGTAACGCAATATTGCCGTAAGCTTTAATACGTTTTCACACTGACACAGTTCGATATATATATATTTTTTAAATTAAACGTAAGGATTTTTGACGAACGAAAAAAAAAAGTACATCACTTTCATAATGTCAGTTCGAAAAAAGAAAAAAAAAAAGAAAAAAAAAAAGGGCTAGATGGAGATTCGAACTCGGGCCGTCCGGGACTAAGCCACAAACTCAATCACTGCGCTGTCCAAGAGCACATACTATCTACGAACTAAATTTTATTATTAGTCATGCGCAGTAAGCGCATGAGGTATAAAATCGGTGGCGTTTCTTCTTGTTTTTGTCACATTAGTGCATGCAAATTTATGCACGCATATATTATTACTAACCGGGTCGCAGGTCACATAAAAATTCTACAAAAACGTCTGCCGCGCTCGGCATGTGCTTGGTTTTCTTTGTCTTGTCGGAATAACAACACACATTCAAAATACTCAAAATGGAAAGAGAAAGCTTTAAAGAGTACTCAGAAGCCGCTGTAGTGGAGAAAAAGGAGAGCTGTAAGCGACGAGCGACGAAATCTTGCTTCAAGTTTTATCAGTGCGGGGGGCGATCAAATCCGAAGAAGCGGAGTTTTAAAGAATTTTCAAGCAGGCGAGGGACTTTACCATAAAAGAAATTTCATTTATCGGTGAGAATTTATGTTGATATCAATTTTTGTTTGACTTTTTCTTTGTGTCATACTTGTTATTCTAGACCGAGAAACAGTTGCTTTTGTGAGCTTTTGTGCACTCTAAACACAGAGTCAACGGACTGTCGCATAATACAGTTTTTGAGAATTACTAAAATTGAAAAATAACCCGGTCGTTTACTGATTTTATTGCTTTTAAAAGTAGTCTTTTCAAATGTAACAGAATGCAGTCACGGTTTGGGAAACATTAGACGCAAACTTGTTCGAATGTTTTCTTCGTGAAGTCAATAATCACGGTAAAGGAACGCTAGTATTTAAATATAATTAAGTTAATTAAATAGCGCTTTCTGAAATAAAGTTTGCTTTCAAGATTTTTTGATTCGCGAAAACATTATGCGAATCATCTTTACGGATAAGAATGGCATTCTATATACACAAGCAAAGTCGGAAATTTTAGAAAACACTAGATATAATATAGCAGGTTGCTGAATTTAAATATTATTTTGTGATGTTTATAGTATAATTCGCAGACGCCAGCGCTGCGCACTGCATTCAGGATAAATAAATCGCCAAGCCTTCCGGAAGCAGAAAATCACTGAATTCTGATAAGCGTTTAACTCTTTTGTTCAAGGAAAAAACATTTTCATTCAAGGAAATATGAGTTTCATTAAAAAGTTTGGACCTTTAGAACAAATATTTTGGATTCATGATCATGTGAAAGCAGCACGCGATCGAATTACATTCCACACGAAATTTGCATATATGAAAGAAGTGTATTTGCGACAACACTTTGAAAAACTGTGAAGCTTGGAAAAAACTAGTACATGGCAAAATCAAAGCAGTTATTTAAAGGACTAGCTTTATAGAAAAATTTCATTTCGATTTGGTCTTGAAATCAAACGGGGGGGGGGGGGAGTGTCATGATTCATGATGTTTCACGCAATATTTATTTTTATTAAAATGTTTCACCAATTTATAGCACTCATCACCATCATTACCTGTAAATTTAGGGCTTCCACAAAAATTATTGGAAATCCGGGCAGGAGAAGGGGTCTCTTGGCTTGGAAATCCAGGCGGGAGGGGGGGAGGGGAGGGGGGAAGGGGTCAAACAATCTTGCCATCCGTCGGTGGGGGGGGGATGGATTCTTTCTGGAATAACCCAATGTAATAGAAATAATTCACGGTTAACGTTTGGGAAGTATTACACTAGTGTGGGTTTGATCAGGAATCAATAAATTAAATATTCAAAGCGACTACAGAAAAATTGGTAGCTTCAATAAACTCGTCTTAGAGTCTCATGCGCATGAGTATAGGCTATGTTTAGCCTCTTGTTTTAAGCTAGATACGCATCAGAACGCGTGTTTAGGTTGCAAAATCCTTTTAGATCGATTTAAATGTTGCACTAAAAACTCCAAATGCGAAACATCTGTAAGCTTATTGTTGTCTATATTCGTTTACATCAAATTAATTATTGTTATCGTTGGATTCACGTTGAATTCCTGTTACGAAACGTGTTCGTAACAAAGCATTTGCTCACTAAGTTTACAGCTGATGGAAGGAGCGAGTGAGTGAGTGAGTGAGTGAGTGAGAGAATGAATTTTATTTAAACACCCTTGCCGATAACCTGTTCATCATGCTTTCACGTATACACGGGTTTAAAAGTAAGACTACACTGCATTCACTAGATTCAGTAGCTGACACTTAAGCTCGACCCGGAGCTCGATCGCTAAGCAAATGGCAAGTTTAATATATAAAACACACAACTTGCCAGAGCAAAAATCCCACAGGAATAAAAAGCGAACACAATATCAAACGGTCCTATTTATCCATGAACGCCTTGAATTGTCTTGAAAGTGTGCAGTTGTACGCAGTAGTTCTTTATCTTGCTTCTCGAGTACACAATGGAGAGATTTTACGGTATGTATTTCATGGCCGAAAGCCATATAGTCGTCTATATAGACTTAAATATGCGTGCATAAATTTGCATGCGCTAATGTGACACGAAAAAAAACAAGAAAAGTCAACGCCGGATTTATAACTCGTGTGCTTCGCCACGAGTAACAAGTATGATTTAAAAGCGTAAAAAGTTAAAATTATAGCGGAGCACTTGCCAGGCCGAAGGCCTGGCTGCGCAGCTCCATACTCATAGAACCGATGCTCTTCATTTTTCATGGTCATGGCTAGCGGAATGTTTCGCGGGCGCGCGTGTGCCCGACGCCGCCCTCCGCCGTTATCATTTCTATCCATGCTTTGTGGTTACTCGCGAAGTGCAGTGTTTAAGGTTCGAACGTAGTCTCACCTTCCCCCCTCCCTCCGCCTTCCTTTACTCACTACATTGTACATATTACCAGCAGGAACACTGGGAAACTAACACACTTTAAGAAAAGTGAAACAGGAAAACTCATTTATAAATTTTCCAGAGCTTGAGCATTTGCACTGACTTGCTGATACATGTATTTGAAGTCCTGGGTCAATCCGTTTTTACTTCCCAAGTAGTTCAAGTGTTTACTTTACCCTTGCAGTGCCTCGTTGCACATTAGGAGTAAATGAGTACTGCCACATTACCAGACAACATGCAGAGTCTTATTTGTGATAACGGCATTCCAACCAGAGGAGTAACAGCGTATTTAGAGTTTGCAGAATTCCTCTGGCTTTTGTTTCAATTCATTATTTTTGTGATATGATGCTCTGTTTTCTTAACTTATGATAACCAATATGTTATGACTCCCTGTACACAGATTAATTCCTTGTGAAAACACTTACCCTACATGTATACTGTCAGTCAAAAATGTTATTTTTCTGGTTCATAATTTATAGATTGAGGACAGAACCAAGGATAACAAACAACCTGATGCTGTTGAAACAGAATCTAGTATAAAGTAAGTTGACACATTTATAATGGGATTGATATTTGTGGTGGTTAGATACAGGAAATTCAACATCACTTTGATGAGTTTGTTGAATAAGCTGATTTATTTTATTGCAAGGTTACCCGTTACTAGGCAGGGTTGACAACATTGATTAGGAGAAAAGGCAGGTTGTGAAGCAAGAGGCTCTTCAAGGCTGTGGTCTGAGAAAGATTGCAGGAAACTGAAAGCTCTGAACCTGTAAAAAACTAGGGTGCCCAGCATTATGAGTTTTATGCAAAAACTTAGATTTACTAGTTGACTCAGGGCAAAAGTTAAGTTACCAGGAAACACCAGGCACTGCTAGAGTAAAGCCTTGTTCTTGTATATCACAAAACCTTAAGTTTTCGACCTACCGTGTGTACAGAAACTAGTTGGTTTGATGGAGTTCTCAAACTCATTGTTTAAAATAATTATATAAAAAAAATACATCCTGACTTGCATTATTTTGTTTCTTTTCAGATTTCAGCATCCTATGTATCAGTTACTGCATTGTTTTTCTGAAGGCCAAGAAACTTAGTGATGTAAAGTAATAAATTTCAAAAAGGAGCTGACCAAATTTGGGCATGACGTTTCCAAAAAAGTCAAACATAATTATTCCAAAGAAGCTTTAGTCATAAAGTATAAAAGATTACATTGAAAATTTATATGTCAAATACAATCTACATATGGAAACATTATTGAAAGGAAGTTTATAATATATGTTAGGCCAAGGCAAACATTAATGTTACAGTTTATTACATGTGATTATTTATTTATAATACAACCCAGATAAGTAAATATTAAGTGATATATTAAAAAATGCTTTACAGTATTGTAGTGCTATTTTCATGAAAGTACAATTGATGAATTTAATGTCTTATTAATTTTTTTTTATGAAGTATTTCCCATGTATCAGACCATTATGTGTGTTGTATATTAGGTTTTATTTGACAGCATTTAGGTTTTATTTATCAGAGTGGTTCTGTAAGTGGTTCAAGTTTTCCAGTGCACTGGAAAACTTGAACCACTTACAGACTTCACTAAAGTTAGTTAAATCTCAGTAAAATGTCTACATTTCCTTTGTAAATTACGAACTCTGTAAACGTGCACATTCCCAGAGATTTTGTAACTTCGTAAAAAGTCTGTAAATTACAGCACATTTTCTGCGCTTAGATCGCATAAAATATGTATGAAATCTTGATGTTTTTCTTGTAAATTTTGTGTAAAATTTACAGAGATTTTATGTTACAAACAACAAATCTCTGTATAATCTTTCTACTTTCTCTGTACAAATGGCACGAGAAAAAAATCTCTGTAAACCAGTAAGTATAAAATCTCCTTATTATCTCTGTAAAAAGTGAGTAAAAAAAACTTAATGAAATGTTTGCAAAATGTACACAAAAAAACTACACAAAATGTCACAGAAAAGTACATACAATGCTTGTAAAATGTATGTATTTTATTGCACTAAATCTATGCAAAATGTCCACATTTTCTCTGTAAAATCAGCATGTATAAAAGGAACGCGTGAAACACGCATAGCATAAAATCTCACTAAAATATCTGTAAAAAGTAAACGAAACATTGCATAAAATGTTAGTTAAATGTCCACAAATAAACCACACAAATGTCTCAGAGAAGTTCATATAATGTCTGTAAATTTCTAAAATTTTATTGTAAATATAAATTCTTGCAAAATGTCTACATTACTCAATAAAATCTAGCTGTAGGGAGAAAAATGTTGCTACAGTTAAACAAAAGGATTGAACAACTTTACTGCCTTTTGTTTAGAGTGATTTTACTCCATCTGTGAAACACTGGCTGTGTTTTCACGAGGCGGTTTTTCTCGCTTAACATTCCTGTAGGTGATTTGTTTACTGACCGCGTTAAGCAGCTTAAAAAATTTATGTGTTTTCACGGACAGAACTTTATTCATTTTTCTTATACCATGCGCGATATATTTTCTTTTGTTAAAGCAATAGAAAATTAGAACACAAAAGAACGACAATACAATGCCCTTCTTTGTTGTTTAATTGCCGACAAGCTTAAGCGACCTGGTTTGGTGGCTTAAATTTAATGAGAATTCTATTGTAGTTCGCCGACCTGCTTAACTTTAAGCGAGTTGGACAAGCAACTGTTTTCAAGAGATTTCCGACTGTCACTCGCTTAGCGACTTGAAAAATCGCTCGTGAAAACACGGCCACTATCTAACAATTAGTGTGTGATAGTCCAAGTTAACAAAAGGAAACAATGGAATTATAGTCTAATAGTGCGTACTATTCTACTAACTATTTCACAGATGAAGTAAAATCACTCTAATAAGGGCCTGGTTGCACTACAGTCAAAAACGAAAATCCGCCTACGCAAAAATAGAGGAAAACAAAAGAAACCGCTCCTGTGGGACATGCTTTTTTGTGAAATGTTTCTGTTTTTACATTGTATGTCATTTTGCACGGGCGGATTTTTGTTTTTGACTGTAGTGCGACCAGGCCCTAACTCTGAAGTTCAAATAAAACTAATGGCAGCGGAATGCAACTGTTTTAAAATGTATGATTTTAAACACCAGAGTGGTACATTGTATTGAGTGAAATTAAAAGGTCTTCAGTAAGGCTCAGTTCACACTTGGTGTCTGAGAATTAATTATCGGGCACTTAAGTGAGCACTGGCTCTCTGTGCAAAAGCATATTTCGTTGCTTAGAAGCACTTGACCCTCAATCCACTGCTTTACATACCCATAATTCCCTGCTATGCTTATGTTTCAAAATGGTATCTAACAGGTGCCCAGTGTGTGACATACATGTAGCTCAAGTCTCATTATACAGCACAATCAAATTTCAACAAAGTTACATGAAGGTGTTCATAACATATATTTCAATCTGTTAAATCTTGATATAAGCTATATATTTCCTCTAAAAGTGGTATGCCCAAAGAAACCAATCATAGACAATCTCAGGGAGAAAAACTGCATACAAATCTTATCTACAACTCCAAATAATGATTGTTTTAGAAGGTAAATCTAATAATTCTCTATAATAATAATTATTTTGTTCTCCACAGTCATGTAGATCTCTATAATTTAATTAAAATGTATAAAAATTCTGATAAATAAAACCTAAATGCTGTCAAATAAAACCTAATATACAACACACATAATGGTCTGATACATGGGAAATACTTCATAAAAAAAATTAATAAGACATTAAATTCATCAATTGTACTTTCATGAAAATAGCACTACAATACTGTAAAGCATTTTTTAATATATCACTTAATATTTACTTATCTGGGTTGTATTATAAATAAATAATCACATGTAATAAACTGTAACATTAATGTTTGCCTTGGCCTAACATATATTATAAACTTCCTTTCAATAATGTTTCCATATGTAGATTGTATTTGACATATAAATTTTCAATGTAATCTTTTATACTTTATGACTAAAGCTTCTTTGGAATAATTATGTTTGACTTTTTTGGAAACGTCATGCCCAAATTTGGTCAGCTCCTTTTTGAAATTTATTACTTTACATCACTAAGTTTCTTGGCCTTCAGAAAAACAATGCAGTAACTGATACATAGGATGCTGAAATCTGAAAAGAAACAAAATAATGCAAGTCAGGATGTATTTTTTTAATATAATTATTTTAAACAATGAGTTTGAGAACTCCATCAAACCAACTAGTTTCTGTACACACGGTAGGTCGAAAACTTAAGGTTTTGTGATATACAAGAACAAGGCTTTACTCTAGCAGTGCCTGGTGTTTCCTGGTAACTTAACTTTTGCCCTGAGTCAACTAGTAAATCTAAGTTTTTGCATAAAACTCATAATGCTGGGCACCCTAGTTTTTTACAGGTTCAGAGCTTTCAGTTTCCTGCAATCTTTCTCAGACCACAGCCTTGAAGAGCCTCTTGCTTCACAACCTGCCCTTTCTCCTAATCAATGTTGTCAACCCTGCCTAGTAACGGGTAACCTTGCAATAAAATAAATCAGCTTATTCAACAAACTCATCAAAGTGATGTTGAATTTCCTGTATCTAACCACCACAAATATCAATCCCATTATAAATGTGTCAACTTACTTTATACTAGATTCTGTTTCAACAGCATCAGGTTGTTTGTTATCCTTGGTTCTGTCCTCAATCTATAAATTATGAACCAGAAAAATAACATTTTTGACTGACAGTATACATGTAGGGTAAGTGTTTTCACAAGGAATTAATCTGTGTACAGGGAGTCATAACATATTGGTTATCATAAGTTAAGAAAACAGAGCATCATATCACAAAAATAATGAATTGAAACAAAAGCCAGAGGAATTCTGCAAACTCTAAATACGCTGTTACTCCTCTGGTTGGAATGCCGTTATCACAAATAAGACTCTGCATGTTGTCTGGTAATGTGGCAGTACTCATTTACTCCTAATGTGCAACGAGGCACTGCAAGGGTAAAGTAAACACTTGAACTACTTGGGAAGTAAAAACGGATTGACCCAGGACTTCAAATACATGTATCAGCAAGTCAGTGCAAATGCTCAAGCTCTGGAAAATTTATAAATGAGTTTTCCTGTTTCACTTTTCTTAAAGTGTGTTAGTTTCCCAGTGTTCCTGCTGGTAATATGTACAATGTAGTGAGTAAAGGAAGGCGGAGGGAGGGGGGAAGGTGAGACTACGTTCGAACCTTAAACACTGCACTTCGCGAGTAACCACAAAGCATGGATAGAAATGATAAAAAACAAAACCAATTTTTTATCTTGTTCTGACACTATTCATCAGTATGGTTGCTTGTGCATGTGTTTGTTTGTTTGTTTGTTTATTTCTTTATTCAGGGCTTAATTCATAACAACATACTTACTTGCGTGTTGTCATGCACAGTGTCACTGCAATCATCACTACAATGTACATGTATCTTCTTCTACAGTGTACCCTGTTATTCTGTTATGTAATTAGAAAAAAAAAAATGTTAGAAGAATAATGTCAGTTGTTTTATTGTTTACGTGTAAATTAGTTTGATCAACTGAATTGTTGATACGCACAATGTACAGTAAATTAAGGCTGATGTTTTGAGGACTAGCACTAAAAAACATTACCTTTTTAATCCTTTTATACATATATTGGGCAATTCACTTTATCAACAAGGCTGATAACACTAACATTTTGTTTCACTCCCCCACCAATTGATTATCACAGTTTCATTTGAAACCAACTGCTTTATGTTCATGTGTCTATCATAATTATACATGCAAGAACAGTGCAAATTATGCTCCTGTACATGTATAAACACAACACAGATTCACGCAACTCCTGCATAGTTTAAAGTCTACTCTAGTTTGTGTTATTGAGACCATGACTACAGAATCTATCCTCAAAGAGACAGGTGGAGTCCATAAGCAGAAGTTACATGTACAGTAATATTGATGTCTATGATGCCCACATGCACTCTTACATGCATGGGAATGTTAGAAATCAAGAGGAATTCCAATGGCGATGCAATGCATTGTAACTTGCAGTACAGTGTACATGTATCGGGCTGGGGGTTAGACAAAATAAAATTAATCAACAAGTTCCATTGCTGCAAGATGAAAGATAGTATACACATACCTCTGGCTCAGACCATTCTACAATTTTACATGTACACTGTACATCTTTTTCATTACTGCGTGTTTTAGTACTGTAGTTTTGTCACTCAGTTTTCTAAGAAAAAAAGGAAATAGTCACCATTTAGATCAAAAACTATAAACTTTGACTACATACATGTATACCTGTACAAGTATTAGACAACCAAGGCTGTGCTCAAAGAAAAATAGTTGGGAGCCCAAAATCTCCAAGGACTTGAAATCTGGGGTGCTCAGCATACAGTATAAGTTTGGTGCAAAAACAAAGATTTCCTGGTTGCCCAAAGGCAAAATTTGCATTGTTGGGCTGTGCTCTGGCAACACACAGTGGCCCATAGCATATCACTTTTGACCTTGGGTGATCAGAAAGTGTACAAACATGTAGCTTTTCACAAAACTTATAAGCTGGCACCAATAATGTAGATTTGGAGCACAGCCTATGTTGTGCTTAAAACTATCCTTGATTCTATTTTTGTTTTATCCTCATTAGCAAACATTCCATGTATCTCACACAGACTAAAGAAAAAAAATAAGTGAAGATGCAACAGCTACATGATCAATCAACAAACATGTACAGCGACAAATTAAAATTGCCTTCTTTTCTGGTGGGCCTTTCTCTTTACAAAGAGCCATCTGATATGACATTTGTGAACTACAGCTGTACATGTATTATAATCATACTAAAAAATACACTGAACTGAGGACGTTTACAAAACATGGACCCGGGTCCATGGACAATCTGATGGACTACCCCTAATTTTTGTCAATTTAAGGATGGACTGTGGACTGGGGACAGGGTATAAAACACAGTCTTAAGTTTCAATAAATATGACATTCAACATCAATTGGTATTTAACTCCCTACTATTTTACCCTTTTGCCAACATTGCATTTTATACAATGTATGCAGTCCGATTCTTGGCCGGTACTGTTGGGGCAGGAGCAATGATGTGAAGTTTTACTGCTCTCCCCACAGATTTCCTTTGATGCATGTAGAACAAGAAGGACTGGGCCAAGTCCCAAGCTACACTGTACAGTGTGCTATTACATGTATTATGACATGCAGACAATCCCATGTGCTTTTCTTTTGGATTCGGTTAAGACAAAAGTCTAGTGGAGTATAAACAAACACATGCCAAAGCCACCATACTACATGTAATTGTTTTCATTGTTTCTACATGTAGGTGCTTCGTGAATACTAGCGAAGACCAGTGTTTTCATTTTGAGTTCTCGGTGAGGGAAGGGGAAGGTGAGGCTAAGTTCGAAGCTTAAACACTGCTCTTCACAAGTATCCACAAAGCATCTAGAAATAATAACAAACAAACCAATCTTTATCTTGATCTGACGCTGTCTTTTCATCAGTATAATAATAATAATAATAATAATAATAATAATAATGTGTTTGTTTTTACTCCACCAGGCCTATCAGCATTTTCTTGACAGCACATGCACAACAAATCCAAAAGAAAAGCACATGGGATTGTCTGCATCCCATAATTTTAGTACCTTGGGTCCAGTCCTTCTTGTTCTACAGTTCTTGTGTCTTGACGTGGCTGCTTGAAGTTGAATGTCATATTTATTTAAACTGAAGACTGTGTTTTATACCATGTCCCCAGTCCGTCCTTTATAATAATGACAGAATAATTCAGAAAAAATATAATATATTAAAACTGACGAAAATTAAAGGTGGTCCATGTACCTGGGTCCATGTTTTGTATACTGTACGTCCTTGAACTGACTATTGTCATTTTTGATACTCATTAACTCGGCAATGTTCGCCTTTTCCAAAGGTTTTACCTCCAACAATTTAGCATGTGTACATAACAAGTCAGTGGTCCTATAGCCTACAGTAAAGTATGGTTTCCTAGCTAAGCATGAAGACCAAAGGCCCCAGCAAATAAGAAGAAAATAATACTGTACAGGTACTTCATGTTAAAAATCAACATCACTTGAACAGAATTGCAAGATTGAAAGAAATATTAAAATTCAAGTTTTAGTTTCTTAAAAGCTTATTTATTCAAATGAGCAGGCTGAAATTGGTTCTGTTCTGGTGTACCAATACACACGGACTAAAACAAAAGATTACAAAGTGAAATCCCTTGCGAAGTGAGCCCGTACAGTGACCAAGACAGAACCCTGAAATTCGTAGAAAATCTTCAGTACAGGTAGCCAAAAATAATATTTAAACTGGTTTACATTTTAACGTAAGCTTACTTACCTTTGGGATCACAAGGGCAGCAAGAATGAAGCGCTTGAATTGGTGTAGCATTTATTGAGAACTAGCCAACTTGACTTGACGATGGATGTAGGTCGGAAGCAATCGAATGCATAGCGATCGTTGATATTTTGTAAAAACATTGCATGTAGCTTATTCAGAAAACGTGAAACGAGAAAAAGGCTCAACTCACAAGTTGTCTTTTCAAAGCAAGTGAAGTTTTGAGCGCTGAAAGCGAGCAGCAAGACAGTAATAAACCAACATGGGAGTTCGTTAAAAGAAGCGCCAACACGAACTGCCCGCCGGGAATGACTCTCTTGCGCATGATCAATTCGCACCCAAATCCTCTCGGCCGAGCGACCAAGCGGAAGATTGCCTTCGATTGCCTTTGATTTACTGTATTGTATTTTACATTGTATTCACCATTATTATTTTTCGAGCTTTTTCAATGCATTTTTTTTAATCTCTCGTTCTTCGGAAATCATTCCTATTTCCGTTCCAGGTAAATCCAGGCTTTAAAAACACCTCTTTCAAGAGCTGTTTAGGCAAGGCTAAAATATTATAATGCTGCGTCAGCTCATAGTTAATCGATTAACTATGGTCAGCTATTGACATGTGAAGTAAAGATAGTATATAAGACACATATCTCATACAACAGTAATACCGCCGTTGAACTCTGATCTGTGTCTTGTATTTTGAAATATTATCTTTTCTTTGAAAGATACGTTTTTTCCCGCTCTCGCTCGCGAAGCGGCAATCGAGGGTCCTGAAAGGTGGGGGGGGGGGGGGGGGGAATACCAATCCCATTTCCCAGCGTCCAAATTCCCATTCTCAGAATTCTGGAAAAATACCAGTGTTTTTCATACCAACTCTTTTCTATTCACATCCGCATATCAGGTGATATGCTCATGCCACTTCACATTCCTGTCGCCTGCAGACATTCCGCCATGTTGTTTTTAACATGAAAATACGCATGCTCAACGTTTTTGGCTAGATTGCACCGCTGTACACAAATATCGTTGACCGCAAGACAAGTGAAAAAATAAAATATTCTCATACTCCTATCGTAGAATTGGCCGTAAAATAGGCACTTTTAACAGTTTTCTGATGTTTGCCAAACTAAGGGAATTAAAAAGAAACAGAATGTACGATCACTGCAACAAACTGTTGAGAATGGCCGGATTTGGGTTTCCAGACCTAGATCAGTATTAATACTTGAAGTGAAACAAAAGAAACGGCAAACTGATCCTCACGGTAGAAAAACAGAACACTCACTGAAGCAACGGTCTAAAGGGGGGGTGTGGCTAGCCACCCAATCCACCCCCCTGTATCCGCCCCTGTCTTAGTAGAGTGGCCTGGTAGATTAAAGTGTTCTGATATAGGAGTAGGGCAGCTGAGGTGATGTCGATTCTCTACAGAGCGGCGATCTTCACCAAAGCGTTCATTTATATTAGTTTGCGTTTTGTTTCTCCGATGTATTGACACGGTATATTACGTTTAAAACAATTTTTACATTGGATCATATAGATCAGGTTTTTAGAATTACATGTTATGTGATTATTAATATAACGTTCCTCTTTAGTAGTAAAAAAAGTGTATTTCTTTTGGCCTTGTTGAATAAACTGACAGGTCAAACAGCGTGGGTGGTTGCATCTGTAAGCTCCTGCTGGAGGCACCGATCTGATCTCTCTCGCTGGTTGGTTTCCTTAGTTTAGTTTGTAGTAGTTTAGAACCACTTGGAATCAACAGACGCGACGAAGTTCATTAACTTTTTCATCACTAGTCAGTTTAGTTTATCACCCGTCAAACCCTTCACCAATCATATTCATTGTTTTTGTTATCCTTTAGGTTTTTCAAAACCACTTGTATAACGGTTTTACAGTTGTAATCATTTAAAGTGCTAGCCCTTGAAGAAGCTCTGTTTTGCAAAGCGAAATATTGGGCACTATTATATTCCACTTTTATTTTATTTTATTTTATTTGCTTCTGATTCTGTTGTTTTTTCTGCCGCAAGGATCAGTTTTCCGTTTCTTTTGTTTCACTAAGGGAATTAGTTAGACTAGTTAAGACCAGTTAAGCATTGCCTGGACATGATTAATGACAACTGTCCCATTCCAATTACGACGTTTTTTTCCATTCCCAGTGAGCAAATCCCAGTCCCAGTGACTCAAATCCCATTTCCCAGGGCAAAAACAGGCCAATTTCAGTTCCCATTTTACCCCTTTAGGACCCTCGCCATCTCTTATGTGTGTGCTTTCACGTTTGAGTAGATGTCGGACTGTTGCACCCCCTGTTCACTCAAAATAAAAAGTTGTATCAACTCACTTTATTGGGTTAAGAATTAACTCATATTTTTAATTTGAGTGAGAAGCACTGACTCACTGCAGTGAGTAAGTTTTTAATCGTATGTTTGAGTAAAAGTGACTTTCACTTGATTTTCTCAAATTAAAGAGTTGTTTCAACCCACTATGTTGAATTAAATATTTAAGTTAAATTTTAAGTAAACTAACTCAAAATATCGAGTAAAATGCCTACTCTGCTAAACAAAATTAGTCAGTTTTATTCTTTGCGTCAATTTACAGAGATTTTATAATGCCCCGCTTGCGTCAATTTACAGAGATTTTATAGTGCCCTGTTTGCATCAATTT
Source organism: Cladopsammia gracilis (assembly GCA_022457155.1). Taxonomy (NCBI): domain Eukaryota; kingdom Metazoa; phylum Cnidaria; class Anthozoa; order Scleractinia; family Dendrophylliidae; genus Cladopsammia; species Cladopsammia gracilis. The sequence continues at coordinate 360,780 of JAJGOT010000466.1, read as the reverse complement.
TCAGAGATTTTATGATGCCCCGTTTGCGTCAATTTACAGAGATTTTATGATGCCCCATTTGCGTCAATTTACAGAGATTTTATGATACCCCATTTGCGTCAATTTACAGAGATTTTATAATGCCCCATTTGCGTCAATTTACAGAAATTTTATAATGCTCCGTTTGCGTCAATTTACAGAGATTTTATAATGCCCCGTTAGGTTGGTAAACTTTATTTATATTACGCGTTGTCAATACATAATACATGTTCTTCCGTCGAGCCTTAAACGACAATAGATTAATTACTTAACAAAATCAAGTTATCTAACTAAATTCATTATCTATACGGGATTATACTAAAAACTATAAAAAGTATCCTTTATGAATAATAATAATAATACAGAAACTTATATGGCGCACATATCACACATGTTTCGTGGCGCTTTAATGCATGATTTAAAAGAGCTAAGAGTGGGCTACATCTTAGCGCTTAAAGGCAAGCTGTTCCAGAGAACAGAACCGTGATATTGAAAACTTCGTTTGCCTGCTTCAGTACTCGGTCTAGGAACGAAAAGGTTGTATTTTGAATTTCTTAGATTATGTGAGTGAACACTCGATGTAGCTTTAAAAATAGACGATTCGGAGAAAGATTAGTTTGTTTGTGTCAATTTACAGAGATTTTATAATTCCCAGTTTGTCATTAGATGTTCCGGTTGGGGACCACATTAATTTACAGAGATTTGGTAACTGAATTAACATTAAAATTACGCAGTGCCATTTACAGACATTTTATGTTAGAAGTCTAGGCATTATGAAATCTTTGTAAACAGCAGATTTACAAACATTGTTGGCAGATTTTGTAAAGTCTGTAAATTGTAAGTCTTTCCTCTCATTACAGCTCCTAGGATTTATAAACATTTGACAAACATTTTATAAAGAACAAGACAATAAAACTATACAAAATGTCTGTCAAAAGAATTTACAGAGATTTTGTTTTTAACAGGTGAAAGTACCAAGTCTGTAAATTCAAGATTTATAGATATTTTATGAAGTCTGTAAATGGTCCAAATTTTCCGGTGGTAACGCGTAACACGTAACGCAATATTGATGTAAGCTTACGTTTTCACACTGACACAGTTCGATATATATAATATATTTTTTTAAATAAATGCAAGGATTTTTGACGAACGAAAAAAAAGTACATCGCTTTCATAATGTCCAGTTCGAAAAAAGAAAGAAAAAAAGGAAAAAAGAAAAGGACTTTATGGAGATTCGAACTCGGGCCGTCCGGTACTAAGCGACAAACTCAATCAATGCGCTGTCCAAGAGCACATACTACCTACGAACTAAATTTTATTATTTTAAGCTAGATACGCATCAGAACGCGTGTTTAGGTTGCAAAATCCTTTTAGATCGATTTTAATGTTGCACTAAAAACTCCAAATGCGAAACATCTGTAAGCTTATTGCTGTCTATATATTCGTTTACATCAAATTAATTATTGTTATCGTTGGATTCACGTTGAATTCCTGTTACGAAACGTGTTCGTAACAGAGCATTTGCTCATCGATGCTCACTAAGTTTACAGCTGATGGAAGGAGCGAGTGAGTGAGTGAATGAGTGAGTGAGTGAGAGAGTGAATTTTATTTAAACACCCTTGCCGATAACCTGTTCATCATGCTTTCACGTATACACGGGTTTAAAAGTAAGACTACACTGCATTCACTAGATTCAGTAGCTGACACTTAAGCTCGACCCGGAGCTCGAGCGCTAAGTCTATAAAACACAGAACTTGCCAAAGCAAAAATCCCACAGGAATAAGCGGCGAACACAATATCAAACGGTCCTAGCCATCCATGAACGCCTTGAATTGTCTTGAAAGTGTACAGTTGTACGCAATAGTTCTTTATCTTGCTTCTCGAGTCAACACACGGAAAGATTTTACGGTTCATGGCCGAAAGCCATATAGTCGTCGATATAGACTTAAATATGCGTGCATAAATTTGCATGCGCTAATGTGACACGAAAAAAAACAAAAGTCAACGCCGGATTTATAACTCGTGTGCTTCGCCACGAGTAAAAAAATCGAAACTAAACGGGCATTGCCACTCAGAGTTTGCTGTGTTTTGGTCAAAACACACTAAATATATGACAAAGTACCTTTTCTCAATCATAAAATTGCTTGTAGAACACCAAGAAGATAATATCAAGTGATTTCTTCATGGAAGAACAAACCATAATAAGTTTTTCTGCGATTTTTCTACGACACTTGGGAGGAACTGAAAAACTTGGCCAATTTTTTTCAAGTTGCAATCCATTTCCATCCGCAGCCATCCGCAGCCAAAGATAACAAATACTAGTTTCTCTGCACTGGTAGAGTATTTGTTAACAAAACTGGACCATTATTTTAAGGTTTCCATTGAAACAAATATGTTTTTGGCTTTTCAAAGTGATACTAAAAATAGGCGACAGTGTCTCTTTAAGCCAAGTATAGTAAAATGCCCGATGTCATGTTCAAACTAAATTTTGATTGAAAAATAACCGATCCGATAACCTTGTAGTATTTTCAATTTCTTGCACGAGTCGGTATATATATAGTATTCGAAAAAACGTTAAAAGCAACATGGCAAGTTATGAATCACTGTGAACAATTTTTTTATCGCGGAATTAAAACGATTTATATAAATGATTACTAGCGATTCGCTTTTGGAACGTTTTTTATTTCATTCCAATTCAATCTTTATACCTTGCCATATTGCCTCTAACTAAACCTTCTTCAGCCAAAACAATTCTCGTTTGTAGCGCAAATAGATATCGTCAATTTTCGTTTCACAAACGAGTTGCTTAAAAACTTAAATTTTAATTTTTTATCATGATAGTGACTATATATGTTTTTGCCGAGTTTAAAGGAGCTATGTCGCGAGGTTTCGCCTAATTTTAGTAACTTTAATTTACACTTTTATCTGTCAAAATTCTTTTGTTCACTGATACGAAACAGGACTCGAAACGGAACCAGTGGTCACGTACACAAGAGCTATTGCTTGTTTTGATTTAAGTCCAACAATTTCATCGCTCTTTTCTCAAGCGAAACAAAATCAGAAAAATGTTAGGTTTGTCTGTGGCGGTAAAGACGTAATATATATAGATAGCCGAAGCCTAACAGCGTCGCACTTTGAACAAGCTTAACTAAGGTGAAACTTAACTAAGGTGAAAGGTTGGAAGCACAAGAATTAAGATTGACGAAGGGGCTATTTTCAATTTTAGCAATTCTCAAAAACAGTATTACGCGACCGTCTGTACAGTACATTTAAATAGACCGTACAAAAGTTCACAAAAACAACTTTCTCTGTCTAGAATAAATAGTACCACTAGTTTCCGAATAAAATACAGTTTATGTTTGTCAAAAACTGCCCGAGAAACTGATTTGAAAATCAAAAATTGCAAAAATACACAAACATATTTGCATAAGGCGATGCGAGTGAAGATAGAACTGTACTATAAAATCAAGTCTTGTTTTGTTTGCATAAAATCGCTTTTCAATCTATCTAATGAATGAACAAACACATAAAAATGGACAACACAATCTTCTTTCAAAAAAAATTATTCAAATCTCCATTAGTTTACGTTTAAAAGCAAAACGCGTACCATGTAATTATAGCTCATCGAGTTCAAGCTTTCTTCGATGAAATTCAAGAGATAGGCACGTTTTAAAATCAATTCGCCAAAACTAACAATACAACTAATAACAAGTCACTCACAGATTGATATCAACTTAAATTCTCATCGAAAACTGTAATCTGTTTTACCTTTAAGTTCCTCGCTTGCTTGGAAATTCAAATCTCCGATTCTGGTTCTGAAATCATCTTCCCGCATTGATAAAAATGTAATACATGAAGTTCCTCGAAGCAAGATTTTATCCCTGAAAGCTCGTCTTTTTCCACTAAAGCGGCTTCTGAGTATACCTTAATTAGTATCCCTGTCTTGAGTAGCAAACCGCGAAAAAATGCAGGAAAATAACGAGTTTAATTCTCCGCTAGGCACAAGAAAACAACTAAAGTGTTTACCGAGCTCACGGCTGTGTGGCCGCGCGAAAAACAAAGCCTTGCTTTCAAGATCCCGGATGTTGTTCCAACACGGCGGGCGGCCGGCGGGCGGACGGACGGACACGCGCCCGCGAAACATTCCGCTAGCCATGACCATGAAAAATCACGGCGTAGGTTCTATGAGTATGGAGCTGCGCAGCCAGGCCTTCGGCCTGGCAAGTGCTCCGCTACGAAGCGAAGACTCTGGTACCATGTTAATATGCTGAAATGTACTATATTTAGCCAACAGAGAAGAAGAACCTTCGTCCATGACATTCCATGGTCAACTGATTTCTATCGCTGCTCGTACATATTGAGATATTTCTAAAGCCGTACGAATTGAGAATCGGAAAAATAACCGGGCCAAAATCAAGACAAATAGATTATTTACATATGTGAAAAATCTATGACCATTTGGTGAACACAGCACTACAGGATTGAATGGATTCGACGATGTTGGCGTAAACTTGAAAAACAGCCACCAGACGATTGTAGCTTGCGTGACACCTCGCGACATAGCCTCTTTAACAGCAATGTTTCAACTGTTAGATTAAATAAAAAATTAATTTTCTTTTTGTTTGCTTCCAGCTTGTGCTACATCATGTGTTAGCAGAAAAAAGTCTATGAACACTTAAATAGTAATTACAGCCCAAATCAAATCAAAACCGAGCTTTTGTCCCCACTACTGAATCCAGTTTCAACTTTTTACGAAATTTATAAAAATCACTTTCATAACGTTCAGTCTGAAAAAGAAAGGAAAAAAAAGGACGGCATAAGCGAGACTCGAACCTGGGAACTTTCGGCTAACAAACAAACCAACAAACAAAAACCTTTATTTAGACACGATAAAAGTTTAAAGCTTCACTAGCTTGTGGGGTCGTGTGTATAATAAAATATCTAAAATACAATAAAAGAGTAAAAATAAAAAGAGACTATTTACATATATATATATATATATATATATATATATATATATATATATATATATATACTTTAAGAATTAATTATAAATAAAATCACCGTCTCTGCGGCGAACGCTCGAGGCTGAGATAGTGTCAAATTTAAAATATTTTATGTAGTCCCTCGTTTTGATTCTGTGGTATAAGTCTTTTCTGCCCATGTACGGAAAGTCGTGATCCTTGAAGGTGACCAGGTTCCACAGAACAGCGCCTCTGTGCGCAAGAGAATCCTTCATGTACCTAGTTTGGAATCTAGGAACCACTAAGCTGTCCTTGCCCCGCAGCGAATATTGATTTTAACAGTCGGCGCTTTACACCATTCGGCCATACCAAAGCAACACAATTTTTACGGTCGAAACTATCCTTATCTAAAGTAAAGCATTTTAAAGTTTCATCAAATTTGTGACGTTCCCCACCTGCCGGATTCTCAAATGCCACAAAACAGCAATATTTTTGCGTTTCTTTTCAATGTTAAGAAATTATAGAATTATAAATGTGTCATTCTAATAGTCTGAAAGAGGGGCCGATGCATACTGAGATTTGTAATTTTGTGAAATTCATTTTCTCTATAACCTTGCTCTCCAGAGCTGGATTCGTTTTACCATTTTTTTTAAGCCTTCGTGTTTGGATTTTGTAAAGAATGAAAACCAAGAATTGTCAAATTGTCAAACTTTCAAATTTGCATTTTAGGTCAGTTTATTGTTTGTTTGTTGTTAAAAATGCTGATAAGTCATTTCCCAGGTTCATGTCACTGTCGTTTTTTACTATCATCCCTGACTGAACAAAAAATACACAGCAATTTGCACTTTGCGCTTTTCGAAAAGGTTATTGAAATCTTACAGAGCCACTTTAAAAGAATCACCTCCTTGCGTCATCAACTAAAGATGTAACTATGGTTACCAAACGTTGTGTGGAAATGGTAGAAACTTTGAGCGATCACGACCATTTCTAGACTAAAAAATCGTTATTGCGTTTGTTGCCAAGTTTTAGTAAATTAATAAATTAATCAATCAATATCAATTTGCTTCGCCGCTTTTTGATAAAATATACATAAAAAATAAACCCATACGATAAATCAAATTAAATAATTTACATAACATCGCTCAACGTTCCCACTCTTTTTAAGATCGTAAGATTTACTGTCTTTTGGAAACAAAATAGTGACTGATGTAAAAAAAAGGAACTTTATAATTTGTATAACGTTGTGCCTTCACTAAATCAGTATTTTTAAGACTGAATGGCTTGCCGCCAAGGAGGCATGTATCACGGTTTTGTTTAAAAAGATAAGAAAAAGCTCCAGACGTGACCTTATTTGCATGCGCTGCGAATTTTGTGTGTTAAACGCAGATCTGCGTTCATTTTTTGCCTGAATACTTTATTTCTCAGTATTTAATTAGCCACAGCAAACAGCCAGTACTTAAACAGTTGCTATTAGTTCGACTAAAAGCTTAGAACTTAGCATTTATGCAAAAAGATAAAAACAAATCAACGTTTAACACAACATCCCCAGTGCACGCAAAATTGGGCAAATCTGGAGCGTTCTCCTCGTACCGTTTGGCCAAAACCGGGATATAAGCCTCTTTTGCAACAAGCACTTTAATGGATAAATCTACGTCCGATTAGAAGTTTTTGCCAGCCACCATTTTATAGTGCAATATAATTAAAATGTTAAACTTCTTATCTCTGGTATGATGATCACCCCATCACATTTATATGGGAGTCCCCTCTCCTCCCATGGGTGATATATGCCCCTTTCACAGTAAGCCCTTCAATTACTACTGATTAAAAGCTTTCCTTTAGAAGTATTCCATGACTATGACCTTTCCATGACCACAAAACAAAATTACCAAACTTTGCCTAAATAACATGAGCTCAATGCTGAAACATTGTCTAAAAGTCCTAAAAACTGCTCTTTTTAAAACAACATTGCAATGTTTTAAAGTTACGTTCAGAAACTGTGTCAATCTTAGTTAGGGGGAAGCCAATAACCTGACCTTGAGAAAAAATGGTTGCCTCTAGCTTTCCCGATGTTTTTTTTTTCAGAAAGGGCCCTTTTAAGCTCCATTATAAAAAGAAGACTGCAACATTATAGAATGTCACTGTCAGAGGTACAATTATTAAAAAAAATAATTTTCACTATTTAATATTTGGACCCATTTCAAGTCATAAACTTTATAAAATTTAAGACTAAAGAAGCCACATACTCTTTCTTTCCTGCAAATGCAGGGACTTTACAAACATGTGCAACAAAACATAACAGACCAGTGAACCTTGAGTCTTTAATCCCCAATAGTGATCAGTATCAAATTTATCCTCAAAACATCAATGCATGATATGATCAAGCAGACAGGTCATGAGAAATATGGAAACAATCAACAATGATGAAAAATCTTGAAATTTCAGGAACCAGTCTGTACTGCTACTATGAAAAATGTACATGTAGAGACCAGTAAGAAGAAATTGCATGGTGGCTTACTGGTTAAAGGGGACAATTGCTATATGGCCACCTTGTAAGCAGTTATTGGAGCTTTATATATGCTTTCTCCTCCCCCGGCATCCTATTAAAAAGACTTAAGAGCTCAGTTATTTGAGATGCCCTTAAATCCAGCCATCTCATTATCAACATTACAGTAGACAAATTGGTTCATTCTAGGGGTCAGAATAACAGCATTTCAGTGTGCATACAAATTGAATATATTTATTGTTTAGGGGGCGCAACTTCAGGGAAGAATACAGCAAACTAACAACTCTTCCCTCGGTATTCCACAGAAGTATTAAAGATTTTTAATATGACAGCAACAGCAACAAAGGAATACCAAACAACTATCATAAAAAGTTGTGTTTCTAATGAGTGCCTTCTGTCTATTTCTAAATGTCGATAAAATGCTTCGATGTTTTTGTTTACACGCATTAGCCTGTCGAAACTTCAGTCTATAACACAACTTTGGGCGTTCGTCGGTTTATTTCACGGAAACTCCGTATCTTTAAGATAATCCTCTTTAGCTGGATTGAAGTAAATACAATTTTCTTAGTATTGTTACCACACAAGCGGCATATACATTGTTGTTGTTGAAACGTTGCACGATAATTTTCTTGGAGTGTCCATGTTTGCATCTTTTTATACTCTGTAATGCGAAAAACCGCATCACAAGAAGAGTGAAGGAAAGAGCCAATCACAGAGCATATTAAAATGGGGCATTCGTTTTTCAGTTAACCAATGAAAAATGGCATTATATCAAAGTTTACCAGATCTCACTTTTCAGCTCAGTGCAAGCACGAATGAGATCTGGGTACGAGATTAAGCCAGATTATCACCGAGACAAGACCGAGAAGAATGGCTCGTTTTAGGCGTAAAGCGAGACAAATTCGGTGTCTCGCTTTGTCTCGTTGAATGCACGCCGTAAAAGTCAAGACGATTCACCCTTCATCCTTCCCCCCCACCGCTGTAAACAAATACTCTTTACACAAACAACCTTTTAATCAATTTATTAGCCTACCCACATCCCCATTTACTTCACCTACACCACATATTAACTCATCTACTCTGAAATCTCCAAAATCGGGGGGAGGGAGACTTCCACATAAAATTTACAATTAGAAGCTCTTAACGATAAAACTTCTTTTCAACAATGCCCCTCTAACGACATTCTAAAAGCGGACCCCCCCCCCCCCCCCCCCCCCCCCTCCCCCGCGCATGTCATTAAATGACTACGAAACGGCGTTCATTTTATATACTGGGCAGGCTTGGCAACAAGCCAGCCCGATCAATAACTGGTGTTTTAGACTTACGCACAGTCGCTCTCAAACAAAACTGAGTCTCGGAATGTTCCATAAGCTTAAATTTAGGTCCATGAAATCATGGAATCGATCCATCGAAGACTCCTTCGGGAGCAGTTTCAGTCAGTTCGAAAGCTAATGTTTTTTGTCTTGTATTTAGTTAGGTGTGAATTTTTTATGTCTAAGTTGCAAGGTAAAAAGTCTGAACACAAGCCATCTATGTAGCATGAAACTATAGATGGTTTTCGCGTTACTTCACGGCGGCCATATTGGTGTACAACTACAAAATAATTGTAATGAACTTCTTTTGTTATGTACGCCAACATGGCCGCCATGGCCTTTGTCATTTAAGTTCCACAGGACTGAAGTTCACGTGAGTGAAAACCATCCATTGTAATTATTGATCTTTTTCACGAACCAAAATGCTAAAACTAACTTGTGATCGAAAATTTTTCTTCCTCAGCTGTATTTGGGTGGGGGGAGGGGGTGGAATAACACCCTCAGTCGCTTCATACTGCAGAAACCGGGTTAAGCCCTGTCATTTGTCAGCCATTAGGCTTGTGAAGGTTCCCCCCCCTCCCCAATTTAATCAATTAAACTTTCATTTAGATTTTCCGCCTTTAAGGTGTTACTTGCCATGATGTTGAGGTCTCTTTGAGCCGTTTACCTCCACACTGTACGAGCCATGAAACCCGGGTGTCGTGGGTCTTTTGTTTCAATTTCTTCGTTAAAGTTATCATGAAACAACCATTTTTCCTGGTTAAAGACCTTGACCAAGGCCTTAAACTAATTGCGTAATAGGCACCACACCCCTCAACAACATCGCGTTGCCTGTTTAAAGATGTAAACTTTATTCGTAATTTATTAAACACAACATTAACAGATTAATAGATAGAAAAATTTAATATGTGCCTCAGCGTTTTTTGATTAAAAACAGTGTAATACACAGTAAGGTAACTTTTTTTGCATGAGAGCGCTTGATATAACAACTTTGATATGTGTAAAAGACTTTCGAAATACATTGTAACTGAATAACGATTTCCAATATTCGCTTTTGTGTCATATATTATTTTGTAGTCTCACTTTTAGAAGGAGACACAACCAGCGTTAATAAACGATTTCACGCCGGGCTAGCGCGCGCCACAAAGCTGCATTGCAATGTTTTCAAAAATGACGGGCCGAATTCGGAATTTCCGAGAGAAGACTGGGGACAAGTAAGGTTTGGTATAAATAACGGGTCCTCACGCCTTCTGGGAAATCTGTTCTGCTTCATTCACAACAAAAAATGGTAGCTTGTTCTTTTAGCTTTCAGAAGATACCAAACACATGCCATCGCAGAGAGTCCGTCCTTCGATAGCAAAACCAGTGACTTCTTCGGTCTAATGGCGTAGGTTTTCTCGACATTACAAAGGTAAGTTTTTGGCTCCGAAAGAATTTAACAGTTTTCCAAACAACAGCATTTGAAAGAATTTTTTTAAATCTTTAAAGCATAGAGAAGAATCGTATCGTTTTTGTTTTGCTGAATTTTAGCTTATATGTGAATACCCGGGTTAAACGCATAACAGTGTCTTGTGTATTGCACTAGGTGAACTTGTAGCATTATGCCACACACTAAGAACAGTCGCTTCGATGTTAATGCCTTTATGAAGGCCCGAAAGGAAGCGAGGCAGACAGCAGTGGAACAGTCAGAACAGTGTAGAAGTTTGAAGGCAGAGCTTAGCTCAAACACGAGGAAAATTAATAGACTAAAATCAAAGGTTAGTTAGGCCAGTCAGTGAGGACTTTCATGTAATTATTGAGTTATATTAACTTATATAGTTAACTGATAAAATACTGATACATGCTGGTAATAAGCAACAAGATATTCTGTGCTGTGTTGTGTTGTGGCTTAAATTGATAGATTTACATGTAGTTAGTTATTGAGGTAGCCCAATGTAGTCAATTGAACGAATCCAAACCAAAAACCAATCGAACCCAATCGAACTCAATCGTTCGATTGGAGTTTGATTGGTTCAGCACTCAAACAAAATCGAATTTGAACTTTTCGGTGAATTGGATTAATTTCGATTACTGAACACAATCAAACTCAATCGATGCGATTGGTTCGATTTTGTTCGGTCAGGGAAAAAAACGGTAATCAAAAATTGATAAGCATTCAGTCTCAGTAGAATTACACTCTTTAACCGATTTTTTACTAGAGGAGCAATTGTGAGAGATATAGAGCGTATGCACTCACGTGGCAAGCAGCTATGCAAATTTATTGGAACAAAAGAAAGTGTTAACATAAGAAAAGCGTTCAAATCCCACAGGATTGTTTTGGTACACCAACATGGCCGCCGTTCTATTGTTTTGGTACACCAATATGGCCGCCGTGACGTCATGTGCATACGCTCTATTAACACATTTCAATTAACTAAAATCTTTATTGCGATTCAAGTAGTGTCGACCTTAAATTGGCTTGAGTTTTTGAAAGCGGCTTCGTTTCTACCCTTGCTCACTGGAACATTAGTTCTGCCACCAGGCCTCCATCTTCCTCTCGGATCATCTTTGGGGCTATCAGTCACAAACCTTAGACCATAAACAAGGAAATTTTATCAGACCTTTGTACATATCAGCGAGTGCTTCATGTTAGCGTGAATGAGACTAACAACTTTTTCCATCAGCCACCATACTGAGCACAGTCACCAGTTCAATTAATAACTTATTTGACCACAATGCTTTTTTTCAGACCAAATGAAACCACGCCGGGCCAGCAGGCACCACAAGATGGCAATTAGGCGCCCGCTCGTATCACACCTGATTTTAGCGGGTTCCTCACAAAAAAGGTAAATGTTTACAAAATGGCGGCCGAAGGTGAAATTGGGGCTGCTGTTCGAGCTCTTCGCCCATTGCGTGGTAAGGTAGAAAACTTTGTACAATTTGAAGAAGAAGTCAAAGAGACCCTTGCCTCGATTTTTGAGAGACACCGTGCTGGACAGAATGTGTTTGGAAGGGTCAGCCGTGCACGAATAGAGGTTGGATCTATGATTGAGGTGGATATACGATTCTTCTCTATGCTTTAAAGATTTAAAAAAATTATTTCAAATGCTGTTGTTTGGAAAACTGTTAAATTCTTTCGGAGCCAAAAACTTACCTTTGTAATGTCGAGAAAACCTACGCCATTAGACCGAAGAAGTCACTGGTTTTGCTATCGAAGGACGGACTCTCTGCGATGGCATGTGTTTGGTATCTTCTGAAAGCTAAAAGAACAAGCTACCATTTTTTGTTGTGAATGAAGCAGAACAGATTTCCCAGAAGGCGTGAGGACCCGTTATTTATACCAAACCTTACTCGTCCCCAGTCTTCTCTCGGAAATTCCGAATTCGGCCCGTCACATTCTCGTCCCCAGAGCCGCTTGGCCCTCTTAACCGCCGGAACCTGAGTACGAGAGCCAAGGGGCTCTTGGGACGCAGGATTTGATTGGCTAGAATCTGGACTTCCGGTTGGTTCTGCTCATGCTCAAAGTTTTTTCAAAATGGCGGACGTGCCTTCAATATAAAGAACACGGTGCAAGAAAAGGCAGGATTCTGGCTGTTTCATTTCAGAAGTTGGACGTCTATCTTTCGCGAGGTGTAGTTAGATGCTATCGGTAAACTTTCGGCAGTTTCCGAGTCGTGAATATGGTAACAATCATCGTGATCTGATACAGTCGGACCTCTATTAAGCGGCCACCCTCGGGACTTTGAAAACTGACCGCTTAATAGAGGTTGGCCGTTTAATAGAGGTACAATATAAATTGGATAGAAATGGCAGTCAAGGTAAATTTATTGCCTCTATATAGCAAAAGGCTTGTTGAAAAGTGAACATATGTGAAGATAAATGCAAAAGTCATTGAAACAAAAAATTAAGTGCCCTGTATTTGCGCATTTCAAGTCCGTGCAAAGTTCTAGCTCTAACACAGAGAGCATGTAGTCGATAAGTACAGTATTTTTTGGTGTTGAGTAGGTACAGAAAGATATGCAAATCTATGTAACAAAACATCAAATTTCTTAGGCCTTTTTTGCACCAACAGTCTGTAAAAATTTTAGCTCAAAATATTTCACGGACGATTTATTTAAAATAATCCGTCACTGCTGTTTGCCGGTTGTAACGAGAAGATCAAGTCATTTGCCTTTCCGATAGATAGGGCAAGGTCCTGGTAACCGTGAAACTGGGCAAGTGGAGACTAAATTGCAGTTTTTATTGTTATCAGTTATCACCTTCGTATTATCTGTCACCATTTCGCTTGAAAAGATGATTTGCTGGCCGCTTAATAGAGGTAAAAATACAAGAAATACTAAACTTGCAACCTCAAAAAGGTGGCCGCGGCCGCTTAATAGAGGTGGCCGTTAAATAGAGGTATCGAATACAGCACTTTACTGACAAATAATTCGGGACTTTGGAAAGTGGCCGCTTAATGGAGGGTGGCCGCTTAATAGGTGGCCGCTTAATAGAGGTCCGACTGTAGTTGGAGGATTTTTGGCTTATCCACTGGATCAGCTTATTTTTAATCTTGTCATCAATTTATGGCTAGTCTGGCCGATTCCGAGATTTTTGCATCCAGAAGTCAAGGTATAGATAATAATTTAAGACTACATTTCGAAATTTCTGGGCTGTCGTAGGAGTCTATTTGAAATGTGAAGGTGGATTTCAATCAGATTTATATATGTGCAGGTGCTGACAATGATATGTAAATTATTTAATGTTACTAGTTACGGCCACATATCAATGGTGTTTTAATACACAAATCTTTGACTTCACTAATGGCATCTTTTGGACATTTCAAACTTGTACAATATTTCCCTTTTATACAAGCTTAGCCAGACATTTTGAATTCATCTAAGACAGAACAGGGAAAAAAATAAAGAGAGTTAAAATTATATATTATGAAATGTTGAAAAATGTGTTGTGGCATTCTGCGCAACTCTTCAAATAAAATCACTCTTAGCATCTACCTAGGACTTCTTTGCTCAGGCAGAGCATTTCCACTGTTATTGCAATGGTCAAGGGAGATCTTCAAGTATCCCAAAAGTCAAAGAAGCTTGCAGGTGAATCAATCAGTGATATATTTTACTGCTACTGAAATATGTCACTTCTTATCACTGTATTAAATTTGCCTGCTGAAGGCCACTGTTCTCTGTTTCTGTAAACATATATTTTTTTTTGGGGGGGGGGGGGGGGGGGGGCTTAAGAACATCTCCTCATCAGCTCAGAGGGATTAGGGTGATTTAGATAAACAAGATGTGTACAGATGCAAAAGACATGAAGACTGATTAAGCTCCAGCATCTGTCTTCTTGGTTCCTTTGCGCATGCACTTGCTTCGCTCAACAGATTCTCCCTTTCCACAAACTCCATTTGAGCCTCTGCAGAGATGACAGGCTTTCAAGATAGATAACAAGATCCAACATCATCTTCAGATATTTTTAAAGAACCTTGTTAATATTTAATCCTCAAAACTCCTGTCAGTAAAAGTTTGTATATGAACTAATGCCAACATACCCGGGGGGGAGGGGGCATGGATCAACTTCCACTGCCAGGGTATGTGCTGCTGGCCTCTCAGAGCGCCTACTCCATTTTAGTATAAATCTACTAGCGTTCTATCAGGAATGCTGTTCTCTTATAATTTTTGGCTACGCTACTTACTATCTAACCTGTTGTAGAAAGTGAGTATGTGCGGTTGTCAGTGGTCGTTGCTATTCGATAACAACTCATCAAGTATCACAAGATAGAAATCTCGAGCTAAATCCAATTATTAAATAGTCTATTATGTGGCCAATTATAGACCCATATTTGTCACTTTTGTGAAAATGTAAACTTTGTGATCCAAACTTAGTCACTTTATGTTTTTAATCCCCCAAATCCATACTAGAATAAAACTATCCCCCCCTGAAAAAAAAAAAAGAAAATTGCCAGAATTTTCTTACTCCAAAAATCCAGAAAATGTGCGACGCCATACTCTGTTGAAAATGTAACCCCATTATAGTCAATCCAGTTGTGAAAATACGACCCCATCCGGCGGAAGGGAAGTACTCCCCTCCCCCAGGCAACCTACCAGGAACTGGAAATCATCTATCTGTTCTTGTGCTACATGAGGTAGCACTGTCATAATGATTTCAGAGGCGGATCCAGGATTATTTTTATTGGGGCAGGCTATGGGTATTTGCCTAAGTCAACAAAATTTTTCATTGTTGCAATTAAAAAGAAAACTGTTAAAACTGACAGTCTAAAGAAATCTCCCCTCTGTATTTGTCCCTGGATTTTAAAACAAATATTAAAGAGGCAAATGTTTCAGACTGAACTTGCATATTTAAATTCAGATGACATCCGAGTAAAGCATGTCTTTTATTGGTGCCAGTATGAGATTAGTAAGCCTCGTCATCTGAATTTGGGCCAGGCATGGAGGGTATCCATGTACAACTGTGTTAGCAGTTTCACAGACAATTTGTCAATGTGGAAATACTTAGTATGCTGGATGCATAAAGCACCATTAAAAAAGGCTGGGCTTTTTTTATTCTAAGAAAACAAGCAAGAGTAGTTGGTACACCAACAACTATTTGTCCTCATTACCAAACAAGGGTATTTTACAGTGGCAGATCCAGGGGGAGGGTCGGGGGAGTCTGGACCCCCCTCCCCTACCAGACCTGTGTCTCCCATATGGTTCTTAAAAATAATAGAATAAAATTGTTTTATATCTAGTTGTTTCACTTCAAGTCACAGGAATGCTGGAAGTGGCGTTTTAGAGGGTAAAATCGGAAAAGTTTTCCGGGGGGCATGCACCCAAACCCCCCTTTCAGAAATTCCTGGATCCGCCCCTGTTTTAAACTATTTCCCCCAAAACACATACATGTATGGCCCACATAGCCAGTTTCTGTAGCAGAAAACAACTTGGCAGATAGCGGCACCACATGTCCTGATCAGCATTCTGTTAGCCTGTTACAAACAGTCAGTTACTGGGATTGATGTGAAAGGAAAGGCAAGGAAACTAGAAGAGTACTTGCAATGGATTTCCTTTGCATACTACCAGACATAACCAGACACATTTCCATGATCACAAAGTAGGGTTCAAGCATGTGCATTTTACTCTTTCACATTCAAACTTGGTTTCAAGGGCACTTAGGATATACTTGGAAGCCCTAATGTGAAACCATTGAATATGATAACTGCCCAAATTATATTTTTCATAAAAAATAAACAATAAAAAATTGCACATATATGGATCACTTTGTTATAAAAACAACAAATTAATTAGAAAAGTGAAGTGAACCATCATAACGTTTATTTCACTTTCGTAATAATACAGTGGAATTAAAGGGTCACAAGACAGGTCCATCCCTGATCATGATGGTTAAGGAATGTTATCTAAAATGCAGTGCAGTACACAATCGTTTATAAAGGAATGTAATGAAATTGTGAAGCCAGATATAATACCCATAAATGAACAGCTACACGTAATATACTGGAATTCAAAAAGGGTGACATATTTTATCACGAAATGTGGATTTTGGTAGAAATAATCCAGTACCTTTTATATTTATAAATGCACATGCCACAGTTAGTAAACCAGACCCGCGAATAACGCGATGCAGCTGCTTGTTACTCGTCGTGAACTGCTGCGTGATCAGCTCAGGCGATTCACTGATATGTTCTGATCCACAAAATATTTTCTCCGGACACTGGCTGTAATTGATAATTCCTGGAGGGACGGTGAAGTTTTGTTGACCAGGCCATGTTGGCTACGCTCAGCCAAAGGAATCTTGCTCTAACTAACAAAATCTGGCATTTGAAACACGCAGTCTTTGTCGTTGAAAATCATCATAGTGATTCCCAAGTATAAGCGTCCCAAGCCAACACCTTCTGACAGTTTATAAAGGCAAGTTACATTTCTTGGCCGAATTCTGCAACTCGATTCCCGGCAACTTATCCAAATTTTTTACTTCCGTTTTAGATTTTATTGTTTTGAAACTAGCCAATCAAATCCTGCGTCCCCAGAGCCCCTTGGCTCTCGTACTCAGGTTCCGGCGGTTAAGAGGGCCAAGCGGCTCTGGGGACGAGAATGGGCCCGTCATTTTTGAAAACATTGCAATGCAGCTTTGTGGCGTGCGCTAGCCCGGCGTGAACTGTAGTTTATTTCCAATAATTATTGTTGAAGTGTTCGATTATGTTCGATTGATTGACTTCGATTAATTTTATGTTCGATTGTTGAAGCGTTTGATTACCGAACGTTCGATTGCGTTCGATTGGCAAAATTTTTCGGTGAATTCGATTAAGTTCGATTACCGAACCCAATCGATCAATTGGGTTCGATTACCGAACGTTCGATTGACTACGTCGGGAGGTAGCTAGTTATTTTGCTTGTGTTATATAATAAGCTTAAGTTAATTAGTTTTTACAGTAGTTAACTTGAAGATATTAGCATTAAACAAGCTACTCTGTCAGTTTATTTTTCTTTCTACATGTATGTATTGAGATACTTGATCTGATTTGTTCATCATTTCTGGAAAATGCTACACCTATAAATAGCCAGTTATGATATTTTATTAATTAATTGCTGTTAGCTTTTGTTTTATTTGTGGAATGAACATTTTGGAAGTGAATGATTAATTTCATTTTTTGTTACCTAAAGGTCAGTGATTCAGGGGAAGTATTGAGAGACTTGACCCGTGAAACTCAAAATGTTCAGGTTGGTATAATGTCCTTACTATGAGATGATTTTTTTTAGTGCCATACTGCAGAAGAAGGTAATGAAGTATTTTTCTTTGCAGTTACAACCAGTTCACACTGATATTAGTTCACGAACAAGATCCCCAACTAGTTTGGTGGATGGCAAATCAAATATGCCACCAAGAACAGCATCAAAAAGACGGCAAGAAACAATGAAAACTGCTTCCACAATCCATGGAGGTTCTGAGAATAACCCTAACACCAGCCTTTGATGGAATGTTTGACACCTTAGCAAAAAGATGTAAAGTAGACAAAATGAAAGATTATGTTTTAAGTCATAAAATCCTAACAAAGAAGGTAGTCTCAGCTGAATTTAAGAAAAATTCAAAAGCATTTGAAAGCTCACCAGAAAATGCAAAGAGAAGCATTGCAGTTTTCTATAGTAGTGGTGTAATGGGCAAGCGAAAATATAAGTCTGTAAGACTTGCATTATCTATGAAAAAAAATAAAGCAATGGGAAACAGGAGGTCAGCTATTACTTTGATGCCAAAGTGCCCTATTCCAAAATTGTTGCCTTATAGCAAGCTTGTCAAAGAAATCAACCAAGTCAGCATTGGAAATGTTTACAAATTAGAAGAACAGTTTCAAGGTGTTATGGAAGATGAAACAACACAAGGTTGCTTTCGAAAGTTAATTGAGTATTTGCCCCGCTTAGCAAAATTTTACCTCCGAAAAGGCAAAAAGGAAACCCTTCAGTGGTTTGGCAAAACAGAGGATACTTTTTTGTTTGCAGTGGGTGGGGATGGCTGTCCATTTGGGAAGAATGAGAGTGCTTGTTCCTTTCTCTTAAGTTTTCTTAATGTTGGTAAGAGGGTTGCATCAAGCAATGACAACTTTATTATTTTTGGGGGTAATTGTGAGGAAACTTCGCCAGTTGTGCGCAAGTACTGTCAATTCTTGTGCAAAGAAATTAGTGAGATTGAGAAAAAAGTCTTTGAAATTGAGGGCTTTCATGTAACTTTCAAATGTGCCGAATTGCCAAATGACATGAAGATGTTGGCTATGCTGGGGGTTGAACTGACCAATAGTGCAAGATATTTCTCAACTTTTGCAGATGTTTCAACAGACAACTGCACTGACTTAAAGGGGACATTTTTAAGTTTGTCACAGAGAAGTACTATCCGGCCACCACAGACCATGTGGAAGCCTTGGAAGTATGAAGAGAGGATCAAAATTGCAAATGAGGTTGACAAATTTAAAAAATCCTTGTCTGAGAAAAAACTTAAGGAGAAAACAGTTCGGAGTAAAGTCACAGAATTTATTGCACATAAAAAGAGTCGCCAAGAATTTGAGCCTTTAATTGGGGAATTGATTGATCTTGCCCATGTAGAGCCTTTACATATTAAGAATAATGCCTGGCAGTATTTTTTAAGGGGGTTCTGAAAGAGGCAGTGGGAAATTCAAATCTTCCAGACAGCTGCAAAAAGTTTGCAGACATTCCCAATTATAGCATTCTCTCTAGAGTTGTAACTGCACTACAGTTTGAGGTAAAGGCCAAATGTTTGGCAAGAAAGGTAAAGAAGTGGTACGACGAAACCCAGGGTAAGGGTCAGGATCTCCAGTATAGATTTACTGGAAAAGATTCCAGGCTACTTTGCCATAATTTTATGAGATTGATTAAATGGCTTAGTAGTGAAAATGATTCTCCCCAACAAAGGCAAACAGTTCTGATTTTTTCATACCTAGGACTGAGACTAAGGGATTGTGTCTCACTCTTCAGTAGGTTTGATACTACTGTTGACCAGCTTACAGAACTGAGCATCAGTGCTCGTGACTATTATCGGGTGAATGCATTGTTTCTCCCTACCTCTGTAAATCCTACTGTGTGGACAATTGGACACATCATTCCTGCCCACACTAAAGAGCTACATGAGAAATATGGGCAAGGGCTCGGTATCGTAACAATGGAAGGGAGGGAGGCTAAACACATTGCTTTGAAAAAACTAAGCGAAAACACATTCTATAAAAGGCGCTGGTATGAGATTTTCAAACACGAGTTTGTAATGTTAGTGTGGCTTCCTGAACAAGGGTTCAACCTTAGTACATACAAGCATACTGCTGTATACATCCCAGACAGGGTGTTTTCTGACCCAAGGTTTTGCTACTGCAATCTAGAAAAAGCTAGTCCCACTGATGAAAAATGTACATTCTGTGGTAATCTAATTATGCAATTTATCCAACAGAGTGTTGAGCAAGGAAGAGTTTTGCCACAGCTGTTAGGCGAAACCAGCACATAGTCCTGCATGTGAAAAGTATTTCTCATTTTTTAACTATAAGTAGGCTTGCAAAGCAGTAGGCCATATGTGGCTCAAATGTGTTGTGGGAAACACTTATTTATTTGTTTATTTAGAGTGGTTTTCAATTTAGTGTTGTAAAACCAAAACCTATCTAATCACTTAGCCATTAAACTACTCAGTCAATCTTAAACCATGGAGAAATCAAAACCAAAGTTATTGATTGTTGCAGGCATTAGGGATGTATCAGGGATTTTTAGTACCATGAAAGTTGTTGTTTGCTTTTTGGCACTTGGTTGAAAACTGCTCTAATAGACATACATTTATTTATTCATGATGACCCATAATGTTCACTTTCATAATTATTTTAATGAAATGTACCAAAATTTGTAACAGATAACACATTAAGTTGCCTTACATAAATTATTGTATTGTATTGTACATAAATTACATAATTTATTACATAAATTATTGTATTGTATTATGCTTACATAAATTATTGTAAACATACATTTATTTATTTACTAGGGTTGCCATTAAGTTGCCTTACATAAATTATTGTATTGTACATAAGTTACATAATTTATTACATAAATTACATAAATTATTGTATTGTATTATGCTTACATAAATTATTATAAACAATGTAATGCTGCGGCTCATTCTGTTGATGTTTACATTAGCTAGGCAGTGATCCATCTGCTTGCGTGAGACTCTGAAAATAGTCACAAATTGTGCGATGTTTCACGCCGGGTCAGCGGGCGCCAGAAATCGGCATCGAATTGTCTTCAAATATGGCGCCCAAAACCGAAATTGCCGGGAGGAGACTGGAACCTAGCTTTCTTTACTATAAAAAAGACTCCTCTTGCATGCTGGGATACCCAAGAGGCCAGATGGCATGTTTCTTTGCATGGCTGAAGCCTTGAGCTTTCTGTTGGTACCAAACATGCCTTAGTTTATCGGCCGTTTTTCTGGTGTAGAAGGTAGTTGCGAAGGATTGTTGTGAGCCATCAAACGGCGTTCAATTTTCTGATGTTTAATTGCTTGGAAAGGTTTTTAGGCCTTGCTCTCATCAGCTTTTATTTCATCTTCCAAGGGCCTCTAGTATTTGTGTCATGCCTAAATGCCCCATTCCAAAGTTGATTACTTACAATAATCTTGTAAGTGAAATTAACAAAACTGTGACCATGGAAGGGAGGGAAGCAAAACACATAGCATTAAAGAAGTTCAGTGAGAATACAACTTTTCAGCGACGGTGGCCTGAAATTTTTAAACATGAATTTGTCATGTTGATTTGGCTTTCAGAACAGGGATTTGAGCCAAATACATACAAACATAATGCTGTTTACATCCCATGTAGGGTTTTTCATGATGACAGGTACTGTTACTGTAATCTTGAAAAAGCAGATCCTAGGGAAAGCAAGTGTACTTTTTGTGGTGAACCCTTGATGGATATGATTCAAAAAAGTATTGACCAAGGGACAGTTCTGTCACAACTCACATGTTGATTTACTGCATATGCATTTTACATGGGTAGTGCATCCAATTATTATTGTGTTAAGAAAGGCTTATCAGTGTATAGGGCCTCTCCGACGTTAACATAGCTCGTTTTGCAGATATGGCAGCCATACTGATTTTGCCCCCAGGGCATCCCATAATGACCATTTAAATTAATATATTTCTTTGTTTTCAATGTTCATTATGGGATGTCCTGCGGAGGCAAAATCAATATGGCTGCCGTATCTGTGAAACGGGCTATGGAGAGAACGTCTCCAGGCATGGATCCAGACTGGTTTCACTGTTTTACATAAATCGGTCAGATTGTTAAAAAATGACCCAAAATCGAGGGACAGCAATTTTAGAGAGTGAAAATCTTAAATATATATTAGTGCTTAGAGTCTAGGAAAACGGTCAAGGTTTTTCCTGGATCCGTGCCTGTTCTCTTGATCTTTGACAATTCTCCCAAATACAGTGTCAAAGTGCCATGAAATTCACATAAACCACATTCTGTAAGTTGGACTGGTTAAATAAATGGCCCATGTTATCTTTTAGTAAGAGGAACATTTCCTTTAAAAATGAGTTGTCACCAAGTTATGGTTTGCATTTTATTAAAACACTTCTTGTTAATGCATCTTTAACCATTGTTACTACCATGTTGATATCACTGTAACAAACATAAACCTTAAAAGCAACTGTTTCAGTAATAATACTGTCTAGTCAGTATTTTCTTTATGCAGCAAAAACAACAACACCGCCTAAATGTTTGAACCCAACTCTTATGTATGGTTCAATTCTTGCTGTTACCATCCCACCCCTCTGGGAAAGACACGGGGGAAAATTGGCCTTTGCTGCCCCGGGGATTTTTCGAGCAGTCTCGTCCCAAGGTAATGGGGCGAGTCGAAATACCTATTTATGTAAAAAAATGTGGGGTGGAGAAATGTCAAGTCATTTGGAGTACTTTGGTGGCAAAATCTGTCGAATTTGTTCATGAATTACTGAACATAAATAATCTCTCAAAGTGAAAATAAAATCCTGGGACTGGCAATAGCAAGAACTGAACCATTCATTAGGGCCTAACATTTTTGTCACAAAGAAAAACTAAACAGTAAGACCTTCAGCTTTACTCAGTTTCAGTGAGTATATTAAGCTACACAGCATATTGCACCGTTAAGCTTGAAATGAATATCCGTGTTCATTGGTGAATATATAATGACACTTGACCACCACATGTTGCTTCCTCTTCATATATGTCAGAAGAAAAGGTTTAACCGTGCTGACCACAATCTTGGCATCTCCTTTCCTGGGCGCTTTGGTTTGCTTACAGAGGTAGGACATGACAGATTCTCGTGATGTTTTACACAACTTTGAAAAATCCCGCAACAGTCTGGTCTCCTTAGAGTAGGAAATGGTATACGCTACATGTGTTTCTGAATGTGATACTCCAAACGCAGAGGGAGCCTTTTTAACAGCTTCCATCATAGAACGAAAACTTTCTTCAGGCATTTGTCTTGTAAAGCTTACCGTCCAAGGGTCTCGAGCTCTCATGCGAGCTTTTAGGCGTCGGTACACAGTTTTAAGCCACATTGTAATTTCCACCTCAATCATAGATCCAACCTCTATTCGTGCACGGCTGACCCTTCCAAACACATTCTGTCCAGCACGGTGTCTCTCAAAAATCGAGGCAAGGGTCTCTTTGACTTCTTCTTCAAATTGTACAAAGTTTTCTACCTTACCACGCAATGGGCGAAGAGCTCGAACAGCAGCGCCAATTTCACCTTCGGCCGCCATTTTGTAAACATTTACCTTTTTTGTGAGGAACCCGCTGAAATCAGGTGTGATACGAGCGGGCGCCTAATTGCCATCTTGTGGTGCCTGCTGGCCCGGCGTGTTTACTAAATATCTCATCTAAAATAAGGTGATTCAAAGTACAAAAATATACCTTTAAGGTACAAAATTATGAAACGTTTAAAAGGGCACTGTCATGCTTGTTTCATACAAAACTGATACTTTATAAAACTGATTCCTTACGTTTCTAGTCAGCACGATTTAATTAGAAAAAGAAACCCTTTGAACAAAGGATCAGTGTATTTGGCGCCTACTTGAGTTAATAGTTTATCTTGGTACGGGCCAACAATAAATGCGCGTCAGTACTCGTACCTGCAGTTCGACCGAGAAATTAGGGAATCCGAAACGTATTCACAACGTTTAAATATTTTTTTCCAAGCAATGGAAAGATTTGCGCACTCATATCGTATTACACTCTCTCTAATACACAATGTACATGAACAGGACCAGTGAGAGCGCACGAACACAAAATCAGTGGAACAAACAAGTCTTGCAACTCTGTATCACATGGTCAACGGTTCAATGTATGAGCAGATGCCTTCTGCAAAGAAAAGTTCGTTTTTGCCAACCACACACTAGACTCGGTGACTACCTGCAACTTAATAACAAAAGACGTTTTTGTTGGTGGGGGTGGGTTTAATAACATGTAAAAATCATATACGTATTAAAAAAAAATACTACATTTATCATCTGCTTCCACAACAAGGACGACTTATACGGTCATTCCTAACTCGGGACGCAATATCTCATAGAACACTCGCGTTAATTGTCTAACGCTCACTTAGCCACGGTCTTTTAGAGCATTTCTACGATACATTTCTAGAGAGAAGAAGATATAAATCTCAGTCAACGTCTTACTATTGTTTACTCCCTCTTTAAAAAGAGAATAACCGTTGGTTAACATATTGAGCTCGGACGACTATTATTATTATTATAATTTTTATTATTATAAGTAGTAGTAGTAGTAGTAGTAGTAGTAGTAGTAGTAGTAGTAGTAGTAGTAGAGGTAATAGTAATTGGACTGAGTGGAGTATAATTAAAGGAGTAATTTCAAATTGCGCGAGGACGCGTTGAAATTACGACCACGATTACTCCTAAATTGCACGACACGAAATTCATATACTAATTAATCGCATTAACAACAAAATTCGAGATTAGAAAGTTTATGTGGACCTTTTTGCACTCAAAACGTCAAGGATATTTTCTATTTAAGTGCACCTGATTGACGCGCGCGCAACATAGGTGTCCAATTAACGCTAACCAACTACAAAAGGTTGTAATTGGATAGCTGTGATTGGACAGCCAGATGACCACGCGCCACAATTATTATTATTAATATTATTACTAAACACTACTCTCCGTATTTATACACCGGGTAGTATTAAACA
The DNA here is from genome assembly GCA_022457155.1 of Cladopsammia gracilis. Classification (NCBI taxonomy): domain Eukaryota; kingdom Metazoa; phylum Cnidaria; class Anthozoa; order Scleractinia; family Dendrophylliidae; genus Cladopsammia; species Cladopsammia gracilis. Next base: position 336,275 of record JAJGOT010000466.1, on the reverse strand, counting down.
ATTTCTACTAACCTTAACTTATGGAAATCAAATTTCACGTTATCTCCAATCAGCATAAATGGCGCCCATTGTCGCACTTTAGAAAAGCCGTTATCTTTCATCCACTTCATGGTCTGGTGAAGAGATTCACTAGCACTTTCCCCTCGAACAAGGTGCTCGTAAAAACAAATCATAAAATGCTTTGTTGCAAGGTCTTCGATGGCCCACAGGGCCACCAACACTGAGCGTGCACCGGATCCTAAGAACGCCCGGGCGATTCCAACAACTCCCTCGGCTCTTATATGTCCATGTGCACTGTGACAACAGCTAAGAACTACCAGTTGGGCTTGCAGTCGAACTTATGAAATGTCTGTCATTGTCAACAAGTAGTCTTCTTCTTGTGGAAACCTGCTTTCGTTGGATCTTTGAGGGGAAAGAACAATTTCTCCTCTTTCGGCATCACCATGAGCAGCGAAATGTATCAGGCTCACTGAATGAATACTTTGAAGAACCCCCTGTTTAGTTGCTTGCTTTCCTAGCAAAGGCTGAACTCCGAGCAGTCCTCCAATCATCTCTGCTTCCTCTTTTGCACAAGGCAATGGTATTGGTCTCTCACAGCGTCCCTTGTAAATCACATCACCAACATAAGGGTCTCCAACTATCAGTGCGCCAGTCTGGCTGTGATAGTCTGTTGGACTCTCCTGTAAGAGCTTGAGAGCCGTCAAAGAAGGAACAATGCGGATCCTGAAATTCTCTGATAAAAATTTTCCACTTTCATCCTCTAACGCTGCGAATGGGACTTTGAAAAAAAGAACGATCAGAAACAATAATGATTTCTTCTTCATCAAGTGAGTCAGCCACAGGAGCGACGATCATTTTGTAACACTCAGCAAGAGTAGGGTCGGGTGGCTGGTCATCGTCTTCCACTTCTTCCACCAGGCGTAAAGCTTCGCCGTTATCTTTCTGAGATGATTTACACGATAGGTGGGTAACATTTGAAGAAAACCATGATCGATCTTCGCATTGCTCTCGAGGTAAAAAATGAAACTTTCTCCAGATTTCGTTGCCAAAAACTTCCTCTACCTGCAAATCCTTTCCCTTGTTAACAAAACAGTCATTAACATCTATTTGCCGAAAAAGTATCGGTTTGTCCGCTTTAACAATCCACAAAATACAGCACTTTTATCATATGAAATGTATAGGCAAGAACAGTTACTTTCTGTATCCATGATCCTTTCAATACCAACCCATGTCTGTGGATTGACTGATATTTCTTTTTCCAAAGAATACTGAGCTAACATTAAGTCTGCCAGGGCTCTGGCTCGTCCAAGCTCTACAGTGTAGAGAGCTTCATTAGGCTTCCCAGTTGAAAAGAACAATGCACTTAGCAACCGGTAGCAATCAAACAACGATATCTTGAACTGGTCATTATTTCCCAGGAAATAGCGCATCTCCTCACTTTTATGAATGCCGTTAAAGAGATGGTATTTCGCTCCATGTATGTTTCCATGCAACAGCATGGCAAATCCAAGGTTAGCGTGGTTTCTTACTTCAGCTTTAATGTTTCCAATCTCTTTATTCAATAAGAGTGCATTTCGAGATGTTCTTTACCCTTGGCATATTCACCGAGAGAATCAAACGCCGTTCCTAGGTTTAGATAACACGCGGCTTCTCCATTTGTGTTGCCAATTTCTTTAAAGATCGCAAGTGCTTTTTCGAGATGTTCTTTACCCTTGGCATATTCACCGAGAGAATCAAACACCGTTCCTAGGTTTGCATAACACCAGGATTCTCCATTTGTGTCGCCAATTTCTTTTCTGATCGCAAGTGATTTTTCGAGATGTTCTTTAGCGTTGGCATATTCACCGAGAGACTGAAACACTGTTCCTAGGCTTGCATAACACGAGGCTTCTCCATTTATGTTGCCAATTTCTTTAAAGATCGGGAGGGCTTTTTCGATATGTTCTTTGGCCTTGGCATATTCACCGAGAGACTGAAACACTGTTCCTAGGCTTGCATAACACGAGGCTTCTCCATTTATGTTGCCAATTTCTTTTCTCATCGCAAGTGATTTTTCATAATGTTCTTTAGCCTTGGCATATTCACCGAGAGACTGAAACACTGTTCCTAGGTTTGCATAACACGAGGATTCTTCATTTGTGTTGCCAATTTCTTTAAAGATCGCATGTGCTTTTTCGAGATGTTCTTTAGCCTTGGCATATTCACCGAGAGACTGAAACACTGTTCCTAGGTTTGCATAACACGAGGCTTCTCCATTTATGTCGCAAATTTCTTTTCCGATCGCTAGTGATTTTTCGAGATGTTCTTTAGCCTTGGCATATTCACTGAGAGACTCAAACACCGTTCCTAGGTTTGCATAACACGAGGCTTCTCCATTTATGTCGCCAATTTCTTTAAAGATCGCAAGTGCTTTTTCGAGATGTTCTTTAGCCTTGGCATATTCACCGAGAGACTGAGACACTGTTCCTAGGTTTGCAAACAAGCAGGCTTCTTCATTTATGTCGCCAACTTCTTTTCTCATCGCAAGTGCTTTTTCAAGATGTTCTTTAGCCTTGGCATATTCACCGAGAGACTGAAACACCGTTCCTAGGTTTGCATTAGATGAGGCTTCTCCATTAATGTTTTTAATTTCTTTTCTGATGGCAAGTGATTTTTCGAGATGTTCTTTAGCCTTGGCATATTCACCGAGAGACTCAAAAACCGTTCCTAGGTTTGCATAACACCAGTCTTCTCCATATATGTCGCCAATTTCTTTTCTGATGGCAAGTGATTTTTCGAGATGTTCTATAGCCTTCGCATATTCACCGAAAGACTCAAACACCTTTCCTACGTTTGCATAACACGAGGCTTCTCCATTTGTGTTGCCAATTTCTTTAAAGATCGCAAGTGCTTTTTCGATATGTTCTTTAGCCTTCACATATACACCGAGATACTGAAATACTGGTCCTAGTTTTGCATAACACAAGGCTTCTCCATTGATGTCGCCTACTTCTTTTAAGATCGCAAGTGCTTTTTCGAGATGTTCTTTAGCATTGGCATATTCACCGAGAGACTGAAACACCGTTCCTAGGTTTGCATAACATGAGGCCTCTCCATTTATGTCGCCAGTTTCTTTTAAGATCACAAGTGCTTTTTCGAGGTGTTCTTTAGCGTTGGCATATTCACCGAGAGAATCAAACACCGTTCCTAGCTTTGCATAACACGAGGCTTCTCCATTTATGTCGCCAATTTCTTTTCTGGTCGCAAGTGCTTCTTCGAGATGTTCTTTAGCCTTGGCATATTCACCGAGAGACTGAAACAATGTTCCCAGGTTTGCATAACACGAGGCTTCTCCATTGATGTCGCCAATTTCTTTTCTGATCGCAAGTGATTTTTCGAGATGTTCTTTAGCCTTGGCATATTCACCGAGAAACTGAAACACCATTCCTAGGTTTTCATAACAGGATGCTTCTCCTTTCCTTTTTCCAGTTGTTATCATGATGCATTCGAATAAAGTTCTTTTGCTTCGTTATATTTAGCAGGATATTCATACAATCCCGCTAGTTGCAAGGTTATTTGTCCTTCTTCGGCTTTTTCGCCACTGTCGCACAATAAGGCCAGAAGCTTTCTACCGCATTTTATCGCATTCGTATGATCGTAAACAAGACGGTACCCTTTGAACAACAGGGAATATAGCAATTTGGTAATTAATCTGACTAATTCAGTTGTTTGTTTCAGAGGCTTAGCGTTAAGGAGACTCAAGCATTCTTTTGTTAACTGGATGGCGTTTAGAACACAATTGGTGCTGAGAAGGAAATTGGCAGTCAGTATTCCAATAGTGATGCCTTGTACAACCTTGTATATGTTGTCCATGACAGTCTTTTCTAGAACAGAAAAAACGAAAATGAACAGAAGTGAGAAAAAACAAGCAGTCTAGAATTTAAGTGCACGTGGTGCGAAAGTGGCACAGATTTTTAAAATTGACATTATTTAAACACAACAATATTACATTACTCGATTCAAAGTATAACAAACAGTTATAAGTTTAAAAGCCAAGCAGAATGCGCATTCTCTCCTGGCATAAGTGTAACAAAAGTTAAATAAATTTAACACGATAATTAAAGTACAAATGCAGTTTCAAATGTATTATTCATTATTCATACAGATCTAGAATTACGTATAAAAGCAAAAAGGCGTGTAACAATCAACAACACTAATGTAAATTATGCAATTTGAGAAACAAAACAAGCGTGCGTAATGAACGAGCCGTTTTGGTGCCCTCCATCGCTCGATTGTCGACTTAATGTTAATTTAATCAAAATTTGATCGAATTTAGTAGTCCTATGTGCTTATGCGTGTGTATGTTTCTCGGGTGAAAAGAACCATAAAACGTACTCTATCGTTAAGGTTTATACCTCTGTATATTGCTGGTAAAGAGAGATATAAATGAGACTTTTACCGAAAGTTTTTATGAAATTATTGCGTTACGCGCAATCGGAAAGGCTTCAAATTACTTTTGAGATATGCATAATGCAGAGACGTTTTAGCCGAAAAAACTCACAGGGCTTTTAAATTGTTACCAATCTGTCGCTGCTCTCGTTAACTTCAGATACCACTGTTAGTTCCATTGAAAACTTATTTTAAAATTATGTTTTTACACCGAGTACATGTGGATGTATATATAGACAAGGTAGTCTAAATAATAGAAACACTCCCGGATCTTTTACAATTTTGCCTTGATTTTAAACTTTTCATTACCAATATCAACTTCATTTAGTACTTCTGCAGGAATTAGGACCTCAAGTTGTTTCATGATTCGAAAAGGCTCCGTGGTTCTTTTCAGACGTTAATACGTCATGATATGCACGACACTTGTTATCTCCGGTGCTATAAGGCACGAAAAAGTAATTCAACCAGTGTTAATGGTATAGATGAAGAGGAAGCTCATGTATTAGTCGAAGTTTTCATACGGTAAATCTGTTTATAATATCCATTTTCCGATTGCTTTCTCGAGCACATGGTTTTTAGTGAGGTCACATACAATACAGGCCCTCACAGCCATGAACGTCTGACTGATTGGCCCTCACAGCAAATTCACTGAAATGCGAATATCTCTACTTTACAATGATTAAATTGGATACAACCTCTGCCTTACGCCTCCCCCAGTCTTAAAAGAAATGGTATCCGTGACAGGGGAAACGTAACACAGAAATTTTTTTAAAAGTGCTTTCCTTTTACCGATTCAAGTTTGAAATACCATAATGTGGCGATCAGGCCACTGAATAGCTCTTATCTGTCCATACCTAATGTTCAATAATGTGTCTTACGCTGCCTATCTTAGGATAGTTGTGGAGTCATGCAAACTATTGAATGCTTGAAATACACGAAACATGACTGTTGTTGTTGCTGTTTTTTAAACAAACAGATTACAACAAGTCTTCCACAGTAATGGAATAAACTAGAAAATGTTTAACACGTCTGGTACGACACTCCTCTTGGATACATGTAAGGTGTAACTAGGCTTAGGTTCCACAACATTGGCTCTGTTGTTGGGGGTGCATGTACATACACATGTAGGACACTGCTTGCGGTTGTATCATACTGTACTGGCTGACTGCAGGTTCACACATGTATGGAAACGACACTGAATCATGTCTTCACTCGGATAAATCCGCCACACGTTGGGTTGCAAGGATAGTCGTAAGTATGCCACGTATGTGCCCGCTTTGCCAATTGAGGGTGATTTCGGTTTTTAGTACCCTCTTCTTCATGTACCTGTGCACCAGAAACCTGGGTGTTATCCTCAGTGTGTCCGTAATAACGAATACGGAATACGCAGTGCAACTATCTGTCTCATTATCCCCCATGCCATGGAAAATTCTTGAATCATAAACCGGCCATTTCGGTTTGTAACGTATTGCTTAATACAGCTGAACTTCAAAGAATTTTAAACGCTTTGTAGACGACTGAACACTACGCAAAATAGCATTTTTCTATACATTTTAGAATATGTGAATACGCACTAAGATATATGCAAACATGGCATTTTTTTTATTTATTTATTTATTTATGCAAAACATTTACTTAACAAGCAATTTGAAAGGTTACAATACAAAGGAATACATGACAAGATGTTACAGCAATACACTACACTAGACATTCCGAGACTGGGTTGGCGTTGGCAATTTCAATTTTTGTTTATAGTCTGAAGCTGCACTAATCATTTGATAACTTCAATAGTTAACAGTATGTTTTAATTTATATAATACTTATGTTTTAGATTGCAGAGGGAATTTTTCTAAATGAGATCGACAGTTTAATTTAACTACAAATTCTTCTAAAGATAGATTTTTCTGTGCTAGCTTTTGGGTATAGAGGTAATATTTAGCAAAGAGGAGGGTACAGTTTAAATTATTGGTAATCATATCAGTCTTGGAGGAGTTCGTGCCGAAGAGAATTTCCATTGGGGATAAGGAGAAAGAGGTGCCATTTTCTTTGTTAAACCACTTAATAACTTCCAAGAAAAACTCTTTAGACCACTGACAATTAGAAAAAGTGTGAATAATGGAATCATTTTCTCGACAGTAAATGCAAAGCATATCATTTTTAGTACCAAATAAATGCAGTTCTCTCTTTGTAACAACTATTCTGTGCAAAAGTTTGAAGTAAAATTCTCTCAGCTTGTTTTCTCTAGAAATATATTTTACACGACTAAAAAAAGAGTCAATCCGCACCATGTCTGACTGTAAATCTCTCTCCCACTTTACGCTTGCCTTCAATACTTGCTTGTCCTTATTTATCAAAAGCCAGTAGTAATCCCTGTTTTTTAATTTAAGTAAATTTATGGTATTATCCCTAGACAGCTGAAACTCATATTCTGAAAGAAGAATAGTTTTATCTGGACATTTTATCCTTGCCTTAATGATGAGGGTCTGAGGTATTGCAGATACAACTTGCATGTATGTTAGGAAATTACAGCTCAGTTCGTATTTTCGGATGAACTCTGCGTAAGGGAGAATTTTTCCATCCGCCTTCAACAGATCGTGGATAAAAATAATATTCCTACTGAACCAACCCCGATAAAAAATGGTTTGACTGTTTATTCGAATTTCTTTATTATTAAATAGGATCAATTCCTGATCAGATTTTGGATTATATAATGCTTTAAGTTCAGAGAAATATAGTAACATCTGCTTGTAGAAGTGCGGAAATTTTGCCTGCTCGAGAAACTTTTCATCATAGTTACAGTGCAATAGGAATTTTAAGCCACCATATTTATCGAAATAATGGTTTGGGATAACCTTCCAGGATTCACTGCCCATTTGGTCGTTTATTAAAAATCTCGAGATCCATGCCAATTTGAGTGATTTGGACATAGTTTCTATGCTAGGCGCACGTAGACCTCCATTGTCGTAGTCTTGAAACATGACTTTGCGATTGATTTTGTCTTTCTTGTTTTTCCATATAAATTTAAATATCATAGAATTAACATCTTGAATGCATTTTTTAGGGATATCAAGAATCGAAGTGGAATGTACTAGCTGCGAGATGCCAAGGCTTTTAGTTATAAGACATCTTCCAAATAGTGTAAGGTTTCGAGACTGCCAGATGCCGTGAATAGTATCTATTTTTTGAACTTTTTCTTCAAAGTTGTATTGGTCATTTTTTTTTCATCATAGGATATGAATATCCCTAAGGCTCTTATCGGCTCATTTGGCCATTTGAATCCGAAAGGTTTTTCTTTACAATGCCTCCAGGGCCCCAGCCACATTGCTTTTGTTTTTGATGGATTAAGTCGCAAACCTGATAGATCACCGAAATCATTCAATCGTACAATAGCTCTTTGCACAGTGTCCGTGTCCTTGCAAAAGAGAGTGGTGTCATCAGCGAATTGGCCTATTTTAAATTCTTTCCGAAAGATAGTTATACCATGTATTTCCTTGTCTTGTCTAATCTTACAAGCTAGCAGCTCAACCGCAAGAATGAATAAATAGGGGGACATCGGGCAGCCTTGCCTCACTCCTCTTGATAGCTTAAAGTAGTTGGTACAAAAGCCGTTGTTTAAAACTGCACTTTCTGAATTGGTGTAAAGAGTGGTGATCCATCGTTTGATATTGTCACCAAAATTAAATACTGTAATTGTCTTTTGGATGAAATCCCATTCAATAGTGTCAAACGCTTTACGAAAATCAAGTTGCAGAAGTAATCCCGGAATGTTTTGAAGTTTTGTTTGCTCAAGAATATCATTTATCAGCCTGACATTTTGACCTATATACCTCCCTTTTATGAAACCTGTTTGATCTGGATTTATAAAGCGCGTCAAAACTTTTTCTATTATCCTGGCTACAATTTTGGACGCAATTTTGTAATCCATATTAAGTAAAGTTATCGGTCGCCAGTTTGCGAGATCAGCTAGGTCAGAGTCTTCCTTTGGGACTAGAGTAACTACACCACGCTTTTGAGAGATTGACATTTCGCCCTCTTTAAACGCTGCGTTAAAACAATCAACTAGGTCTTGTCCCAACAAATCAAAGAAACAGTTATAGAACTCCCAGGTAAATCCGTCATCTCCTGGAGATTTTCCGCTTGCGAACGTCTGCAAAACATCACTACATTCCTTAAGAGTGATATCACCCAATTCGTCTTGTTCCGTATTTTGGAGTTTCGGTATTTCAAGATTTCTGACAAAATTTTCAAATAAACTGCTTTTATCCTCTACAAGGTTTGACGTATATAAGTCTCTATAGAAATTTTCAATTTCCAATAATATGTCTTCTTCTTTGAAAATATTATCTCCATCCGGCCGTTTCAGTTCTTTAATTACTTTTCGGTTATAGTTCCGCTTTTCTAGATTAAAGAAATATTTTGTTGGTTTTTCACCTTGCTCAGTCCATCTAGCTTTAGAACGAAGAATTGAACCTTTCCCCTTGTTTTCATATAAGAGATGAAGTTCCTGTTTTAATCGAGTATATTCCTGTTGCTGAGTTCCGCTTGTATCATCTACATCGATCCTTTGGGAAAGGAGGTTGTCAAGTTTCTCTAATCGGTCTGCTAGATCTTGTTCCTTTATACGAAGCTTTTTTTGTTTGTTTTTGGAATAAGGGATTGTAAGCGCTCTTATTTCCATTTTGATAAGTTCCCATTTTAGTCTTTTGTCTTCCACATCCGAGTATTTATTTATTATGGTAGGATAATTTTCTTTTATAAGTTTTATATATTCTTCGTCTTCTACAAGAGAATTGTTGAATTTCCATAGCCCCGGCCCGCGTCTTTCTTTCGTAACAGTCAAAATGAGTTTTATTGCTTTGTGATCAGGAGCAATAGAGACTTTTGTTCCTATGTAAGACACACATTTAATTAAATATTGAGCAATAAGAAAGAAATCGATTCGCGAGCTGAGATTGAGTGCTTTGGACTCATAGGTGAAACTCAGTTTGCTCGGATTTTGTTTTCTATAGATGTCAACAAGCTCAAGTTCTCTCATCATTGATATAATATTGTTTCGGTAAGTATGTGGCTTCCACGCCGCCCCACCTATTTTGTCAATGGCATAAAGAGCAACATTCCAGTCACCTCCTATAACTAGGTTCCCAATATCGGTGTTAGACATTAAATATTCATGTAAAGAATGCAAAAATTCATTTTGCTGTTGTAAGTTATTTGGAGCATAAATATTACATACAGATAAATTGCCTGCTTCAGAAGCTATGTCCACTGAGATAATTCTCCCATTTTGGTCTTTGTTAAAGTTGTTAACCACCTGACCATATAAGGGGTTAATTAAGATACAAACACCTCTACTATGAATTGAGCCGTGTGAAAAGAAAATGTCACCTCCCCATTCACTCCTCCAAACTGTTTCATCACCTGGTTTTGAATAAATTTCTTGCAAAAAATAAAATAAGCAATTCTGGTCTTTTAAAAACCTAAAAATACTTCTTCTTTTAACCTGATTTCTTAACCCTCTGACATTTAATGACATGACACTTAAATTACCCTGGTAGACTATAGTGGCAAATATAGAGCTTTAAGCTAGGAAAAATGCAGCGAAAAATGGTACTCATTTGGTTTGATTGAATAAAAATTAAATTTTCCCCAGTGGATACAAAACAACACACACTTAAAAACAAAAACATGGTACATATACTATGTGGTCGCGGCATTTCTAGTGCGATGGTACTAATTCAATGAGTTAGTATTGATCCAAACCTCCCTGAAAAACGAAATTTCTAGAAAAAAAAAACAAAACTATTTTTATGGCAATATATAAGTAGGTGAAAGCTACAAAATAAGGTCGAATGTAAAACTAAACTCTTTTACAAAACCAGGATTCCATTTACATACAGTTTATCTGGCTCCGATGTGCTAAAGTAGGCCCTGCTTCCTTGCTCCTTAGCAGCTTTTAATTTTGGTAGCATTAAACGTCGTCTGTCGATGAGCTCCTTTGGCAGGTCCTCATAGATTACGAAATTTGTTCCTTTCAGTTCCTTCGCTTTTTTACGCACCCTTTCACGATCAGTAAATCGAAGAAATCTGGCCAAAATCGGGCGGGGATTATTGCTGATCTTTCTTCCATTTCTGTGCACCCTTTGAAACTCGATTTCCCTCGCGTCCTCAATGTGTAATTTTTTCTCCAGAAACTTCCACAGAACCTCACGTGTGTCTTCCGCACCTTCGCCATCAACGTCCTCGTTTAACTCCACAGGGATATTCACAAATTTGAGGTTTTCTCTTCTACTGTAGGCTTCTAAATACAACAATTTTTGATTTAATAAGCTTGTCTCAAGCTTGTATTGAGTTTTAAAATTATTTATATCCTCGTCCGCCTGTTCAACAGAGCCGTTCAAAAATTCTACACTCCTCTCTAGCTTGTGAGCGAGTTTATCGGTCTCATCGTGTTTCGCTTTAAGTTGTATGATCTCACTATTCAGAGTACTCACATTACTCTCCAGTTTGGAGACCGTTGCATTTACTTCTTGTAGTTTCACTTCGATCCCATCTAGCTTGTTAACACCAATCTGACCGTGCACTAATGAAAACAATTTGGGAGAAGGTGGCTATCGGGTTATAAAAGCTCTAAAAATAACAACTATGATAATTTAAATGAGCCTTTCAATTCGTTTAAAGACGCATAGGTTAATGTAGCTGAAATTTAGAGAATCTTAGTCCCTTTTCAAACGAATCGACACAAACGGTGTGCAAAATAAAAGTAGTAAGTTGCCACAATTATTGACAAATAACAATGCAATTGGATTTAGGAAAGGACTCACCGTGTTCAAAATAGAAGCTAATAAAACGTTCAGTAAGCGGAAATAAAAGAGATCCTTTCTACGAACAAAGACACGCAAATTCAGCTTCATTGCTGTTATATTTAGAATCGTAGAAAACTGCGCAGCTCAAAATTATAACCAAAGCATCAGCAGAAATACACGTTATTTAGACATTTTCTATCCTCTATAAAAAGTTCTGATGCAACACTCTTTCGGCACTTATTTTCGCTAAATAACTTTTACACTTTACAGCAAGGGGCACTCAACGAAAACGCTTGTAATGGCGTTGTACTGTGTTTCTTTATCATTTTAGTGCCTTAAAGGAAATCATGTGGAAGCTGATACAGTTTGAGCTTTTCGGTTCTTTTAGCTGAATATTTCAGCAGCAGAACATTTTAGGGAAAGGAATCTTATCTTCCGAATTTACTACTCAAGTAGATTAAGGCCTGGTTCTTTTACAGATTTTCAAATTCTTTAAAGGGGGTGGTCTATTGTAAAGTGTTTTCAAGGTATCCTAGGACTTATAGTTTAAGGCTAATTATAACCAAGAGATCTTCAAATTTCCGGTAGGAAAATGTTTATAACTGCATCACGTGACCAGTCACGCCCTGTTTTATCAAAAATTTCTTTGACTCGAAAGTCCCACCAGTTGGAGAGCAAAAATCGTCCCATCTATAGATCCAAACAATGACCACTAATAGTGTTCTTGTAAAACCGGTCGGAAATGAGACTAGGCTATTTAACGTCTTTTTCCTGTTCAAAATTTTGTTTAGAGGAGGACTGGCACTAGTCAATGAACACCAATTGCGCTAACAAATTGTAACGTTTCCTCCCGTTCCGAGCTGATTTCGTAGACACTTTTTAGGTTCCTTCTTTTGATACAGAGAAACTGAAGCTGCACATGTAGCAAGTGGTGGGAATCGTTGGTTGCAATTTTCAAACAATAGAGGGCGTGGTCGATCACGTGATGATGTAATTTGAGATTCTTTTTTCTAGTTTTTCTATTTTGGTTAATTTTATCATTTGATATTCCTCTTAGATGCTTTTAACTTTGATTTTTGGAAAATGTGCTTAAGAATCACAAGTGATTTAGAACCAGGCCTTAATCTACTTGAGTAGTTGCCACAGTTAATGGCAAAAAAAAAACATGCAATTGCATTTAGGAAAGGACTTACCGTGTTCAAAACAGAAGGCAAAGAAAACAATGATCCAAAGCAGCAGAGACCTTTCGTACGAAGCAAAGACATGCAAATTCAGCTTCACTCCAGTTATATATAGGATCTTTTAAAACTGCGCAGTTCAAATTAAAAACCAGAGTATCAGAAGAACTCCATCTCCAACTATATAATAAGAAAAGTAGTTAGTAGCTGGAGTTTTTTCGCAATACAACGTGTTACTGTTGGCTAGCTAACTAAGATAAGAAATCGAGCCTTCAACGCTATTTTCGGAATAATACAGTAATTGTTAGCGGTAGATGTTATCAGAGTGATTTTTCGAAGGTCACACTGTATTCAGTTCATTTGTCAAAAATTGAAGTTTTCTAGCTGGTGTCGTTAAAAACTGATTATGGTTGAACTTCTCTTCGGAAAGCACTTGAATTTATATCTTCCTCCTGGTGTTCTGTTGCTGGTTTTCACTAAATGCTAAAATATATCCCATTTTTTCCCCCTGTATCCGAAACATAGAAAATAAAATTAAATGAAAAAAATATTGCTTTAAGGTTATTTTAGCCCAAGAAACATTCACTAGCACTTTGCGTCCAAAATTTGGACGCAGACATTCGATATTCTGAAAGTCGCCTTTGCCGGCGCTTCGCGCCGTTAAATAGCGCCCCTCCATGCCAGGAGCTTGTTCGCTTGCTAAAAAAACGGCGCTCCATTGCATGCACTGTGATAAAACAAAAGGAGAACTTCTCAATTCAAATTCAAACTACTTTAGGTTAAATGGTTCCTTACTCTCGGCACAGTATCTTATATCCTAAGTTGTACTCCTTCTTTTGAGCCTGCCTTCCGCGGCGATGAATAAAGAAAATTTTATACCTTTCTCAAACGATGCGTGACATAAATATGAAAGCTGAGATTTGTTAAATTTGATTGACCTTTAAGGGACTGTATTTGTATAAGTATAACTCGTATTTTCAAACGCGTATATGGTTGACCATTCAAATCCTTTCGATAGAAAAATTTTCTTTGCATTGTACAATTTAAAACAAGCAGTGACGACTGATTTTAAAAACACACGTATTGAGAAGAATCGACGATAAAATTTAAGATAAATTAACAAAGAATATGCTTATCAGGGGCGTTCCTAGGCATTTTATGATTGTAAGCCTTAATGGTTGTGTATCATTGTTATTCAGGGACTTGAGCGCCGTAGGTGCACAAATGAGTGCCGAAGGCATGAACATTTAGGGCGCTCCCCCCCCCCCGGGTAAATTTTGAAATTGGACTCTCTGAATCGCCATTTCCTGCGTTCCCTGGACTGGAAGTAGTTCGGGAAGGTCAAAAAAATATTTGAATTGGCAATTTTGATAATCATCACTCTGCAGGTGTCCGTTTTCGGTAGATTACAGTGGAATCATAGTGTTAAGTGAGCAAAAGAAGGCTCAACTTTGATCTTTGAAAAACAAATACAAAACCATCCCATTTATTGACACTTCAAAAATAGTTATTTCGTGTGAAAGTACTGGATCTTACATGTTAAACGACCGGACGTTACCCCCCGCCTCCTGCTGTAGAGTGAGTTGTGCTCGAGTAATGCTCTTGTAAATACGCCTTTCAAAAGTCTTATCTAAGTCTACAGTTGGATTTCAGCTGAGTCGAGCAGCCGAGCTTTGTGAATTGTTCTAATGCAACCGTTTTTTAAAAAAAAAGTTATTATACCGTCCGAACGGCTTGTAACCCGTGCATATTTGCTTAAAGGAGGTATGCGCCTGACTTATCATCGCGATCGATAAATCTTTTACTGTTTAAAAACTGTACAAAAAATAACTCTTAATCCTTAAAGATCGTGGCTCAACCGAAGAAGAATCAAGTGCGGCAAGGAAATCTAATATGGCGGCTAATGAAAGTCCTAATATTGAAGATGCCTTTCGTTCGATTAATGAGCAAGAAGTATCAAGTCTCCTTGAAATCAAGTAGCTACTGATAGAGATCCAGTTCCAAATAGCGTCAGTCCTAAAGGAAAATATAACGCTGAAGAAGGAAATCCAAGACATGAGACTCTGTTAACTTCAACGAGAAAGCCATGAATCAAAGATTTGAAAGAGTCGCTGAAAACGGCTAAAGAGGTAGTTTCTTGGCGTTGCGGATGGTGCGATCACCAAATGACCTAAATCAAAAGATTCAAAAAGGCACTGAACAATACCCACACCACAACACAAAAGCTAACCAACAATGGCTTCCGCAACACCAAGAAACACCCGCTAAAGGCGAAAACAAAACCTTAAAGATTTCACTAGAGTCGACGAGGAATGAGCTAGGAAAAGGCTTTGGAGAAACAAATGGAAGAATCCGATCGATCGTTTGGACATTAGATGGTAAGGTTTATGTTAAGACCTCGCCCGATGGCTCCCCTGTAAGAATTTCCACTGAAGATGATTAAGATAACTTATAAATTTAATTGATCAGCAAGCCAAATTCTATTGTGTCTAGGCTGGAGAGAAAGCGCCTCTTTAAATTTAAGAGCTGCTTTCAACTAAAAACTTAGTTTCTTCTCGCTTTAAAATTATTTTAGCCCTAGCTAGCCTACTGTCAAGACTTATAAACTGACAGTGTTTTCTTATTTAATTTAATTATTCTTATTATTTTGTAGATTTATTTATTTTCTACCGTAGTACACATAGTTTAATTTATTTAATTTATTTAAAGGCCCACCTTCACCCAAACGACTTTGTTGTCGTGTGTTTTTGTTTTGAAATGCTCCATTGTTCATATGCGTGATCTAATTGGTTGCACGCCTTGAAGCCTTGAAGCTTTCCATAGACCCTGACACAACTGCATTCTTAAATTACAAGGAAAAATTGGAAAAAAATAGAATCATACTTAACAACTGGAAATATCGCAGACTAACTTTTACTGGGAAAATCATAGTACTAAAAAGCTTAATAGCTTCTCAAATTGTCTACATTCCTGCGCCTCTCTGGACAAACGAGTTCATAATCAAAGAGATAAGTAAGCTATTTTACCTGTTTCTATGGATTGGAAAAAATGATAAAATAAAATGCGACATAATGGTAAATAACTATCCAGACGGTGGTCTCAAAATGATTGATATCCATTCTTTTAACAAGGCCTTGAAGGTATAATGGATTAAAAAATATTTTGATACTGACAACCATGGCAAATGGAAATTGTTTTTTGATATTCAACTTGAGAAGTTCGGCTATGGCCTCCTTTTTACAGGCAACCTTAAGGTTACCGTATACCTTCGGGGGTGTCTCCAGTATAACAGCTCTAGCGTCTTAATATTACGCTTAATATACCTAAACCCAGATATCAAATTAAAGCTTACAGAGCTGGCTATCTAAATATGGAAACCATTTGGTAGTAAAATGAATTGTCGATTTTTTTACGACGTCTAAATTCGAACGTCCGAATCAGCTTTAAAACGCTATAACTCAAAGCGATTATTGTATTTTGCTGATTTGATTTGTTCTCGGATTTTCAGACACGAAGCGCTAAAAAAGTGTCGGCGATTTCCCATATTCAATTGCAGTGAAATGTTACAGAGTATTTTCGAAAGAGGGAGAAAAAAATTGGAGTGATCGCACGGAAATGGCTCTTGACCAAAAAGTTTTCGGAGATAAGAAATTCGCCGAAATGTTTTGGTTGATTATATGTTAGCCTAGCTTCTGTCCAAATTTGAGGAAAATCGAACACATTTCCTTTGAGTTGTATCTCTTTAAAGTGTCCCGTACAAGCGAAAAATTAACTTTGAGAAAACAGCGCTTAGAAAAACATATCGCTTCATAACTGAACAAACTCCGCCCACAAAAGTTATACCGTCATTTCTCCGTCAATTTTCACTATTTTTCGATATTTTTTTGGATGAAAGTTCATTATGTAAACTTTATTTTCACGCCAAAAATAATAAAAAAATTTCGATCTGAAGGTACACGGCAACCTTAATGAAAAAAGATACAAATAAGATTTTTAATACAATAGACAATTTTTTTAAAGGCAATTCTAATTTGGTCAGAAGCAAAGTTTGAAGAGCAATTAATATCTGAAAGGCAGTTTCTTGAAAATAGTCTATGGTTCAACTCCTTGGTGCGAATTAACAACGCCGCAATTTTCTACAAGGAATGGGAAAGTAGTCATGTCTTAAAAAAGTTCAATTCAGAATCAAAACAAATTGACACTGGACGAAAAAATGGATTTACTCAGGTTTGCAAGTTGAGCAAATATGTAGCAAATTTGGGGCTCCAAATTTGAACCGAATTTGCGCTTGGTGTAAACTTAACGTGAACATAAATATTTGTTCCGGTTGAATTCACGTGCAAATGTGACGTAAATGTTGATATTTGCATCAAATTTGCCTCACTTTTGCTACCGAGGCAAATTTCTAACTTTCACATACAATTACCAAACATTTGCTTCCTGCGCAAAAATATCACGTTTACTGGTGTTGGAAATCCAGGCAAATGCGGTGCAAAACAATTTGTTTACACTGATCTGTTTCCTAACATTTACTTACGGGACAAATCAGTACATTTGCGTTTAATTTACTCTTATTTGCAAAATAAGCGAAGCTGTTTATTTGCTATTAATTTGCATTGATGTCAAACTAAAACGATTACTTTAATTTTGCTCACATTTGATAAGGAGCAAATACGTAACTTTGCAAGGCGGTACACTATATGTCCCCATACACCACGTAACAAAGAACGACGCTGACCATTTTCAACGAAGACTCCCAGACTCTCTCTCGCATTTGGTTCATGTCAATCGACACCTTTCCAGTTGGAGCCAATTGGGAAGAATGCTAATAATATTTTAGCCTTGTATTGGCTCAGGTTTGAGCTGTTGACAGCAAAAGAGCTTTCTATTCTTCCCTGGTGGATTTGAATTCACGCGGTCGATATTTTCGTTCTTTCCGTTCTGCGACGTTTGAATAAATTCGCTTCGATCATTCTGGGACGCCAAGCACCAAAAAAAACCTAGCGAGCACAAGAGCCCCAAAGACAACAAATCTGTCTAGCGAATCTTCGACTGGACGCAACCCTGGGAGTTTTTATTCGGTAAATTCGACCGCGCGATGATTTTGGCGCCACAAAGTTCGGTTGAAGAATCCACGCCAGAAAGGGAAACTAGGGCAGCTAGTAGGTCTGGATATTCGGAATGTTCTCCTGGCAGTACGAGTGCAGACTGTTATCCGTTTTCTTCGCCTTCCCTGATTCCTAATTCCCCTGATTCCAAGCTCTCCGCTAGACACTGAAAGAAGGTCTCGACCTGGCCTCAGCGATCAATCGAGAAGATGCTAGTGGTGATGATTTTACATCTGAGCTGTATGTCCAAGCAAGAAGCCTATTAAGAGGGTCGTGAAGGGGGGGTCCTAATCCCATTTCCCAGCAAATTGTTTTTTTCAAATCCCAGCTCAAATCCCACAGTCCCAGCCTGTGTTGCTCAAATTGAAATCCCATTCCCATTTTTCTATTGTTTTTGTTTCATGAATCCCAGTCCCAGTGCACAAAATCCCATTTCCCAGCCTCTAAAAAAGGCAAATCCCAGCTCCCATTTTACCCCTTCACGACCCTCTATTAAGAAAGGCAGACGTATAATACGGCCGAACGGCTAGAAAAAGAAGCGGCCGAAAAAGAGCGGGAAAGACCACGAAAAAGCAAGCGATTGCCAAAAGTGTTGTCGGTAAGCCTTCTTGCTGATATAGTTTTCAAATAACAAGTGTTATTTAATTTAATTGTATATGTATGTGATTCAACATTCTTTTTTGCTTTGAAAATTTTTAAACTAAAGAAAAATTCAAACCCAAACATTTCAGACAGTTTTAAACCAAAATAATCTTCTCTTAAAATGGAGTCAACTGTCAAGTATAGGACGATAATTCAATTGAGTGACCAAAGAGTAAAATGATTCAACTCCAGTCCTTCAAGATTGTAATGATTATTATTTTCTACACATTGTAGCTTCTCTGATCCATCTAACAAAATTGTCAATAAAGCCATCATGGATGAAGTGACCATAATTGTTCTAAAAAAATGAGAGTTGTTTGGCCTTGAAATTGCCATGATTATAATTGCACTGTGTCAGCTGTTTTTGGGTTTGATTTTGTGAGGTCTTAGTTCTGGTAGAGTCTGAAAGTGACAAAAGTCTTGCTAGAAGAACACATATTGTTCCAAATTAAAAGTGATTTTGTCTTGAAATTGCCATGTTCATAGTTGAGCTGTGTCAACTGTTTTAATAAGTGTTTGATTTTGTGATATCTTAATTCTGGTACATTATGTGAGTGATGGCAGTTTTGTCGAATCTTGAAGCATGTGCACCATGACGAGTGATCACAATTGTCCTAAAAGATTAACAGTTGTTTGGCCTTGAAATTGCCATGATTATAATTGCACTGTGTCGGCTGTTTTAAGGTTTGATTTTGTAAGATCTTACATGTAGGTCTGGTACATTCTGTGAGTGATGGCAGTTATAATTTTGTCAGATCTTGAAGCATGCGCACCATACCGAATGACCACATTGTCCTAAAAAGTTAAGAGTTGTTTGGCCTTGAAATTACCATGATTATAATTGCACTGTGTTGGCTGTTTTTGGGTTTGATTTTGTGAGATCTTAGCACTGGTACATTCTGTGAGTGACGGCAGTTTAGTCAGATCTTGAAGCATGTGTACCATGACGAGTGACCACATTGTCCTAAAAAATTGAGAGTTGTTTGCCCCCTGAAATTGCCATGATTATAATTGCACTGTGTTGTTTGGCCTTGAAATTACCATGATTATAATTGCACTGTGTTGGCTGTTTTTGGGTTTGAATTTGTGAGGTCTTAGCTCTGGTACATTCTGTGAGTGACAGCAGTTTAGTCAGATCTTGAAGCATGTGTACCATGACGAGTGACCACATTGTCCTAAAAAATTTGAGAGTTGTTTGCCCCCTGAAATTGCCATGATTATAATTGCACTGTGTTGTTTGGCCTTGAAATTACCATGATTATAATTGCACTATGTTGGCTGTTTTTGGGTTTGATTTTGTGAGATCTTAGCTCTGGTACATTCTGTGAGTGACGGCAGTTTAGTCAGATCTTGAAGCATGTGTACCATGACGAGTGACCACATTGTCCTAAAAAATTGAGAGTTGTTTGCCCCCTGAAATTGCCATGATTATAATTGCATTGTGTTGTTTGGCCTTGAAATTACCATGATTATAATTGCACTGTGTTGGCTGTTTTTGGGTTTGAATTTGTGAGATCTTAGCTCTGGTACATTCTGTGAGTGACGGCAGTTTAGTCAGATCTTGAAGCATGTGTACCATGACGAGTGACCACATTGTCCTAAAAAATTGAGAGTTGTTTGCCCCCTGAAATTGCCATAATTATAATTGCACTATGTTGTTTGGCCTTGAAATTACCATGATTATAATTGCACTGTGTTGGCTGTTTTTGGGTTTGATTTTGTGAGATCTTAGCTCTGGTACATTCTGTGAGTGACGGCAGTTTAGTCAGATCTTGAAGCATGTGTACCATGACGAGTGACCACATTGTCCTAAAAATTTGAGAGTTGTTTGCCCCCTGAAATTGCCATGACTATAATTGCATTGTGTTGTTTGGCCTTGAAATTACCATGATTATAATTGCACTGTGTTGGCTGTTTTTGGGTTTGAATTTGTGAGATCTTAGCTCTGGTACATTCTGTGAGTGACGGCAGTTTAGTCAGATCTTGAAGCATGTGTACTGTGACGAGTGACCACACTGTCCTAAAAAATCGAGTTGTTTGCCCCCTGAAATTGCCATGATTATAATTGCTCTGTGTCGGCTGTTTTTAGGTTTGATTTTGTGAGATTTTATTTCTAGTAGATTCTGAAAGCGACAATAGCCTTGTTAGACCTCAAGGCATGACTGTGTACCGTAATGAAGGACCACATATTGTTCCAAATAAAGAGTGATTTTGCCTTGAAATTGCCATGTTCATAGTTTAGCTGTGTCAACTGCTTTAGGACTCTAATGTACATGTATGTGGTCCTTGATCATGTGGTGAACATGCTTTGAGGTAACATTCCATGAGTGATGGCACTTTTGTCAGACCTTGTATCATGTGCATCAACTTATAACAATATGTTATAAATTAAGAGTGAAATTTCCATGTCCAAAATTGAGTAGTGCCAACAGTTTTAGGGTTTGATTTTTCAATAGTGCAGTGATAACATACAGTGTATGCATGTACATACAGTTGAATTTGACATGCATTTTAAATCTCTTCCTTGCTGGATTTCTAATAATAATACAATACATAATAATAATATTATTTCTTTGTTAATATACAATATATATGGTAATGAATGAAAATAAAAACACAGGAAAATGAAAATTGAACTACAGTGTACAATGCATGTAACTAACATGTTCTAACACTTTTCCATTTCAAACAGCTGTGATGCAAGTCCATTTGCGTACCAAAATGAGGCAGCAGAAAAATGTTGACAAAAAGAAGCAGAAGTATTAGTGTTGCAGGAGCCGCGGAAGAGAAGTAGAAAGAATACGGTAAGCAAAAGATGTTTAATGCCTGCAGTAAACAATTGTTTTTACTGTGAACACTCCAGTTATACATTGCCGGTTTGTCCTCAAACATTTTTATTTTGAAATGGGTAAATTAATATTACCTACTGTGTCATATACGATTTGCTGGCCGGGAGGTCTGTACTGGGAAAAACTGGACCCAAGGGCAGTTTTTTCCCAATATGGCCCGACCTACACTGTAGGCCAGCAAGTAACATAATAATTTTTTCTCTGTGGGAATATTGGTTTAATTTGTACATACTTGTAAAAGCCATATGTCTGGCAGAAATGTGAACTCTAACAGTAAAACCGAAGTCATTATTGCTTAATAATATTTCTTTTTACATTGTTAAGTGTTTTACATTTTAGGTACAAAAATTTTGTAGCTGTACATTCTAAAAATTCGGAACAGTCTGTATATGGGGTCCAGATGGGAATATCAGGACCTCTAGAGAGTGTGTCCTTAACCAATCAAATTCAAGGATTTAGTAGTATGGACTGCTGCGATGCAACAAAAAAAAAATAAACATATATTATTTTAATGATAAATCAATATCACAACCTTGTAATCATTTTCAACCATCCCTTTACAGTCTAAGGTAAAATTATTAATCACTACATTGTACATACACATGTAGATCAGCCTCCCTTGCCCTCTTCCCCAAAAATTTTTATTTAATTTGGACTAGCAAGAAAGACCTTTGTAGTTGTAAAAACTGATTTTTATATGCACCCTGTTATACACATTAAATTTTATCTAGAAGTAAAAAAAAAATGTCTGTAAACAACGTTATGAGTAATGGCTCATAAATTGTTGTGCAATATATTCATTCATCGTCTTGGGTTGTGGGTTTCACAGTAACACTGTAATTTCATTGTTCAGTTACTTATTTGTGCTTAGTTAATTCTAGATTTTCATCTTTTACAGAAATGAATTAAGCGGGTAAAAGCATTAAAGGAATGGACATCGATGCAACAAGAAGATAAAGAAAAATATAACGTCTGCCTGACGATGGACTATATGTCATCTGGGGAGTCCATTTCGGAGCCTGAGGGTGAAACCAACGGCAGCACATCGGGTTTAGATGTAGAAAACAAACAGTATAAACATGTGTGTCAGACCCCTCCCTTGTAGGAGCACAGAACTTGATGATTTGATGAAGAGCCTTGACCGTATAACTAAGTGCCGAAGAAGTATAGGGGGACCATGCAAACATGGTTTTTGAAACGAGTCAAGGGCCATCATCAACCTGGGAGAAACCAGAAGATGCCCCTGACTTTGCATTGTCAGCACTCCTCAGTTAAGGAACTGGGTCATGAAATAGAATGCAAACCAGTTTAATCATTGTTTCACAGGAGCATCTCTATCCTGTGTTTGTGTGGGGGACTGTGTTTTTAAATGGCTGTGTCGGTTATGAATTCAATTTCTAAATGCAACATTTAGTGCTTTTTTAATGGTTAAAATAATGAAACAAAAACACTCAAACACATGAATACAATGTTTAAAACTTTGAAGTTTGACTTTCACTCTGTCAAACTTCAAGTTTCTAAAACCGCAGTTGCAAACTTTAAATCAACAAAACAAACACATAACAACAAAGTATTCATGTTTTTGAGTGTTTTTGTTTTATTGTAATCTTTAAAAAGTGCTAATTGATATTGTATTTTGAACAGCTAAATATTATTCATAACTGACACAGCCATTTAAAAGCACAGTCTCCTACACAAAGACAGGTTTGGTTTATTGGTGTTCAAACTCTAGAAAGCCAGGAGCCCATTACCAGGGGCATACAAATGCCATAAATTTGTGCAATGGCATTTTTACCAGTAGATTTATTTTGAGATAAGCTTTTCCCTTTCCCGCAAAAATAATTGTTTCTGATTCTTATGTGGACGAGTTGTCATAGTTATGTATTACATTTACGGTAAACGTTTATTATCAATGCAATTTCTTGTGATTGGCTTTCAATTCCAAAACCAATTTGCGGGAAAGGCTTATAGTCTAAAAATAAACCATCTTGCAAAAATGCCATTTCATAGGCGCAGTATGGCAGTCGCATGCTCCAGGTAATGAGTTCCTGAGAAAGCTCAGTAAAATTAATGATGACTAAATTGTCTACAGAGCAAACAAGAGTTTGACTTTACAGACTACACGTACATTAAGCTTCCATTTGCATGAATTTTCCATGACCTGCTCCTTCGACAATTATGGGATTTGGTGCATAAAAGGCCAGTGTACACTTTCATAGGTTCTATATCAGTTTCACTAGGAATAGCCTTGTTTTTTGCACTCCATTTTGCTCAAGAAACATTCCCATTTCACCATACTGCTTTGTGGTTTCTTTTTGTTTGGACAAGGTTATGAGATATGATGTCATAAGTAGATGTGGTTTTATAGTGAAAGAATCCTATGGAACTTATCTTCTAAATGCCAACAGAACTCAGGGATAAAAAAAAATGGGTATTTGTTTCTCAAGGCCACATGCAAAAAGTGAGGCAAATCCAAACAAACATTCACCCAAAATTACATTTTCATCAAGATAGGCCCTTTATGCACCCCCCCCCCCCCCCCCAATTATTTTTGGCTCCCAAGTAGCAGTCTTCCAATTACATAATTATCAAACAGGTATGCCGATAAACAAGGCACTTGGTATCTTGCATGCATGCACCGCAAACAAACACAATTATCAAAAATAATATCTTCCATTTCAGTTATATTTGCAATTTGTTCTTAAGTCTGGTTAACTTTGCAAACCGATCATAAGCCTCACATTTCAGTTTGATTGGTGTTGTGTGGTGTAGATGCGTGAAATATCTTCAGATTCTTGGGATCAATAAACCTGCTTTTCAGCAACTATTTGTATTTATCGGCATTGAATTGAAGTGTTAATGAATCTGCAGACTACATGCAGCACGTCTTTTGTGAGACGATTTATTTGCATTTGTGGATGGTTTGAAATGCTATTTTGGTCACAATAACATAAACTAAAGCTGTAAAATAAGTGATTGTACCACACAACACTGGTTGAACTGAAATACAAGGCTTTCATACATTCAATCTGCCGTTTGGAAAAATAATAAGCCTTAAGCCTTATTAACTCTGCCTACATTTAGAGAATATCATGGATTTCTTCAGCAAATGTTTCCAATACAAGCAACTGACCTGGTAAAAAAGAGCTGCTGAGTACCTGTAAAAAGAGCTGCTTGTGGGTCGCATGTAGTTTGTTTGCAGTGCATGCCAGGAAGAAAGCAATCTCCTTTGAGTATATGTGCACAGATCAGTTTTTTTTAACTTCCCCCTCCCAACTCCTCTCTTTTAAGCCCCCCGAATTACATAAGCCCCAGGGGCTAATAGAGTTTTTACTGTGTGTTCAAATTGAAGAATAACCTGTATTTAGGGCTTTTTGTATGCACCTGTTGAAATGATTCCTGATTGAATTGAGCTCATGTAACATGTAGCATTTTACCACCCAGTTAAATCGTGTAAAAGAATTATTTTGTAACAGTGTATTATTTCGTAGTTGATCTATTCTCAACGTGATTCGACATTGTAAATACGGTTGACAACGTGATTTGGTTTAGTTAGATAGTTATTGAATTAATTAAAGTAATTTCATTTATGACTTGAATTTATTTTTACTGCAGTGTGGTGTAGACATTAATTGAACAAATATATATGTCGAAAACTGATTCACCGATCACATTTACTGTCCTAGGGAAAATATTTTTTTTCATCCCATTTCTAAAGCATAAAAGTGGAAAAATGATTCTTTGATCACATTTACCACCCTGAGCAAATACGTGGAAAATGCCGAAGTCTTTGATCACTTTTACCACCCTGGGCAAATACGTTGAAGAATGATTCTTTGAACACATTTACTACCCTGAGCAAATACGTGTGGAAAAATGATTCTTTGAACACATTTACCACCCTGAGCAAATACGTGGAAAAATGATTCTTTGATCACATTTACCACCCTGAGCAAACACGTGGAAAAATGATTCTTTGAACATATTAACCACCCTGAGCAAATACGTGGAAAAATGATTCTTTGAACACATTTACCACCCTGAGCAAATACGTGGAAAAATGATTCTTTGAACACATATACCACCTCAGCAAATAAGTGGAAAAATGATTCTTTGATCACATTTACCACCCTGAGCAAACACGTGGAAAAATGATTCTTTGAACACATTTACCACCTGAGCAAATAAGTGGAAAAATAATTCTTTGAACACATTTACCACCCTGAGCAAATCCGTGGAAAAAATGATTCTTTGAACACATTTACCACCCTGGGCAAATTATGTTCAAAAATGATACTTTGATCAAATTTTCCACTTCAGGCAAAGTACATACAAAATGTCACTTTTGATATCGTATTTGCTACCCTGGCAAATGCCTAGAAAAAAACAAACTTTACACTATTTTTATGCATGGGAGTAAATTTAAAGCAAATATGGAATTTACCAGCTTTGCCATGATAGCAAAATTGGGGCAAAATCAGATCGTTGTCTTGAAGTAAATTTGAGCAAATGTGAGCAAATGTGGAATTTGCCATACGTTTGCTGCACATTTGCTATACAGGAAAATCCGTTTTTTCGTCCAGTGTGAACAAACACACGGCTACCTAAACAGAGCGGTGAAAAGTCTGAAAGAACTGGCAAGAGGACAGTAAGTCTTACAAAGATTTACAACGTAAGGACACAATCAATAAACCATTAAAACGACGTTACCTGTAGTTGATGTGCATTTTTAGTTCTTTCCATCAGCGCCAAATTTTCAAACATCGAAGTACGAACTGAATCGACTGTTGTTTGCAAACTTGCTCGTTTTAGCTCCTACAGCCGTAATTGCGAGATCTTTTAGCTGCAATCCGCTTAAAACAAAGATCAGAAGCTTTTCGTTCTTTTTGTTCGTTCACTCCTTGTCGAGCGGTTGAAACTTTGAAACAGCTTTTATTCACTGAGACACAACGCGATAATTTTGCGCCTTTCTCGTCCAATCGTATGATCAATAATTTTTCTCTTTTCTTTTGTTTTCATTTCTTTCTCTTTTTTATCCATAATAGTGCACGCATTTTTTCTCCCAAAGATACGAAATAGCATGCAGCGATCGCTTTTACTTTCCTTCAAAATGCGAAATTTACCACCATCGCGGGATATATACCTAATTCAATAAAGGTTGCTTTGGTCATTGGTAATTGGGCATACGGAACACAATGCAATGCTTTGCTTGAGTGACCGCCAAACAATAGCTTCCCAATGCCCAATTACCAATGACCAAAGCAACCTTTATTGAATTAGGTGTATGTCATATAGAGCTGCCGATATCGAAGACGCTATGACCATATTTGGGCAATCTAGCAATGTGTTGAATTATAATAACCAACAAGACGCTGTGGGAGCGTATACTTGGGCGTAGTTGCATGTATTAGGCATATTGGAAAATAAATGTCTTGGGAATCTGCATGCACGTTATTTCACGGTTTGATGATAGGGGGTATTGGGCAGGGATAGTGTGAGCAGTCTAACAAAGAACTGCATTAACCTTCTAAGGAGACACAGCACACTTAACGTGCGAGATCGTACGCAAATTATTTAAATAGCGTGTCCACTGTGTCAAAAAACTAGAGTACTGAAAAATACAAATCGATCCCTACTTTGTATTTACCGTTGAAAAAAGGCCATAAATCAGAGTTTGCCGATGGTTATTGGTTTTAACTAAATCTTGTTACTAGCTGGTCTGTGTTTCCGACAGTTTTGAGGTGAATGCAGATTTAGCCGCAAAGTGGCCCTTTCGAAGCCACGAATCTTTCAGTTTATTTGCTTATAGTATTTTGCGAAACGAAACGAAACGCCTTAGATCTGTATTTTGCGAAACGAGCTCTTCGTCGACGGCCACGGTATTTAACCTCTTCAGTTTGTATTCGATCGTGGACGTCTTTCGTAACAATTCTTGATGATTTCACCAAAAGAGGATATTACCATCTTCCCGGCATACACTGCAAGCAAACTATATTGTCAAACGGCGGCGACCCGCAAGCAGCTCATTTTACACAGACTCCGTTGAGGTTGGAGGTCAGTTGGTCGCAGCGGAAACCTTTCAAAAGAAATCTACGTTCACCTATTTATTCTATTCACCTTAACAGAATATTTTCCGTTTCGGGTTATGTTTTCCCGCGATAAGCGTCGCGTGGTAGACGCTTGAAATCTCTTCACAGATTCATGGAATCAATAAACCGTCTCGTCATTTCAAAACAATGCCGGCTTATATTAGAAGAAATATCCGTATACTAGCTGGTATATTTGATTGCTTTGACTTATTTAACCACTGGCGAACAGATCCGTGAGATAATTCCCGCTAACTGATAATAAAAAACAACAGCTACTCAGCTCAACCACTCAGCACGTGACTGTCATGCTGTGTTTGTTTACGGTTATGCTTATATTTTTAGTTCAAAAGCGAACTTCGCTTTTCTCGCTATTTTCTGACTTTTCTATGGTACGAGCACTAATCATTCAGGTTCATTTCATTTTATATTTTGCTGTGACCAAAATCAAACTCAAATCGGTCCACATAATGCAATAAGATCTTCTTACAAACGACGCGCCACTTGGAGCTTGCCGAAAGCAGTCATTTTCAATTTAACGCCGATAAAAACAAACAGCCGCCAAAATAGATCACTTTCAACTTCAAAATTTAGGATGAAATCTTGGAGTCAATGGAGTCAATTAGGTTTTCGAGAAAGTCTATACCTTAAATGACTGGAATTAGGTATTATTTGGCTTTTGACTCGCCTCTTTTTAATCCATCCAACCAATTTATAATATGCATTACCGATGACTACAAATAGACATGGACGACAATAGTCAAACTGTACCACGATAATTTTTTTCAACGGACCCACTCCACTTTAAGAAAAACATTTCCTGGCACATTATTAATAGAGGAATAAG
The DNA here is from genome assembly GCA_022457155.1 of Cladopsammia gracilis. Lineage (NCBI taxonomy): Eukaryota > Metazoa > Cnidaria > Anthozoa > Scleractinia > Dendrophylliidae > Cladopsammia > Cladopsammia gracilis. The sequence continues at coordinate 308,334 of JAJGOT010000466.1, read as the reverse complement.
ATACGTATTGTTTTATTTCCATGCCTTCACATTAAAGCGAGGAAATCCATGTACAACTTTCACTATAATACATGCGTTCTTCAGTTCCACCGGAAGTCATTCATCCGAATTTTACCCAAAGCACGCTGGGAAGACGGTAATATCCTCCTTTGATTTCACCATAACAGTCGGATTTGTTTCTGTGAACAACCAAAAGAATTAAAAATAAACACCGGAAGTGCTGAGTTTCTAAACTACAAGATTTGTATTTTGCAATACGAGCTCTCGGTCGACCGCGAAGATATTTAACTTGTTTCTTTTCATTCGTAGGCGAATGAAAAGAAACAAGTTAAAGATCTTCGCGGTCGATTAAGAGCTCGTTTCGCAAAATACAGATCTTGTTGTGAAAAAACATCAGTACTTCCGGTGTTTATTTTTAACTTTTTGACCGTTCACAGAAACAAATCTGATTGATTATGAAATAATGATGATTTTACTTATAAAAAGAAACAATGAGTAGAGATCTGTATGAAAAGTTAATGAATACTAATTAGCTGAGCAGGTGTTTGTATCAAAAGTTAATTCTACTGTTTAATAATTCATCAACTCAGTTGATTTGTATAGGTGGTTTTCACGTTACGTCACGGCGGCCATGTTGGTGCACGCCTACAAAATAATTTTAATGAACTTCTTTTATTATGTTCACCAACATGGCCGACATGGCCTTTGTCACTTGAGTCCTACAGGACTGAAGGTCACGTGAATGAAAACCATCTATTGGGGTTTACAGAGGTGTACATGTGACACCATCTATTGGGGTTTACAGAGGTGTACATGTGACACCATCTATTGGGGTTTACAGAGGTGTACATGTGACACCATCTATTGGGGTTTACAGAGGTGTGCATGTAACACTATCTATTGGGGTTTACAGAGGTGTACATATGACACCATCTGTTGGGGTTTACAGAGGTGTACATGTGACACCATCTATTGGGGTTTACAGAGGTGTACATGTGACATCATCTATTGTGGTTTACAGACGTGTACATGTGACACCATCTATTGGGGTTTACAGAGGTGTACATGTGACACCATCTATTGGGGTTTACATAGGTGTACATGAGACACCATCTATTGGGGTTTACAGAGGTGTACATGTGACACCATCTATTGGGGTTTACAGAGGTGTACATGTGACACTATCTATTGGGGTTTACAGAGGTGTACATGTGACACTATCTATTGGGGTTTACAGAGGTGTACAAGTGACACCATCTATTGGGGTTTACAGAGGTGTACATGTGACACAATCTATTGGGGTTTACAGAGGTGTACATGTGACATCGTCTATTGGGGTTTACAGAGGTGTACATGTGACACCATCTATTGGGGTTTACAGAGGTGTACATATGACACCATCTATTGGGGTTTACAGAGGTGTGCATGTGACACCATCTATTGGGGTTTACAGAGGTGTACATGTGACGCCATCTATTGGGGTTTACAGAGGTGTACATGTGTCACCATCTATTGATTTGTCAGATCCTTAATGAATAACTAGAAATACGTGTCTCGCAGAACCTCGCGAAGCTCTGGGAAGGTGCACCGCAAAATTTTAGCGCCCAGAAATTTGAGACATTCTCGTTCCCATTCTCTTCCATTAAACTTAATACAAAATAAATGGGAACTGGTACTGGGTTTTGAGATGTGGGTCGCTGTAACATGGGACTGGGCACCAAAAGACCCTTAGGCACTTCAATCTAAAGTATCCTCAATATCAGTCAAGCCTAAAGAAAGTCTACGGTAAAGCATCCGGATCCATATCATTTTCTTGGGAGTATAATTTAGGATTTTCCTTATCTCGCTTACATCTTAGGCATTCAAACAATGGGAGAGTTAAACCTTGTTTTGAATAGTATAGGTCAAGTTTAATTTCCTGACATGTAACACATTTATATTGTCGGTGTTGTAAACTGTTAATAGTACCGTGAAATTTGGCCATCTCACTCTGAACTCGGCTGATCGGCTGTTCTCCATCCGTTTGAACGTTATTTGTCACGAGTATTTTCTTGCCGCCTGTCGTTGGGTCTAACAAAATCATTTGTCCGACAACTTTGGTGTCGTCTCTCCTCAGTGATCGGTTTCGTTCAAAATTCTAATGGCGGCATTTTGTCGAAGCGTTTGTAGTCGCTGATTTCGTTCCAGTTCATTCTCATTACTCAATCGGTGTGCCTGGGCTGTTCGAAGTCTTCGTAATCGATGCACGATGTTCTCTCAGCCCCGTGGTTTCTTGTCGTCACTGGTCTTCTTCGTTGCTCGCGCTGAATTTCAAGTCGCCGTTCTCGCTCCATTCAGCGGAGTTTCAGTAGTAAATTTTCTCAGGCAAGCATTTCCAACCACTTGATGAATCCAGCATTGTTGTGTTTGCTGTTCTTTCTCATTTGCATGAGAAATTGGTCGTGTATCACCGACAAAAAACATATTTTTTCCACAGACGATGAATAAATACCTCTTCATGAATAAACATGAGACTGCGACATCGCCGCCAGCGGTCGAGATTGCTTTTATAGGCATCGACGTCACACTGGATGACGTCTATTGGAGCTTTGTTGCGGTTTTGTTGCTAGGCAACTGCAGGACACCAACGCGATATATATAAAGTCAACCCGAGATTCTATCGCCCTACAGCGATCCACGCGCGATCCCCACGCGCGACAAATTTATAAACCTCGCTACGCTCGGGCCTTCGGCCCTCGCTTCGCGAGGAAAAATGCATTCAAATGCAAGGTATAAATAATTCTTAGTGCTTCAAAACTTAGTAACAAAGGATCAAAAGTTTGTACTTACCACGAAGCACCTTGCTTGCCAAGTCTTCCAACGCGATGTCACAGGTTCATTTCAGCAGGGCTTTATATTCGTTTTCACGGAGAGTTAATTTCATTTAATTTAATAATTGTACTTTTAGTAGGTAAAATTGTAGGTCAAAGCTCCAGTGAGTTCCCACTCATGTTGTCATGTGATTCTGCCATGCTGGTTTCGGTCACTAGTGCAATAGTCTAGGCATACGGTCTACAGCGAAACAGTCTTGTAGGCAATTTCTAGCGTGAAGTAATATTACTTTCACAGTTTTAACTTGTACGACTAAGTAATTTCTCTCTCACGCTGTCCTGTGATTATAGCGTACCCTTGGGACACTAGTTAATCTAATGTACACGAACCACCCCACATTTAAGTTACACTCTTCTGCGCAGAGAAGTGCACCTTTGGCTGCAATTTACCCCACAGTAAGTGCTATAGCTATCTTTGAAAATAGGTCCGGATCTCTCACTCCATGATGGTACCATCTGATCTATTCTCCTCCAAGAAGGGCACCCCTCTTCTGGTCCCCCTATTTTAAACTCAAACATAAGCCCAACCCCCACACCCCACCCCACCCCCACGGACACCATTACTTCGGGGGTCCTCTCTCGAGACATCGCTACTCTAGTGGGGATGGGTCCCCTAGTGACACCGCTACTCTAGGGGACATAGGCTCTGCCTTTTCTTCCACCCTAGGTTTGCCACAAAGCTGGTATCCTTGTCGTTTCTTTTACATAACTACATATTTGGGGTGGGACCTCCATTGCCTTTTTCAATGCTTAATTTAGTATCAACACAGTATCTCAAGTTTGTCGCACATCAGGGTCTCATTAATAAGAGTACAGACGGATAAAAAACATAGAAAGCTGAAACCATCAGCAACAGATTTGCCAAATTTTTAAAAGCATTGCGTCCTCGACGTGGCGAGATTTCTACCTTAAATCTAGAATTTGTCAACGAGAAAATCGTCCACCATAGACGAGATTTCTATAGATGAGATGAAACTGAATAAAAACTAACACTGCAAACTTAGCTCGATAAAGGCGGCAGGCGGAAGTAGTGCTGTCACTGAGCTTTCGGAGCCGAACGGAACAATGCTTCAGCACAGGTTTACCATCCTCAGTTTGTGTGGTGGACTGTGCTTCTGATGGCTGTGTGGGTTATTTTTCTCTGATTTTTTCAAAAGCATTTATTGTCAGTACATATCCTCTTCAAAAGCTGTAAATTTCATGCTACGGTAATCTAAGAGGACGGCACATATGTAGTTCGTAACGAGTAAAGAAGTAAAAAACACTTTACAATTTAAATGGTTACAAACATGGATCCGACAAATATGACTGGTAACTTAATTAACAGGTAATCTGCCTGAATGTCAGAACTTTTGATTCAAACGATGCTGTCTCTTTAAAGCACGCAATATCAAAAGATGGGTATCGCTAGGTCCTTTTTTTTCTTGTCCGCTGTCTTCTTTTCCTTTTCTTTCTCTGTGTGATTTTCGAGTTGATTAGAGTCATAAAACCCTTGTTTTGCGTAATTGTAGTGAAAATGCTGCAATTTTTCATCATCCATATTTATAAAAAACCATATAGATATATGTTTTTCGTATTTTTGTTCATCCTGTCTCTTTCTTTTCTCCACCGTATTATCAGTTTGCCGTGTTATCATTTGCATTTGTTCAAGATTTTCTGCCTATCTTGATGTCGGTCCGGGACCTCACTTTGATTTATAGTCACGTGGTTTTGCTGTCCAGTGTCCTTTGCCATTTTCAGGCCTGAAGGAAAAACATCCCCGGAGGAAAGGGGCAGTAAATGAGTATTACACGGCTTTACATGATCAGTGTTGATTTCTTCACGTCAGAAGCGAATCAAGTCATAACTTTTTCAATTCATTTTATCCTTGCGAGCTGTTGATAATCCTAATTCCTGGTGTATCATTTTAGTATCTGTAATGTTTTTAAAAAGGTAGACAAAAGGATGCTGACAAACACTTTCTTCCGTGAGGGGGGGGGGGGACTCCCTGGGGAGATTCCCATATAAAAATAACGTGGATGATAGTCACACCTTACAGGTTAAAGTCATGGCTTGGTACCACTAAGAGTGCTTAAATCGAATTGACCACTGTCAGAGTTATTGTGATAACTTTTATTCCGTGTGGAGACTCCCTGGGGGATTCCCATATAAAAATAACGGGGACGATGGTCATACCTTACAGGTTAAAGTCGTGGCTTGGTACCACTAAGAGTGCTTGAATCGAATAGTCCATTTTACAGTTGTGTGCTTGGTGACCTTACCTTTGAGTGGAAGCGAGCCTGAAGGTGACCTTGCTTTGATACAAACCTTTCTGCCTTTCATATGTTAATAATGTTTTTCTCATGCTAACTAGCTAAATTTACATCTGAAAAGCTACAAGGTGTGTATCATAGCAAGGTCATCTTCAGCCTCGCTTCCACTCAAAGGCCAGGACACTAAGAAGACAACTGTAAAAAGGACTATTGACCACTGTCAGAATTATTGTGATAACTTTTATTCCTTGGGGGAACTCCCTGGGGGACTCCGATATAAAATTACGGGGATGATGGTCATACCTTACAGGTTAAAGTCGTGGCTTGGTACCACTAAGAGTGCTTGAATCGAATTGACCACTGTCAGAGTTATTGTGATAACTTTTATTCCGTGGGGGACTACCTGGGGGGATTCCCATATAAAAATAACGGGGATGATGGTCATACCTTTCAGGTTAAGGTTACAGTGTACCTTCGGGGGTGTCTCCTATATAACAGCTGTAGCGTCTTAAGATTACACTTAATATACCTAAACCCAGATATCAAATTAAAGCTTATAGAGCTGACTATCTAAATATGGAAACCATTTGGTAATAAAATGAATTGTCGAATTTTTTACGACGTCTAAATTCGAACGTCCGAATCAGCTTTAAAACGCTATAACTCAAAGCGATTATTATATTTTGCTAATTTGATTTGTTCTCGGGTTTCCGGACACGAAGCGCTAAAAAAAACGTGTCGGCGATTTCCCATATTCAATTGCAGTGAAAAGTTACAGAATATTTTCGAAAAGGGGAGAAAAAAAATTGGAATGATCGCACAGAAATGGCTCTTGACGAAAAAGTTTTCGGAGTTAAGAAATTCGCCGACACCTTTTTGTTGATTATATGTTAGCCTGGCTTCTGTCCAAATTTAAGTAAAATCGAACAAATTTCCTTTGAGTTGTAGCTCTTTAAAGTGTCCCCAACAAGCGAAAAATTAACTTTGAGAAAACGGCGCTTAAAAAAACATATCGCTTAATAAACAAACTCCGCTCACAAAAGTTATACCGTCATTTCTCCGTCAATTTTCGCTATTTTTCGATAATTGTTTTTTTGGATGAAAGTTCATCCTGTAAACTTTATTTTAACGCCAAAAAAAAAAAAAATCAATAAATTTTTGATCTGAAGGTACACTGTAACCTTAAAGTCGTGGCTTGGACCACTAAGAGTGCTTGAATCAAAGTGTCCACTGTCAGAGATATTCTGATAACTTTTGACAAATATGCTGACAGGGACGACTTCTCAGAACTGAAGAAGTTTTACCAAGTAGAGGTACGAATTTATGTGAGCCACACCCACCCCCCCCCCCCCCCCCCCTTCCCGTCAATTGTTTATCACAACCTTAGTTAAGCTTGTTTACAGGGCGACGCTGTTAGGCTCAGACTGTCTATATATATATATATTACACCTGGGTGGAGAGAGACAAATTGGAATTCTAAGGTTTCATGTCTAAGGAAGGCCGATACCGACCTTCGTATCTTACAGCATTCATCAAGCTACATGGGTTCCATCAGGAACTGACGCTAACATTTATTTAACATCTCGGCCAAAGCTGCTGCTGGGTAGCCAGAGACGGGTCGGAAGTTGCTTATTTTGTTATTGTTCTGATTGCGAGAGGAGTGAAATCATGCGTAAGACCGCCAAATCTGTTTTTAAAGCAATTACCTTAAGGTTACTGTTATTTGCGGTCCTTAAATCTTGCGAATTTGGAAACTGTGTATTTTGCGATTTTGCAAAGATTTGGCCGCAGGAGAAATACTGCGGCAACTAAATTCCTTTTGAAGTGCCACAGGAGATAATATTTAATAATGGAAAATTTTTATGATGTTGAGGTCTTATTTGGGAACATTTGTGTCGGTGGTGTTTTTCAATTAGGATATGTAGCAACAGAAGAATCTGTGAATTTTAAAAATGGTGGTGTTGAGATCTGTGTTTTATGGAAAGTTGTTATAATCTTGTATATTTGAAAGGGCTGAAGATTGAAGGTAAAAAAGTTGGTTTAATTTAATATGTTTTCCATATAGAGGTTTTCATATTTATTTATGACTAAGAAAATCTGACAAGCGTAACTACAGTCTTGCCCGAGTCCTTGCCTGTTCAACCACTGTGTTTTGTAACTACTGCGCCTGCGTAGCAGTCACTATTGCCATCATCTGACATCCTCGACCCCAGAGCTCTTCTCTTTTGCGCATGATCGAGACGCGCGCGGCCTTCTCCCCCACCCCCCCCCCCCCCCCAAAAAAAAAAGGCCGAGAGCTCTGGAGTCGAGAATGTATCGTCCGAGTTTTCCAATAATGTAAAGCCTGCCGTACACTTGAGGAAAGTGCTGGGCAAAATTCCTCGCGAGGTAGTTAGCTCAGCTGTTTCCTCGAGTGTGCGCTGGAGTTTTTGTGAGTTTTTCGCCTCGCGAGGTCGTGAGGCAAATATTTGTCGTGTTTGATATTTTTTGCCTCGCGAGACAAATTCCTAATCGTGTGCGGGAGCCGCGAGAATCTGTCTGAGCCAAATGAATCGGTTAGCCTATAAAATTGCATGGCGAGCTCACGTGATTTCCAGCTCGACATTCAAGATGTCGGACAGGAGTGGTTTTTTCGTTTCGTTTTGTTTTGTTTTGTTTGGGACAAATGTATTGATATAAGACTCCAAGACCATAGCCCCAGTCATACCAAGGGTGAGACACATATCTCCGGCCTTCCCCCCTTCCTCGCACGCCCTTCGCGTTCTCGCGCTCCTGAATTCTCCCCACTTCCCCTTGGAACGCCTGCCTCGCAGGCTGCTGAGCATATTGAACCAAGCAGTAAAGTGGTCCATGGCCATAAAAGGCAGGTTTCAATGATGGTGAAAAGAAATGAAATCTGAATCTTTCGTGCTCTCCAAACTTCCCGCGTGCTCCATAATTCGATAGTGCACGCTAAAGCATGAACCAATTGTTAAAAAAGTACGTTCGTACATTAGTTCATCATACGGCACTTGTAGTGTTCGTACAATTCAAGTTTATAGTACGTACGGCACTTACCCTATAGTACGCAGTACGTTCGTAGAAGTCAGTTTCGTTATTTATCTTGGCTACAATTCCCTTACAAGTTAGTACTTTAGTACGTTAGTAAGTTAGAATTTTATCTTTCTTCGTAATTGGAACGTTAGTACGTTCGTGCATTGCTTTATACCTTTTCTTTGTAATTAGTACGTTAGTACGTTCGTGCATTGGTTCATACCGTACGTAGGATAAAGCAGCTAGCTGTCTTATTGCGGCTCTGGAGGCGTGTAACAGTACGTTAAGTCCACGTACTAATAAGAAAAACACAAAAAGGGGCTCCTAAAACGGGCAGCATATGATAATATGCCATGCCCATTTCAGGAATGAGATTCTGTTATTTTTACTTAGTACGCCTGAACAAAGTACTTTACTCAAAACAAAAGGACAGTGACAACGTGGGAGATTTAGAAATGGTATGCTTCAAAAGACAAACACAATTACTTAAGGTTATCAATAAAGAGCGCGGCAACTTTAGTTGAAAATAATTGATATTTTAGACTTACGCACAGTCGCTCTCTAACAAACCTGAGCCTCGGAATGTTCCATAAGCTTAAATTTAAGTCCATGAAATCATGGAATCGATCCATCGAAGACTCGTTCGGGGGCAGTTTCAGTCAGATCGAATGCTAATGCATTTTGTCTTGTATTTAGTTATTTGTGATTTTTTTAAGTCAAAGTTGCAAGGTAAAAAGTATGAACACAAGCCATCTATGTAGCATGAAACTATTCTTATTATTTAAACTTTAGTTGAAAATAATTGATGTTTTAGACTTACGCACAGTCGCTCTCTAACAAAACTGAGCCTCGGAATGTTCCATAAGCTTAAATTTAAGACCATGAAATCATGGAATCGATCCATCGAAGACTCGTTCGGGGGTAGTTTCAGTCAGATCGAATGCTAATGCATTTTGTCTTGTATTTAGTTATGTGTGAATTTTTTACGTCAAAGTTGCAAGGTAAAAAGTATGAACACAAGCCATCTATGTAGCATGAAACTATTCTAATTATTTATCTTTTTCACGAAGCAAAATGTTAAAACTAACTTGTGATCGAGAATTTTCCTTCCTTGGCTGTATTGGGGGAGATAACACCCTCAGTCGCTTCATGCTGCAGAAACCGGGTTAAGCCCCGGCATTTGTCTGCCATTAGGCTTGTGAAGGCCCCCCCCCCCCCCCTCAAATTAATTAATTAAACTTTCATTTAGATTTTCTGCCTTCAAGGTGCTACTTGCCATGATGTTGAGGACTCTTTGAGCCGTTTACCTCCACAATGTACGAGCCATGAAACTCGGGTGTCGTGGGTCTTTTGTTTCAATTTCTTTGTTAAAGTGATCATGAAACAACCATTTTTCCTGGTTAAAGACCTTGACCAAGGCCTTAAACCAATTACGTCATAGGCACCACACCCCTCAACAACATCACGTCGCCTGTTCAAAGATGTAAACTTTATTCGTAATTTATTAAACACAGCATTAACAGATTAAGAAATACAAAAATTTAATATGCGCCTCAGCGTTTTTTGATTAAAAACAGTATAATACACATTAAGGTAACTTTTTTACATGAGATCGCTTGATATAACATCTTGATATGTGTAAAACACTTTCGAAAGACATTGTAACTGAATAACGATCTCTAATATTTGCTATTGTGTCATATATTGTAGTCTCGCTTTTAGGAGACACAACCAGCGTTAATAAACGATTTACTAAATATCTCATCTAAAATAAGGTGAATCAAAGTACAAAAATATACCTATAAGGTACAAAATTATGAAACGTTTAAAGGGGCACTGTCATGCTTGTTTCATGCTTTTTAAAACTGATTCCTTACGATTCTAGCCAGCACCATTTAATTAGACAAATAAATCCTTTGAACAAAGGATCAGTGCATTTGGCGCCTACGTGAGTTAATAGTTTATCTAGGTACGGGCCAACAATAAAATGCGGCTCAGTACTCGTACCTGCAATTCGACCTCGAAATTAAGGAATCCGTGAGGTATTTACAACGTTTAATGCAGAATTGGCTTGAATAATTTGAAGTAGTTGTTATTTTAGTATTTTAAATATTTTTTTTCCAAGCAATGGAAAGATTTGCGCAATCATATCGTATTACACTCTCGCTAATACACAATTTACATGAATAGGATCAATGAAAGCGCACGAACACAAAACCAGTGGATCAAACAAGTCTTGCAACTCTGGTGATTGCGTTTTTAATGTATCACATGGTCAACTGTTCAATGTATGAGCAAATGCCTTCCGCAAAGAAAAGTTCCTTTTTGCCAGCCACACACTAGACTTGGTGACTACCTGCAACATAATAACAAAAGACGTTTTTGTTGGTGGGGGTGGGTTTGATAACATGTAAAAATCATATACGTATTTAAGAAAAAAAATACTGCATTTATCATCTGCTTCCACAACAAGGACGACTAATACGGTCATTCCTAATTCGGGACCCAATATCTCATAGAACACTCGCGTTCATTATCTCACGCTTACTTAGCCACGGTCTTTTGGACCGTTTCTACGATACATTCCTAGAGAGAAGAAGATCTAAATCTCAGTCAACGTCTTACTATTGTTTACTCCCTCTTTAAAAAGAGAATAACCGTTGGTTAACATATTGAGCTCGGGCGATTATTATTATTATTATTATTATTATTATTATTATTATTATTATTGTTATTATTATTATAAGTAGTAGTAGTAGTAATAGTAATTGGACTGAGTGGAGTATAATTAAGGGAGTAATTGGGCGAATAATTTCAAATGGCGCGAGGACGCTTGAAATTACGACCACGATTACTAATAAAATTATACGACACGAAATTCAAATACTAATTAATCGCATTAACAACAAAATTCGAGATTAAAAAGTCTATGTGCACCTTTTTGTACTCAAAACGTCAAGGATAGTGCACCTGATTGACGCGCGCGCAATATAGGTGTCCAATTACAGCTAACCAACTACAAAAGGTTGTAATTGGATAGCTGTGATTGGACACCCAGGTGACCACGCGCCAATTGCTTAAGAAATAGGCGCGGATGACCATTCGCGATCGAGAATTTTGTTATTGCCACAATTATTATTATTAAGAGCGTCTGTCTGAGAAAACCAGGCAGAGGCCACCGATCGGGGTCCGCCGATTTATTCCACATTTTGCCAGTTTAAAACATTCGATCAGTGATGTTTTAAAAGCTTTTAGCTTCCGAGATCCGACCACCCCCCCAAAAAACCGGCCCGTAGGGTCAGAAAATCCCTTGATTTTGACCACTCGAGACGACCGTGACATATTTAAAGCGTAAAACATTTTCGCGTCTCCCAAAGACTTCTAACTGCAGGATTCTATGGAACTATAAACTCTTATTCTCTGCCACCAGAGCCTTGATTAAAACATTCTCAGTTCAAGATTTGCACTTACGCAAAGTCAATATTTGCATATGTTTATTCAACCCCGATTATTACAACTAGTTTTCTCAGAAAGGCGGCGACGTTTTTGCGAGAAAAAGAGTTCAATAGCTTCATCGCCATCCCGTCTTTCTGTATCACAAAAATAAAACTTTGGGATCTATAAAATCTGAAGAGATTTTTGCATGCATTTCAGCCGAATTCTCAACAAAATTGGGTGTTTCTTGGTGTTGCGGAAGCCATTGTTGGTTAGCTTTTGTGCTGTGGTGTGGGTATTGTTCAGTGTCTTTTGAATCTTTTGTTTTACGTCATTTGGTGATCACACCATCCGCAACACCAAGAAACTACCACAAAATTACCGAACAATTTGTCACGTCACACTTCAAAGTCACGGACTCTTAGTCACCTAATTTCAAATAACTTATATATTAAGGGGTTGAATGTTTGAAATAATAGCAAAATACAGTATCTTAATACAGTACATATTTCAAATGACTTTCCAAAGCGTTGAAAAGAAATTATCGGGAACAAGCTACTTCAACAATACCGTTATTTGCTTTTTAAAAATTTGCATAATTGTCGAATTACCCTGTGGGCTCGGGTTTCATTTTACAAAAATGTTTCGGCTCCCCGGCGAATAAAATGAGTTTCCCCTATACTTTTATTCGCGAAGCCTGAATAGGGCTATTTCTTTTCCCATAAGACGGGATTGAGAGTTTTATTTATCAAATGTACTTTTACTTGAGTTCATTTCTGTGTATTTTAGGATTTTTTTTCTAAAATACGTCTTTTTTCTACATTGCTCATTTTACCTAAAAGAAACAATGATATTATCAGGAGAATAAGATTTCCTCAATTTTTGCGAGAACATGAAAAATAACTTTACTTTTCGTGACGCTTGAAAAAGCCCGATGTTGCCGAACGTGAAAGAGTTTCGCAAGGGGGCAGAGGGGACCATCTGTAATAAACATCTAATGTTCAAGTTATGGATAGCCTGTGACATCCGCCTCCTCTCCTCAGAACAAATAGGGGAGAGAGAGCGGATGTCACAGGCAAGATAGGGATCGACCATTTTACTTCTGAAGGGGACCGGCAAATCCTGCAACTGCGAAACCCCAACTTAAGGCTTGGTATATTTATAGCAAAAAAATTCCTGCAGCAACACAGAAGTCTCAGAAGTCTAATGGTTCTAATGAATGTTACAAATAAATGTTGAGCCACGTAGCACTGGTGATACAAGCAAGGAATCAGAGAATTAACTCTGTGTAAATTAATGGTTCTAATGGTTCGCCCGTTAGGAAACTAAACGACTCTTGCGCCTTGTACTAAGGTTTTATCCTCTTTTCTGAATAGGGTTAAAAGAAACTCATATAATGAACCTGACAGGATTTGCTGCTGTGAAAATCGACATGAAGTTTCAAATGCGATATTTCATTATTTGACTGATTGTGCGTGCGACGCGCTTTACCGCGAGCACGCATCATTTTTTTTCGCAAGTTTGCACCATATCACAAGCTAACTCTTATAATCATTTTCGTAACTGCGGATACGTGGCAAAACAAAGTGAATAAAATCTTCATATTTTGTCACTAACTTTACACTCAGGCTCCTTAAACACGAAGCGACATTACATTTGACCGTCCTCAACTTCGCGAGGAGGCGTGCCCGTCAATTGAATTCGCGCTTCCTGATTGGCTAACTTGTAAAATATATTTTGTGGCGCGTCGCGCTGTACACGGTGAACGATTAAGAATATAATTCGTCATGAAATCGCCATTTTAAAACAGTTTATTCTTGATGAACAAGGCGCTAAATTATTAACCCAAACGGTACAGTATCAATGTCACTTTTTATGTCCAGATTGTATACTCCCCAGATCTAAAGGCAAGGTCTCGGCGGTTCCACGTTTCTTCGATTAGGTGCAAAGAACATCTGACTTGCGTTATACATAAAATATACTGTAAGCTGTTTTTGGTCCCACACTTTGACCCTATCTTATAGCGTGCTACATGAACAAGATTTTACCAACTCTTCTATGCTGTCGATGTATGTACTCTTCCTTTGTCGATTCCCAGTACTTGTCAAAGCAAAATTTGCACAAATGCCCTTCAGTTCCACAACTTTCAGGTTTTTAAGTTGTTTGTCACGACCTTCAAACCTGAGTGGGTGTTCAAGATCCACTTCACTCCCAGGTCCTTAAGTCCTCATTGTCAAGGCAGTCCTCCTCGCCTACGGTAATTGCTCGAGCTTCATTGCTCTTCTGTACTGCTGACAACCGAGAGAAATAGCTGGTTACTTGTCGTGCGGTTTTCCATTCTTCTGGTGAAAACAGTGGTTGTCCCTTCGAGTCCTTGGTATTTTGCATCTCCTTTGAAACCTCTGTTGGGTTAACCTTTTGCCCACTAACTAGCCCTTCATTAAATTTGGCTATCAAAAATACCTTGACATTCTCTGAGGTCGTGTTTGCCGTTTTCTGGCTCTTTAGCGCCCAGCCTTGTAAAGGAACTTCACTGTCACTACACGATGAAAGAGAAGTGTCATCTGGTTGTGCTGATTTAAAGGACTCGCCTGTCCTTGCAACTACTACGCTGACATGTTGGGCCCATTTCCTTCTCACGGTATCATACACTGTTTCCCGTTCTAAAACCAGATTGTGTACTCCAGTATCCATGTGAGCCTGGGCTTCGTTTTCGCTTCCAAAAGTCAGCAGGACCTATATTATATATGCACACCAAACTCGAATTCCAGCTTCTGTAAACTCAAAGTTATTAAACTTGCCAATTACTTTGAGTTTGTTTGACCCACCAGTTTCATTCATTGGATCTATGGCTGCTACAGCTGCTTTACACCCCTTAACACCTGCGTGGGACTCGAGTGCTTCCTTCATGTCGCTGGCAGTGACCACATCGTGCTTGTCATTGACATATCTTCTGATATGCGCCTTCATAGGGGCGATTTTTCTGTCACAAATGTCTTTTCCCGCTTGAGGCTCAGAAAAGTCGTATCGTCTGATCTTTATTCTTGTTCTTGCGGCAATAGCTAGGATAGCAAACACCAAGGGTGCATTATGATAGCAGGCACCATTGTCTGAGAGCAGATAACCTTCTGTAATGGATGGAAGCTCATCCTTAATGGTCTCCAAAAGACTTTAAATTATTGAAGCAACAGCAAACCAGTCATGTTTGCAATGTTCAAACAAATGAACGTAGCACGTTACAGAATAGTTCTGATCTTGTTTCCTGATCACTGAACTTACGTGCCAGCTATTCCCTGGCCTCTCTTTCCAAACAAATTCCTCATCTTTCTCTCTGTAGTGGAGTGGTAAGAATTTCATCGTCCAATCCATAACAATGAGACAGATATTACCGTTGAGCTTACAGATGATATCTTGTTTTGTCATGTCTTGGTTGACAGCGCGCAGATTGTGTGCCTTTCAGGAAGCAATAGCCTCTTGGGCCTTATCAAATTTTAGTTTGGTTTTATTTAGGGCATACAGATTTGGACTGTCTCCATCATCTATTTTTACTCGCATTTCCATAATGACCTTTTCAATTCCATGGCAAGAATCACAAGGAATTTCATGGACATGATTGCAAGTACCTCTAAATAAAGAATCAGTAGGATTACTGAGCGCGTGTACAGTGCAATGGTCAGCACACCTCTCATCCTTACTCACGTGCAACCTGAAGTCAGCTTTGAGGTATATCTTGCCGTCTGTCAGTTGTTTCTTGGTTTCCTTCTCCCAGTTTAAACGAGCAGCTTGTACATTTCGTAGGGTATCAGTAATGCTTTGTAGATACTCAAACCCTTGAACACCCTCAGTGGTTATGTAATCCAGGCCATGCAACGACTTCTGCATGGAAGCTAAACAGACTTTTAAAATTCTAAATAGAGTTATTTCACTAGCCGCTTCAAATCCAATATCACCGCAGTAAACCAAATATTGCGCAATAATCCTCGATGGAATAAGAGTTCTTATTACTGCGGGTATTACAGCATGACCACCACTATCCAGCTTTAGCTTTCGAGTTCCGTATGCAACGTCTTGTAGGAAACATGGACTTGATATGTAGTCAAGGAAGTGATCTGTTTTTACTGGATCGAGTCTTGTGCGATAAATCGGTCGTTTTATTAGAGGCTGGCCTTCACCCACATCTATGGTATGCCGACGAGCTTGATCAATGCGCCACTTAGAAAGACCAGGGATCATTTCTTGAAGATCCGTCTTACTAAAGTCATTGGCAAAAAGTGAGAGTATTTGCCGCTTTGTTTGCCAGTTTTCGGCGTCGTTATGAGCCGAAATTAATGTATCAACAAGACCAGTGTCCAACCGTTTTTTCTTTGCAGCTGGTGCCTTTGCGGCGTCATCTTGGACTTCTCGTTCTTCTCGAAGACGACTCCACAAAACTTCTTCTTGTTCAGGAACAACGACAGATAGTACCGATAGAAGAACCTCCTTCACTTTTCGTTTGTAATGGTATTGCTGTGACATCGACAGATCCTCCCATGAAGTATTCAATGTCGATGCAACTGGACTGTAGCGACCTTCAGTTAGTTGAACGAAAGTTGGTTGAGTACTTCTCTTTTCTCGTGCTGCTGTTCTTTTTCGTCGATCCAAAGACTCACTTCTGCTTCATCTTCTTCATTGAAGGAAAACATGGAGATTTCACCGTGATCTTCACTGAATGTGGATGCAATACTTATATCTGGTCTCTCGGGCGTCTGATCGGTTAGCAAGACGGACATTGCTTTATTGTTATCATGACACTTGTCAACGCTTGCTTCTGTATTCACCTTTGAGAAAAATTCAAAACTATCGGGTCTACTCTAGTCTGCGAGCCGTCTCTTATTTTTCTTTTAGTTAGTGGAGCGAGCGCAAGCACACTCTGAGGTAGTTTCCAAAGTACAGTACTCTGCTAGTTGATATTATTTCATTATTATATCGAGATTTCAAGAGACCAACGAACTGCAAGATTACAGGGAGTTCGAGAAAAAATACAATTAAGAAAGAAATATAGGTTACAACATCATCTAGTGATCTAGCACGCATTGCGGGCCTATTGACGCCAGATAATGTTGACTCGATTTAATAGTTCCACCACACATAGACAAGAACAATTACAGCATCAGCAACATGAACGTCGATTCATGGGGTCGAATACCTTTCAAGGTGATGCAGAAATTCCGAACAGCCTTTCACGACGGCCTGCGAGAGTTGTGTTAGTAGTAGTTACATGGAAGGTTCTCTGATACAAAGACCGGG
This sequence comes from Cladopsammia gracilis, assembly GCA_022457155.1. NCBI lineage: Eukaryota > Metazoa > Cnidaria > Anthozoa > Scleractinia > Dendrophylliidae > Cladopsammia > Cladopsammia gracilis. The sequence continues at coordinate 291,458 of JAJGOT010000466.1, read as the reverse complement.
AGTCCGATCAGTCTTGGAGGCGAAGAAAGAAAGTAGAGAAGTGTGGTTCAGGCACAAACCGCGCGCTCGAGGCGAGGGCAGTTGGAGTTTAACACTTCCACTCCTACTCAGCTTGATAGCACTCTGCGCTCCGAGTCTTTTCTAGCTTTGTGCCTGAACGCCCAGGCTAACAGAACCTTACCTCAGTTGACGTTGCGATTTGATTTGCTTGCCTAAGCTGGTGGTGACGTTTTCTGCATCCTGTACACAAAACTAAATAGAAATGTCTTTTGAAAAAAGCATTGATAAATAATGGGTTCCTCGCTATTTGATATTTGTTCGTGCGCTTGTTGTTCAGCTTGCACTTGCACTTGCACTTGCAGGTGAAACCCTCTGCACTAATTATTTTGGACAAATTATTTCTCCTGGCGTTTTTCCCGGCTGAAGTTTCTTTTTTTGTTGTTGTTACAATCCATATGGCGGGTAAAATTTGTTTTCGTTCCCATGTCCCCGGCCCAAAATCACGAGCATGTCGATATTATAAACTAATTTCGATTTTGACATGGCAATACTGCATTATATTGACGTCTCAAAATCGAAATTAGTTTTGTACCATGATTCAACTGTTTTTCGGGCAAAAAGGAAGCAAAACTGAAAATAACTTGTGCTGGTCAAAACTGAAATTCTTACTAGTCACAAGCTGACGTACACGGCGTTTTGTACGCGTTATCATATTTTTGTTTAACCCTATTCAGACTGGGCTTTTTTTGGCAATCTGTGACTGGGGGGGGTCTCCTCGGACCCCCCCTTCATATCTCTGGAACCAGTAAGGCTAGGACCATGAAATTTTGACACAATGTTCACCTCCATATAAGGAAACCTCGCACCCAGTTTTGACCTGCCACACCCAATTATGACGTCACAATGACGTCATTTTTGTTTTTCCGACGTTTCTTTGATATTTGTCCATCCAGATACTTAAAATATCAAATATAACAGTAAAATCATCCCTTTAATATTAAAACATTATAAATACAAACAAGGACACACTTGTAAGGCGAGAAAAAGCAAAAAAGGTGATAAAACTATAATTTTGAAATTATTGTCCGCCATCTTGGATCCGCCATCTTGGATCCGCCATCTTGGATTTCCTTTTTTTTTGTTTAAATTAAAATTAAAAAAATATCTAAAAGAGAAAAGGATCAGAATGTATAAAACACGTATCAAACTAATGTCTATTATCCAAACAATGAACTTAGAAGCGTTATTTAATAAATAGTACAAATTTTTTGTCTATACGTAAAAGAACGCAAAAATTTACCTACCCCTCCCCCCCAAATATTTGATGTTAAAAATTTTTGATGTCTTTCAAGAACTAGTCCCAAGAAGAAACTATTCTAACAAGAAAATGCACTATAAGTCAAAGAACAAGATCTTAAAATAAAAAATTCACCATATTTTAATATTTTGAAAACCTATGTGTCAAAACCGGTTGCCATGGCAACATGGTTAATCACACTGACATGTTATGGATACCAAAATGTCCCTAGATAAATTTTAGGAAAAGTCAGAAAATTTCAGCCTCATAGCTATTTCAGTGTAAGAGTTATTACAATTTTACTGGAGGGGGGGGTTCGAAAAGCCCCCCCCCCCCCCCCCAGTCTGAATAGGGTTAACAAAAAAGTTTCAAAAACACGGACTTTTCACGCTATAAATTGCTCATTGAAATATAACAAATTTGTTAGAACATCTTTTCAAAGTTTTTCAAAGTTACAAACGTCGAAAAAATGAGTAAATAACGCAAACTTGCCGAAGTTTTGGCCTAAAACTTTTTTTAAATTATGATGGCGTGATAGCGCGCGCACAGAATAGCTCAATGTAAACCAACCGTTCCAAAGAGCAAAAGCAGCTTTTAAACTCATCTTTTCGTTAACTTTCGATAGAAAGGGTCGTTGCATTGAATACAGCGTTGTTTATTTGCCAAACTTGACAAAGTAATCAACATTTTTGCCCCTCCTTTGAAGATAATTTTAAATTTTGGTTTTATAAGCAAGGAACTCATTAAATTGCCGCGGGAAATTTGCAACCAATCACAGGCTGGTTTTTGAGACGACAATACGACTTTATATTGACGTCTCAAAAGCAGACAAAAGTATCTGAGAATCGCGATGCTTATTTATAGTTTGAAACATTACATTTTTACAAGTTGCCAACAACGGTCCGTGCATCTGCACGAAATTTAAAAGCGCCAAACAAAGGTGATACAAAAGGTCAAAACACGCCATTCTTTTAACGACCTTCAAAAGCGTTAAATCGACAATAAGCTCGTTTAAAATATATAACAGCCCAACATTCCCCCAAAATTACAGTATATCGCTAATATCAGTTTGCTTTGGAGAAATTGTGTCTTTGTTGGCGTTTAGTTTGTTTGGAATCAATCGTAAGCGTTAATTTTGCGACAGACAAAGTTCAAGTTGTACTTACTGCAAACGACCGACCTGACCGGTCTCGGCATCATCAACATTTATAAATCTAAGATTTATACTTTCAAAAGACGATAAATCCTGCTGCATTAAACCACATAATTATGCCATTTCTTATTTATATTTCGAAACAAGTATCACTGATTCTACTTAAGTACGTACCAAATTGTGAGCGAAAACCATACCAACTGTCTTCCCACGGCGTGCTTGTAAACTGTTCCGAAAGAAAAGATTGCGTGAGAAGCGCCCAGCGCGCCGCAAGGCAGGAAATGCATGCAGTGAAACAGGACGCTCGCTCATATAAGAATATTATGGGAATGTCATCTTTCTGTCTTGATTAATTTAAAAGTCCCACAAAACAAATAAGCAGGGTTTTTTTTTCGTAAACGATTATTGCAACAAAATGGTGCAACTACGACATCCATCCCCCACATAAAGAAGGCATCGAAGGACGGGACGGTGATGCAGAGGAAAGGGGAGGTGGGGATAGTTGAATTACGTTTGGGTTTATATCGTACTTTATTAGAATACATTAAGTGTCCAAATTAAGGTTGGTATGGTTTTATTTAAAATAAAAATGAATCTTGCAGTTCTCTGTTAAAGTGGGTGTGCGACATAAACCACAGGCTTACCATCCTCTGTTTGTGTGGTGTACTATGTTTGTGTAATGGCCACATCTATTAATAGAACTAGCCTCAAAGCCGAAAATTAGGACCCTTAAAACTATAGATAGCCGGCGATATTCTTCCTCAAATCTCCTGAGAATATCAGTGTACAAGCAAGCACATAGATTATGGGAATTGAGAACCTGATCACCTTCAACATGAAGAATTTGAGACAACAGGAGTTAGCTGTATTCCTGATAAACCAACTCGCACCCAATCAAAATAAACAGAAGACCACTGCATATTGTCCTGGACCCAGGTCCACAACAGTAATACATTTACTTTCAGACCAATTTTCCTTCTGACAAAAATTAATGAAGAGAGGTGGGGTGGGAGGGGGGGAGGAAGGGAAACACAATACTGACCAGTACAGACCAGTACCAGTTCCCATTTGTTTTATGTTAGGAAGACAGGAGACTGAGTACAAGTTAAATGGAAGCGACTAAGCACGAGATTGTCTCAACTTCAAATTTCGAGGCCATTGTCGCCATGCAATCCAACCTCTCCAGATAAACCAGAAATTCCATCTCCTCCTCCCCCGAGCTTCCTCCCCCGAGCTTCGCGAGGCTCTGCGAGACACGTATTTCTAGTTTAAAATAAAAATGAATCTTACAGTTCTCTGTTAAAGTGGGTGTGCGACACAAACCACAGGCTTACCATCCTCTGTTTGTGTGGTGTACTATGTTTGTGTAATGGCCACATCTATTAATAGAACTAGCCTCAAAGCCGAAAATTAGGACCCTTAAAACTATAGATAGCCGGCGATATTCTTGTTCGGAGACTTCATAACCGGCATACGACATTTTTAGCGAAGAAACGTATTTAATGGCCCATGTTCACCCAATCTGCTTTGCGCGCTTGTGTTTTTATTTTGAAACGGTTCAATTGTTCAATGTAGCGTTATGATTGGCTGGCACGCCGATTTTTCGATTTTCCGTCTGTGCGAATCACCACTCTGTTTTTGTAATACATAAATTTCAATAGGTTCCCACAAGTACATGGGGCTTGCATGATTTTGCTCCAAAAAGGGGGGCTTATTACTAGAGAGGGAGCGGGACTTAAAAGACGATTTACGTTAGATATACACAAGCTAGATGAGAAATAGAATACAAACCACGGTGATAAACATATTGAACTTATTCATTTTTGATAAAACTTGACGTTTCGTATGTTACTACATACATTTTCAAAAGTGACCGTTACAGTGTTGAAAACTATACTTATATAGATCTATATAGTAGCGAAGGCTGGGGAGCCATAATAACCCTAGGGAAGGAAAACCCTGACAAATAACCACCGGCCCTCCAGGTCATGGGGGTTGGGCGGCAGGCCAATCACTTGCCCCCGGAAAAAACGGAAGATTACCGAAACTGCAATTTCTCAAGAACTAATTAGCAATGGCGAAGCTGTGGCTGTGGACGGAGGGACAACCGGACACACCATGACGTCAATGGGTTAAAGCCTGCGGGAAGCCCACAGACCGACAAGGTCATTGGCAAGGCCAAAATCAAGAATGCGTGTGGGATGCTGGAACGTACGAACAATGTACACAGTTGGAAAAGCAGCGCAAATAGCACGAGAGATGGAAAGATACAGACTTGATCTGATGGGATTGAGTGAGATACGATGGACAGGAGCTGGACGTATCGAGATGGGGAATGGTTATACAATGATTTATGCTGGAGAAGAAAGTGAGCACCAGAGAGGAGTAGCAATAATGATGAGCCAGAACATACAGAAAAGCCTAATGGAATGGACAGCAGTAAGAAGTCGCATAATAAGTGCCCGATTTTACTCCCGCTTCAAAAATACAACTATTATCCAAGTGTACGCTCCGACAAATGAAGCAACGGATGACGAGAAGAAAGAATTCTATGAGCAACTTCAAAGAACGTTTGATACATGCAACCGTCACGACATAGTTATTGTTATGGGAGATCTGAACGCAAAGGTTGGCGATAACAACAAAGATATGGAAGGGATAATGGGAAAACATGGATTGGGTAGCATAAACGACAATGGTGAAAGACTATGTGACTTTTGCTCAATGAACGGTCTTGTCATCACAGGAACATGCTTTCCACACCGAACAACTCATAAAGCGACTTGGGTGTCACCTGACGGGAGGACTCAAAATCAGATTGACCATATGATGATCTGTAAAGAATGGAGGAGGTCTGTGGAGGACACAAGAGAGTATCGGGGTGCAGATGCAGCAAGCGATCACTACCTGCTTACCATAAATATAAAGCTGAAACTACATAGAGACCCAGATAGAGCAAGGACTAATGCAAAACTTGACACACAAAAATTGGAAAACGAAATGTTCAAGTCCAAGTTCAGCGTCGAACTGCAAAATAGATTTGCAGTATTAGAGGTCGACGAAAACATCAATGAAGATTGTATACAAATGGAAAAAAACTTACATAGAAACTGCTGAGAAAGTACTAGGCCGGGTGAAAAAGAAAAACAAGCAATGGTTGAGAGAGGAAACATGGAAAACAATAGACCAACGACAGATGATCCACGACAAAATACAATGCACAAAATCAGAGAGAATAAAAAGCAAGTTACGAGTAGAGTACAAGTTGAAAGACAGAGAGGTCAAACGCAAAGCAAGAGAGGACAAACGAGCTTGGCTAGAACAGTTAGGAAATGAGGTAGAAGAGTACGCAAAAAATGGAAACAATAGGGAACTGTACCAGACTGCCAAGAAAATCACAAACAAGAGACAGCGCCAAGTTGCAGCAATTAACAACAAGAGGGGTGAGACAATAAAAGACAAGAATGCCAGACTTGAAAGATGGGCTGCACATTTTGAGGAGGTGCTAGTCAGGGAGGCCCCAATGAATCCAGTTGAAGAGAACGAAGCGGAGGAAGATGAAATTAGCGAGATGGATACAACAGAGATAAGGGAAGCAGAAGTAATGGAGGCACTGAAGAAGACAAAGAGTGGAAAAACACCAGGTATAGATGGCATTCCAGCGGAGCTGTACAAAGCAGATGGTGATGTGGCAGTAAACGAGCTGACAAGACTGTTTAATAGGATATGACAGGGGGAGAAGATACCCGAACAATGGAAGAAAGGCTTGATAGTGAAAATACCCAAAAAAGGTGACCTGAAAGAGTGCAAGAACTGGCGTGGTGTGACATTGCTACCTGTGGCTTGCAAAGTAATGGGCAGAGTCATCATCCAGAGAATCCAAAACGGAGTAGACAGTGTCCTTAGAAAAGAACAGGCTGGGTTTCGAAAGAACAGGAGCACAGTAGACCAAATATTCATCCTCCGTAACATCATAGAACAGGTGAATGAATGGCAGGCGACACTATATGCACACTTTGTCGACTTTGAAAAAGCTTTTGACTCAGCACACCGCGAAGGACTGTGGAAAATCATGAAGGCCTATGGCATCCCTGACAAACTGATAAGAATGGTGAAGATCATGTATGAAGACTTTGAATGTTCAGTACTGGATGAGGGAGAACAAACAAGATGGTTCAAGATCACCACTGGCGTTAAGCAAGGTTGTGTCATGTCAGGTTTCCTATTTCTGCTTGTTGTAGACTGGGTAATGCGAAGAACAACAGAAGTACAAAGAAATGGCATCAGATGGAACTTTACAAGTACACTTGAAGATCTCGATTTTGCAGACGATATAGTCCTTCTCTCATCAAAATACCAGCAAATACAGGACAACACCAACCGACTAGTAGATAATGCAGGAAGAGTAGGACTGAAATTGAATGCAGAAAAATGCAAAGTGATGAGAATGAATGCACGAAGAGAAGACAAAGTAATGATTGAAAGAAAGGAAGTTGAAGACGTCGAAGAGTTTGTATATCTGGGCGCGACTGTGACAAAAGAGGGTGGTGGCACAGAAGACATCAAGAAACGCCTAAACAAAGCCCAGGGAGCTTTCTACAACCTTAAGAAGATCTGGAATACAAGGAGTATTGGTCGGAATACAAAAATCAAACTGTTTAAGACCCTGGTACGGCCAGTGCTATTGTATGGTTGTGAAGCATGGAAATTAACAGCTGCGGAAGAGAAGAAATTGGATAGATTTCAGTTCACATGTCTAAGGCGGATATTGAGAGTATGGTGGCCACAACGCATGCGAAACGACACAATTTCACAAATAACAGGCGTGGGAAAGATAAGTGACGAAATACGAAGGAGAAGATGGAACTGGATTGACCATGTGCTTAGAAAGGACAGGAACGATGATTGTATGGTGGCAATGGGGTGGCAACCCGAGGGGAAGAGGAAAGTGGGCCGACCTAAAACCACGTGGAGAAGGACAGTGGAAAGAGAGTGCAGACAAGAAAAGTGGACCAGCTGGGCTGAAGCCAGGACCGCAGCAGAAGACAGGGCTGGTTGGAAAACGAAAGTTGCAGCCTTATGCGCCTCATGGCGCGGAGAGAACTAACTAACTAACTAACTATATAGTAGCGAAAGGGACTGGGAGCGAGATTAAGTTCTATAAAAAGAAACAGCTAATTAATAAAGCATCAGCTTCTCGCTATTATACACAAGCTAGGTTTTACTGAGGTGGGGATGTCGCGTTTATCCTAGTCCTGATAAAAATCGCGTTGGTGCGGAAGTGTTTTTCCTTGCGCGTGTTCAAAACAATGCAACGACGTCTCATATTCGCACTTGTCAGTTTGGTAGGTATTCAATTCGCACTCGAAAATGCTTTGCCGTGTAACAGAGGACTTTAAATATCAAAAAGGCATGAAAGCCTGTATATGACAAATACTAAACATGCCGCGGATGTACCAAAATAGTTCACGGGAATATTTTATCCTAAGGAAAATAGAAACGTAAATAGAAACATAATTACAAACGTAAATTACCTGGTCGCATCATGTAATTTGTGATGATCCTAAATTAGCATTAATTACCATTTTGTCGTCACGTATCAGAGGTCTGGGGGAAGGTAGTAGGTGCACAGCGAGTTATGGGATTAGAGTTCGTAATTTGTACTCGTTAGGAGGGTGAGACAATCTACGGTCAGCATTCGCCGTGTATGGGTGACGTTTAGTTTTCTATTCATATCATATTGTGAAGACTAGGTTTTACGCTTCTCAAGTGTCTAGATACTTCGTATGGTGACCTTTATTTATTAGTGGAAAGCACGCTTCTAAATTAGGATACCCTAAAACCCCAAGGGTGGCACCACTGCCTTGGTCGGGGGCACACGTTCCCCGTTTTCTCCACCTGCTGGTTTTTAGGGGTATTCGTGTCCGGCTTTGGTGCATTTATTCTTCCTTTAATCACAGTGGATATCTGTACATCAGCAATGAACTGCAAGGCTGATCTGACCATGTTTGTTCATTCATTTTTTGGCTGGTTAGGTCTCTCGTAGATCCTACGTATCATTAGCAGCATTATCGTTTACGGTCTTCTGCAGTTTACTTTTATTTTTATCTGTACATATGTTGAAGTTAAATAAATGGCACGGTGGCTTGGCTAGCCCGCGCGCCCAGATATCATCATTCTTGTGTGTTCGGTTGAGTAGTGGAGGCAAAATTTGTATTTCCCTTTCAATTTATTCCAAATTGGCTTACCGTAAGAACCAGTCTTCACTGATAGCTCAATTTCCCAAGGAGATTTCCAGGACGTGTCATTTGACAGTGGGCGGTCGTCTGTACAAAAAACAGAGGAACACGCAGTAGAAGAAGAGGAAAGTGATACGACCGCTGACCAGAGATCAGGCTTTTCCCTTGTCCAGTTGAAGGATGCGTTAGAACCCTTCAGCGCCACAGTAATCTTGAACAGCACATGCACTATGGGAAATGCAAGTTCGTGGAGCCTCGGGGGACTCCCAAATAACAATAACGGAGGTGCTCTTCGTACCTTTAAGGGGTCAAAATTTGTAGATTGGTACCACTTAGGGTGTTAAAATCTAAAATGCCCACCGTTAGCCGACGGGCACCCCCGTCATTTTTATATAGGAGTCCCTCCCCCGGAGAAAAAAGCATACCCTTCTGGACAAAGCAGAGGTGGGAAGGGGCCAGTGCACAGCCATTGTCGGAACAGCGGAAGATGCTGTTGGTTGTGATTCTCAAGCTGTGGTAGAACAAGCTGCGTACTCTAATGCTCGTGCCCGCATCATCCAAGAATACCAGCTTGTTTATTCAATCACGTGTGATTCATACAATATATGTGATATGTATGTAACAAGTAAACTGAATAGGCTCAGCATCGCCACGTTGTGGCTTAATATATATGCGGTTACTATGATCTCAAAATTGATGATCTTTCACGGAAACGTAACGGCACCAGTAGCCCATGATGGGGTCCCGAAAGCACCTTATGTGAAGTTACTCGAAGGTCTTGTTAAATCATGGTCTTGTAGTTAATCATCGAATTTCGCATGTATGGAACTCAAAAAATAGAAAACCGACATCCCCCTCTCCCTCCCTATCCCCATCCCCCACAATCACAAACACAATATTGTCCTGTTTAGCAACATTTATTCATCCACGCATGCGGTTCAATTTCCTCCCATCATCAATATGATTTGAAATAAGAAAAACTTGGGTGCGCGTTGTCAAATTTTCTGCATCTCGTTCAAGCGGTTATGGCCCTCGTCATCAGCTAGACGTTATGGGAGGGGGTGAGGGGTTGTTGTTGGGGATGGATGTCGCAGTTACACCAATTTGTTGCAATTGTCGTTCACGAAGAAGGAAGCCGCTTATTCGTTTTTAGGACATCTAAACCCATCAAAACAGAAAGATAAAATTTATGAAAGGGAGAGTAATAATCACATAGGAGCGAGTTTCCTGTTTCACTGCATTAATTTCCTGTTTTACGGCGCGCTTGGCGCTTGTCACGCAATCTTTTCTTTCGGAACAGTTGCAAGCACACCATAGGAAGACAGCTTGTATGTTTTTCGCTCTCAATTTGGTACGTATCTAAGTAGAATCAGGGATACTTCTGTCGGAATATAAATAAGAAATGGCGTAATTGTGGTTAATTGTAGCAGAAGTTATCGTCTTCTGAAAGTATAAATCTAATCAATGTTGATGATGTCGAGACCGGTTTGTCGGCCGTTTGCAGTAAATAGTAAATACAACTTGGACTTTGTCTGTCGCAAAATTAAAGCTTACGATTGATTCCAAACAAACTAAACGCTAAAAACGACACAGTTACTTATATGCAAACTAATATTAGCGACATTAGTGATTTTTTGGGGAATGTTGGGATATATTTTAAACGAGCTTATTGTCGATTTAACGCTTTTGAAGGCCGTTAAAAGAATGGCGTGTTTTTAAAATTTTGTGACACCTTTGTTTGGTGCTTTAAAATTTCGTATTTTCGATTGCCCAAAAATTTTATTGCATTTATTTGAGGAAGAAACATTGGTCTTTCTCTGGGTATGACTGATATGGCACCAAGCCATGTACCAAGTTATGATTTTGGCCTCTCGATTTTGCCATTTTTTTGACTCGCGAAAATCGTTAAAATAAGTAAAATTATTAAAAATCACAAAAATATTAAGTTAAAGGTTGAATTGAATAATTTAACATTTATACTATTAGTGAATGTGTGCTTTTCTTAGTTAGGTATTAACTGGTGGAGATAATTCCATTTTGAATTTTTTGGAAATATTTTAAGTAATGCGTTGTGTGGAGCCCGTAAAATCGATGCGAGAGCCGCCGAACCGACTTTGTCGCCGTTCTTGTAAAATAAAAATCTGATCGAACTGAAAGTTATTTTTTCTAGGAAGAGTTTACCTAGACCTATATTCTGACAAAGTTTGGGGATTTTCATTTTTTTTTCATTTTGCGCACCTCCAGGCGATATTTACGGACGGCCGCTCTTAAAAACTAAGCATGCTGCCTTTCAATATCACTGATCGAGTGTTTTAAACTGGCAAAATGTGGAAGGAATCGGCCGACCCCGATCCGTGGCCTCTGTCTGGTTTTCTCAGACAGACGCTCTTAATATATTATTACTAAACACCACTCTCCGTATTATACATCGGGTAGCATTAAACAATTTCTACTAACCTTAATTTATGGAAATCAAATGTCACGTTATCTCCAATCAGCATAAATGGCGCCCATTGTCGCACTTTAGAAAAGCCGTTATCTCTCATCCACTTCATGGCCTGGTGAAGAGATTCACTAGCACTTTCCCCTCGAACAAGGTGCTCGTAAAAGCGAATCATAAAATGCTTTGTTGCAAGGTCTTCGATGGCCCACAGGGCCACCAACACTGTGCGTGCACCGGATCCTAAGAACGCGCGGGCGATTCCAACAACTCCCTCGGCTCTTATATGCCCACGTGCACTGTGACAACAGCTAAGTACTACCAGTTTCGCTTGCAGTCGAACTTGAGAAATGTCTGTCATTGTCAACAAGTAGTCTTCTTCTTGTGGAAACCTGCTATCGGTGGATCTTTGAGGGGAAAGAGCAATTTCTCCTCTTTCGGCATCACCATGAGCAGCGAAATGTATCAGACTCACTGAATGAATCCTTTGAAGAACCCTCTGTTTAGTTGCTTGCTTTCCTAGCAAAGGCTGAACTCCGAGCAGTCCTCCAATCATCTCTGCTTCCTCTTTTGCACAAGGCAATGGTATTGGTCTCTCACAGCGTCCCTTGTAAAGCACATCACCAACATAAGGATCTCCCACTATCAGTGCGCCAGTCTGACTGTGATAGTCTGTTGGACTCTCCTGTAAGAGTTTGAGAGTCGTCAAAGAAGGAACAATGCGGATCCTGAAATTCTCTGATAAAAACTTTCCACTTTCATCCTCTAACGCTGCGAATGGGACTTTGAAAAAAGAACGATCAGGAACAATAATGATTTCGGCTTCATCAAGTGAGTCAGCCACGGGAGCGACGATCATTTTGTAACACTCAGAAAGAGTAGGGTCGGGTGGCTGGTTATCGTCTTCCACTTCTTCTACCAGGCGAAAAGCTTCGACGGTATCTTCCTGAGATGATTTACGCGTTGGGTGGGTAACATTTGAAGAAAACCATGATCGATCTTCGCATTGCTCTCGGGGTAAAAAATGAAGCTCTCTCCAGATTTCGTTGCCAAAAACTTCCTCTACCTGTAAATCCTTTCCCTTGTTAACAAAACAGTCATTAACGTCTATTTGCCGAAAAAGTATCGGCTTGTCCGCTTTAACAATCCACAAAAATACAGCATTTTTATGATATGAAATGTATAGGCAAGAACAGTTACTTTCTTTATCCATGATCCTTTCAATACCAACCCATGTCTGTGGATTGACTGATATTTCTTTTTCCAAAGAATACTGAGCTAACATTAAGTCTGCCAGGGCTCTGGCTCGTCCTAGCTCTACAGTGTAGAGAGCTTCATTAGGCCTCCCAGTTGAAAAGAACAATTCACTTAGAAACCGGTAGCAATCAACCTGCTTGTCAAACAACGATATCTTGAACTGGTCATTATCTCTCAGGAAATAGCGCATCTCATCACTTTTATGAATGCTGTTAAAGAGATGGGATTCCGCTCCATGTATGTTTCCATGCAACAGCATGACAAATCCAAGGTTAGCGTGGTTTGTTACTTCAGCTTTAATGTTTCCAATCTCTTTATGCAACAAGAGTGCTTTTTCCAGATGTTCTTTAGCCTTGGCATATTCACCGATAGAAATGAACACTTTTCCTAGGTTTGCATAGCACAAGGCTTCTCCATTTGCGTATCCAATTTCTTTAAAGATCGCAAGTGCTTTTTCGAGATGTTCTTTAGCCTTGGCACATTCACCGAAAGACTGAAACCATGTTCCTAGGTTTGCATAACACGAGGCTTCTCCATTTATGTCGCCTATTTCTTTCATGATTGCAAGTGCTTTTTCGAATTGTTCTTTTGCCTGAGCATATTCACCGAGAGACTGAAACACCGTACCTAGGTTTGCATAACACGAGGCTTCCCCATTTATGTCGCCAATTACTTTTCTGATCGCAAGTGATTTTTGGAGATGTTCTTTAGCCTTCGCATATTCACCAAGAGACTCAAACACCCTTCCTAGGTTTGCATAATCCGAGGCTTCTCCATTTATGTCGCCAATTTCTTTTGCGATTGCAAGTGCTTTTTCGAGATGATCTTTAGCCTTGGCATATTCACCGAGAGAATGAAACACCATTCCTAGCATTGCATAACACGAGGCTTCTCCATTTAAGTCGCCAATTTCCTTTGTGATCGCAAGTGCTTTATCATAATGTTCTTTAGCCTTGGCATATTCACCGAGAGACGTAAACACCGTTCCTAGATTTGCATAACACGAGGCTTCTCCATTTATGTCGCCAATTTCTTTGAAGATCGCAAGTGCTTTTTCGGAATATTCTTTAGCCTTGGCATATTCACAGAGAGAAAGAAACACCATTCCTAGCTTTGCATAACACGAGGCTTCGCCATTTATGTCGCCAATTTCTTTTCTGATCGCAAGTGCTTTTTCATAATGTTCTTTAGCCTTGGCATATTTACCGAGAGACTGAAACACCGTTCCTAGGTTTGCATAACACGAGGCTTCCCCATTTATGTCGCCAATTTCTTTTCTAGTCGCAAGTGCTTTTTCGAGATGTTCTTTAGCCTTGGCATATTCACCGAGAGACTGAAACACCGTTCCTAGGTTTGCATAACACGAGGCTTCTCCGGCTATGTCGCTAATTTCTTTTCTGATCGCAAGTGCTTTTTTGTAGCGTTCTTTAGCCTTGGCATATTCACCGAGAGACTGAAACACTATTCCTAGGTTTGCATAACACGAGGCTTGTCCATTTATGTCGCCAATTTCATTTCTGATCGCAAGTGCTTTTTCATAATGTTCTTTAGCCTTGGCATAGTCCCTGAGAGACTTAAACACCGTTCCTAGGTTTGCATAACACGAGGCTTCCCCATTTATGTCGCCAGTTTCTTTTAAGATCACAAGTGCTTTTTCGAGATGTTCTTTAGCCTTGGCATATTTACCGAGAGACTGAAACACTATTCCTAGCTTTGCATAACACGAGGCTTCTCCATTTATGTCGCCAATTTCTTTTCTGATCGCAAGTGCTTTTTCATAATGTTCTTTAGCCTTCGCATATTCACCGAGAAACTGAAACACCGTTCCTAGGTTTGCATAACACGAGGCTTCTCCATTGATGTCGCCAATTTCTTTTGTGATCGCAAGTGCTTTTTCAAGATGTTCTTTAGCGTTGACATATTCACTGAGAGACCAAAACACCATTCCTAGGTTTTCATACCACGAGGCTTCTCCATTTATGTTGCCAATTTCTTTAGTAATTGCAAGTGCTTTTTCGATATGTTCTTTAGCCTTGGCATATTCACCGAGAGACTGAAACACCATACCTAGGTTTGCATAACACCATGCTTCTCCATTTTTATTGCCAATTTCATTTCTGATCGCAAGTGCTTTTTCGAGATGTTCTTTAGCCTTTGCATATTCACCGAGAGACTTACACACCGTTCCTAGGTTTTCATAACACGAGGCTTCTCTATTTATGTCGCCAATTTCTTTTCTGATCACAAGTGCTTTTTCAAGATGTTCTTTAGCCTTGGTATATTCACCGAGAGACTGAAACACCGTTCCTAGGTTTGCGTAACACGATGCTTCTCCATTTATATCGCCAATTTCATTTCTGATCGCAAGTGCTTTTTCGAGATGTTCTTTAGCCTTTGCATATTCACCGAGAGACTTACACACCGTTCCTAGGTTTTCATAACACGAGGCTTCTCTATTTATGTCGCCAATTTCTTTTCTGATCACAAGTGCTTTTTCAAGATGTTCTTTAGCCTTGGCATATTCACCGAGAGACTGAAACACCGTTCCTAGGTTTTCATAACACGAGGCTTCTCCATTTATGTCGCCAATTTCTTTTAAGATCGCAAGTGCTTTTTCGAGATGGTCTTTAGCCTTGGCATATTCTCCGAGAGACTTAAACACCGTTCCTAGGATTGCATAGCACCAGGCTTCTCCATTTATGTCGCCAATTTCTTTTCTGATCGCAAGTGCTTTTTCATAACGTTCTTTTGCCTGGGCATATTCACCGAGAGACGTAAAGACCATTCCTAGATGTGCATAACACGAGGCTTCTCCATTTATGTCGCCAATTTCTTTTCTGGTCGCAAGTGCTTCTTCGAGATGTTCTTTAGCCTTGGCATATTCACCGAGAGACCAAAACACCTTTCCTAGGTTTTCATAACACGAGGCTTCTCCATTTATTTCGCCAATTTCTTTTCTGGTCGCAAGTGCTTTTTCAAGATGTTCTTTAGCTTTGGCATATTCACCGAGAGAATGAAACACCGTTCCTAGCTTTGCATAACAAGAGGCTTCTCCATTTTTGTCACCAATTTTTTTTCTGATCGCATGTGCTTTTTCGAGATGTTCTTTAGCTTTGGCATGGTCATTGAGAGACTCAAACACCATTCCTAGGTTTGCATAGCACGAGGCTTCTCCATGTATATTGCCAATTTCTTTGAAGATCGCAAGTGCTTTTTCGAGATGTTCTTTAGCTGTGGCATAGTCACCGAGAGACTCAAACACTATTCCTAGGTTTACATAACACGAGGCTTCTCCATGTATATCGCCAATTTCTTTTCTAGTCGCAAGTGCTTTTTCGAGATGTTCTTTAGCCTTGGCATATTCACCGAGAGACTGAAACACCGTTCCTAGCTTTGCATAACACGAGGCTTCTCCATTTATGTCGCCAATTTCTTTTCTGATCGCAAGTGCTTTTTCAAGATGTTCTTTAGCGTTGGCATATTCACCGAGAGACTCAAACACAATTCCTAGGTTTGCATAACACGAAGCTTCTCCATTTATATCGCCAATTTCTTTAGTAATTGCAAGTGCTTTTTCGAGATGTTCTTTAGCCTTGGCATATTCACCGAGAGACTGAAACATCGTTCCTAGGCTTGCATAACACGAGGCTTCGCCATTTATGTTGCCAATTTCTTTTAAGATCGCAATTGCTTTTTCAAGATGTTCTTTAGCCTTGGCATATTCACCGTGATTATGAAACACCGTTCCTAGCTTTGCATAACACGAGGCTTCTCCATCTATGTCGCCAATTTCTTTTTTGATCGCAAGTGCTTTTTCATAATGTTCTTTAGCCTTGGCATATTTACCGAGAGATTTAAACACCGTTCCTAGGTTTGTATAACACGAGGCTTCTCCATATACGTCGCCAATTTCTTTTAAGATCGCAAGTGCTTTTTCAAGATGTTCTTTAGCGTTGGCATATTCACCGAGAAACTGAAACAGCGTTCCTAGGTTTGCATAACACAAGGCTTCTCCATTTATGTCGCCAATTTTTTTTTTCATCGCAAGTGCTTTTTCATAATGTTCTTTAGCCTTGCCATATTTACTGAGAGACTGAAACACCATTCCTAGGTTTGCATAACAGGAGGCTTCTCCATGTATGTCGCCAATTTCTTTTTTGATCGCAAGTGCTTTTTCATAATGCTTTTTAGCCTTGGCATATTTACTGAGAGACTGAAACACTATTCCTAGGTTTGCATAACACGAGGCTTCTCCATTTATGTCGCCAATTTCTTTACTAATTGCAAGTGCTTTTTCGAGATGTTCTTTAGCCTTGGCATATTCACCGAGAGACCGAAACACCATTCCTAGGTTTTCATAACAGAACGCTTCTCCTTTCCTTTTTCCAGTTGTTATCATGATGGTAAGTGCATTCGAATAAAGGTCTTTTGCGTCGTTATATTTACCTTGATATTCATACAATCCCGCTAGTTGCAAGGTTACTTGTCCTTCTTCGGCTTTTCCGCCACTGTCGCACAATAAGGCCAGAAGCTTTCTACCACATTTTATCGCATTCTTATGATTGTAAACAAGACGATACCCATTGAACAACAGGGAATATAGCACTTTCGAAATTAATCTGACTAATTCGGTTGTTTGTTTCTGAGCTTTAGCGTTAAGGAGAATCAAGCATTCTTTTGTTAGCTGAATGGTGTTTAGAACACGATTGGTGATGAGAAGGAAATTAGCAGTCATTATTCCAATAGTGATGCCTTCTACAACCTTGTATGTGTTGTCCATGACAGTCTTTTCTAGAGGAGAAAAAACGAAAATGAACATTAATGAGAAAAAATCAAGCAGTCTAGAATTTAAGTGCACTTGGTGCGAAAGTGGCACAGGTTTTTAAAATCATGATTATTTAAACACAATTTACATAAATTTAACACTGTACAAATGCAGTTTTAAATCTGTTATTCATTATTCATACAGGTCTAGAATTACGTATAAAACCAAAAACTTTATAACAATCAACAACACTAATGTATATTATGCAATTTGAGAAACAAAATGAGCGTGCGCGTAATGAACGAGTTCTTTCAGCGCACTCCATCGCTCGATTTTCAACTTAATATTAATTTAATCAAAATTTGATCGAATTTAGTAGTCTGCCTAATTATTATGTGTGCTTATGTGTGTGTATGTTTCTCGGGCGAAAAGAACCCTAACACGTACTCTATGGTTAAGGTTTATACTTTTGTATATTTCTGATAAAGAGAGGTATAAATGGGACTTTTACCGAAAGTTTTTATGAAATTATTGGGTAACGCGTAATCGAAAAGGCTTCAAATTTCTTTTAGTATTAGTATATAGTATATTGTAGTTTTAGTATAAGTATTAGCCGAAAAACCTCACAGGGCTTTTAAATTGTTACCAATCTGTCGTTGCTGTCGTTAGCTTCAGATACCACTATTAGTTCCATTGAAAACTTATTTTAAAATTATTATTTTTTTACGCCGAGTACATGGCGATGTATATATAGACTAGGTAGTCTTCATGATTCGAAAAGGTTCCATGGTTCTTTTCAGACGTTTATACGGCACTCTGTGAGTAATGTCTTCTGTGGTGCCATGATATGCACGACACGTGTTATCTCCGGTTCTATAAGGCACGAAAAGGTAATTGAACCAGTGTTAATGGTAGATGAAGAGGAAGCTCGTGTATTTCGTGAAGTTTTCATACTGTAAATCTGTTTATAATACTCCATTTTCCGATTGCTTTCTCGAGCACATGGTTTTTCGTGACGTCGCGTACAATACAGGCCCTCGCAGCCATGAACGTCTGACTGATTGGCCCTCACAGCAAATTCACTGAAATGCTAATATCTCTACTTTACAAGGATTAAACTGGATACAACAGCTGCTTTACGCCTCCCCCTGTCTTAAAAGAAATGGTATCCGTAACACAAAAATATTTGTAAAAGTGCTTTCCCTTTACCGATTCCAGTTTGGAATACCGGAGTGTGGTGATCAGGCCAGGGAATAGCTCTTATCTGCCCATACTCAATGTTCAATAATTTATCTTACGCTGCCTTTCCTATGATAATTGTGGAGTCATTCAAACTACTGAATTCTTGAAATACACGTAACGTGACTGTTGTTGTTGCTGTTTTTTAAACAAACAGATTACAACAAGTCATTCACAGTAATGAAATAAACTAGAAAATGTTTAACACGTCTGGTACGACACTCATCTTGGATACATGTAAGGTGTAACTAGGCTTAGGCTCCATAACATTGGCTCTGTTGTTGGGGGTGCATGTACATACACATGTAGGGCACTGATTGCTCTTGTATCATACTGTACTGACTGACTGCAGGTTCGCAGTAGATATAAAACGATGATTCCGCGCCAAAACACAAAAACCCAAAGCCGCCTGCCCTAAGAAATTCCGAGAAAACCTCAAAAACAACATCCCCATCTGCTAAATTTACCGCTAAAAATTAACTACCGCTAAATTTATCGCTAAAATGTTATTTTCATTTGAAAATCAAATAAAGTATCGTTAAAAAGTTAGCGGGTCTTAGAAAACCACACAAATAACACAAAAAGTGTTATTTTATTCCCTTGAAATTTAGCGGGTCTCAAAAATGACACTTTTGTGTGTTATTTTATCACCCCTGAAAATTAACTAGAGCTAGTCTTTGCTGGCGCCTCGTTGCTAGCTTTGCGTTATTTGAATTCAAGGATATCACTGAGTCGGCTATGGTTAGTTCTAAGGGGTTCGCTTCCTATGAGTTTACTCCTGGATTTCTTAGGGCAGGGGGCTTTGGGTTTTTGGCTTTTGGCGCGGAATCATCTTTTTCTATCTACTGCTGAAAAGGAAAGGCTAAGATAGTTTTTTCGCATCACTCTGCGGTATCCATGAATTGAATTTGTCAGAATAGCCTTTCCATTTAACGAACGCTTTCTTTTTCTTCTGGTCACGGCGAATAACCTTCTCAATGCGGAAAACATCCTGAGTAGTAGGCTGTAATTCGGCTTCATAAAACGATCCAGTTATTTTTTCTCCCAGCAGATCGACTAATCTATACGTTACAGGATTTGTGTTCAATATTTTGTCAATCACAAATATCTCTTTTGTCCAGTTCGACGTGAAACCTTTGTCGAATATCTTTCGCTTGTATTTTGATATTCTAACTCTGTCGCCAACCTTGAATTTTGCCGGGTTGCCTTTGGCATAAATCAGGTCTCCGTATAAATTAGCGAAAACCTTTTTCTCATTCTTCTGTTTCCTCGCCTCTGCGGGAGACATTCGAATGCTCGAATGAAAGCGATGATTATATTGATCCACTAACTTGTCTAGTTATCGCTAAACATCCTAAAAAGTTTTTCCTTCATCGTCTTGTTCCAACGTTCGGCAACAGATGATTTTTCTTCATTTTCCGTTGTATAAAAAGTTATCCCATTCTTATCCAGGAGATCTTTCATTGTTCTGTTGAAAAACTCACTTCCCTTATCAGTCCATAACATTTTCGGTTTTCGCTTTGCGCTAAATATATCTTTAAAAGCGTCAGTAACTGATTGTCCTCGCTTGTCTTTCAAGGGTCGAATCCAACCATATTTTGAGAAGACATCGATCACCATCAGGAGATATTTGATTCCTTTATTCCACTTAGAATATTTCCCCATCTCGACTAAATCTGCCGCCCAGATGTTGTCAACACCATAGGTAATGACTCTTCATTTTGGAAAGTGCCGTATGATTGGTTTATGTAATTCATCGCTTAGGCTTCGAGCCCAATCTATACTCGAAACCTTCTGCCGTTTTATGCCCCGGGAGGGTGAAACCTTTCTTTGGTCTTGGCAGTTTCCCAATTAATTTAAGAATGTCAACTC
Source organism: Cladopsammia gracilis (assembly GCA_022457155.1). Taxonomy (NCBI): domain Eukaryota; kingdom Metazoa; phylum Cnidaria; class Anthozoa; order Scleractinia; family Dendrophylliidae; genus Cladopsammia; species Cladopsammia gracilis. Next base: position 271,196 of record JAJGOT010000466.1, on the reverse strand, counting down.
CGCGACCGGATAAGGGATCTAATTTCTTTGAAAGATCTTTTGTGAATGCATCCAAACCTTGATCAAGATATTTGCTCACAGTATTTTTAATCTTTTGTTTGGCAAAATCTGATTTAACCGCTTTACTTAATCCAATACGGCCAAGATTATATAATCCTTTAACACTTCCTTTTAAAGCCATTTCGCCGAGTGAATGGCTGTCGGCTATATCGAAAATGCGCCCGCCACGCGGAGGCCGCGTCAGTTTCCCACCTTAACAAATCTTGTCTTTTTTATTCCGCATGAAGCGCAATAGCAAAACCACATCTGTCTCCCATTTTTTGCAGTCATATAACCGGTTGGTTCCACGCAGCCAGTTTTTCGTTTCTCTCTAATGCAATATGTTTCCATCTTTAATCGAAATATTCTTTTATGAATTTCTCGTTGAACATGGCATCAGTTGGACTCAAAGGCTTCAGGATATCATAATAATCGTTTCCGAGTGACCATTGATGAAGGAAATAAAGGCAATAATACCCGCAAAGGACATTGTTTATGTTTTGATACTGAGTTGTGTTGTAAAGTATTGGTTTCCCATCACTTGTAAATTCTTGGGGATATCCCATCCCAAAACTATCGAAATACCATATAAATTTCCTATCATGTGAAGGAGCGAAGCGGTCGGGAGCGAAGCGACCGGGAACGCAACAAACCCAATGAGTTCCTGCATTTTTAAGCGAATCAAGATTCAAGATGCATGGGCTATGTTTGCTTGGCATAAATTCATCTCTTGTATATATCCCTTTGAAATTTGGAATTTTAAGATATGTAATCCAGTTCAACAGATCAACATTGTTCAGCGGTTTGTTTTTGAATTTGGGCCTCAGAATATTGCTCCGAGAAGGGGAATGCTGTTGAGTGGACTGTTTGGTCCTAACACAAGTCCTTCTCCCTGCTGATTCCAGCTCTGCTGACGCGGTCGTTTCGCTCCTTTTTTTATTTTTTTTTTCTGCCCATCCCAACAGTGTTTCGTCTCCAGTTGCCAATAAATGGGGTTGGTGGTTCCCAAGGGGCCCCCAATCTTGGCGCGCCTTTTCCTTTTGGCCGGCCTACACGTGGTGCTCCGCGACCGCGCCCCTTTCCTAACATGTTTTTAACCATGTCAAGAGCCAGAGGAATACCAATACTTGCTAATATAGTACCCAATGCTCCCCGTGATTGTTTTGGTGTTGGATTTATCACTAATCTGCCTCCTGATTGAAGGGCATTCAAAATATCTTGTTTCTGTTTATTTGTCAGCAGATGTTTATAGGCAATCAGTTTCTGAATTTTATCTTGCGGGATGAGAAATCCCCCGGTTTGCCCGCTCCCACTTATCTTTTTAACGACTTGACTTGCTCCTTCACTCGCTAAACCAGCAAGCGCTGATAATCCAAGTGTTTTAGCCAGGGTGGGCCCTAATGTTTTCACTAATGGAATAACAGCAGAAAAAAAATGCCACCTTGCCTCATCACTTTTCTTATTTGTGTTTTAGATATTTTAATCTCAACTCCATTTCCAAGGGTTGCCGCTTTGTTGAGTCTTTTAATTTGATTGGCTGTAAGCATCAATTCATCATTTCCTCTTGTTTGATTTTAATTTAATCTAAGCTGTTTGTTTTATATGCTCTTGCAAGCTTTCCTTTTTGCCCTTCAGATAAATTTACTTTATATGGATGATATGTTGTCATTTTAAATGATAACATATGTTTTTTTAAATTATACGATAACCAATTCATTTCCAATTTTATCAATTTTCACCGTTTCTTCATAGAGAACTATCGCATGTTGCATCTGCGTTTAATCGATATCTGAACATCAACTGCTTGGGATCTCTTGTTGGTTTTTCAGTTTGATAAGTCAGATCGGAATAAATTAGCGGATAAATAGACTTGAAATTAGCCAGATTCAATTGTGTTCCGGTGTTGTAGTCATTTTTCCTCATTGCATAAGCCATGACATCCTGGAATATTGTTACTTTTGATTCACTGTCGTACTCTGTTTCCGGGTAAAACACACCATTTCCACACTCTAATCGACAGTTCAACAAGGATGAGTTATTATCTGCCTCATTCAGCTTGAAAGTATCCATAAGATAAGGGTTATCTTCTGCAGGATCATTATTGGGTGGGTCTGTTCTTTTCAAATAAATGAAAATATGCCTCACATTGTCAATGGATGGAGAAATCTGGAAGAATCCTGATGATTGCGAAGGAGCTGATTTTGCATACATCTCCCTTAAATATTTCCATTGCGTTTCTTTCAGGAATGCGCTGACAAATTTGTCATAAAGAGAATCTTTGAGTGTCAGTCTGGGAACCCAAAGCAATAACCTATTCACAACAACTCTTCCAGCATCAACGCCATTAGCCAGATGAATTAATTCCCCATCATTATAAAGTGTTATCTCAAATTGAAGCTGCATGGGTACAAGCATCTAATCTTCCAACTCTTCGAAAAAGGAAAAACGATTCAGGGGAATAATCGTATTAATGTTCTTTGCACCACCGTTTCCATTGTTTTGAACTGCTTGAGATTGTACCCTGCGAGCTTCAAACCCTGTATTTCCAACAGCCGTTGTATTAGTAGTATCCAAATACCAGAAACTATTCGTGGCTACTGATCTGCTGAAGTCATCGGAGTATTCCAACAAATTTTAGTGAAACAGACTTTACGCAGGTTATTAGTATCATAAACAATCTTACCTGCAGATTTAATCATCAGGTGTTCAATCAGGGAATGAGCACCGTTTATAACGGTTATTCTATCGGCTGCTGCATATACAGCACCATCTGCTTACTTCTGGAGTTGAAATTGCACCTAAAAATAAGCATTGTACCAATCGTAAAATGCCGATCTATCATTAATTGTGAATTTATAATCATTTTTCTGTTGGTGTTGAGCATTAGCTGGAGCTCTGATTACACTATCCAGCTGGAAGCGCACTAATTCATTTCTTTGTAAATATTCACTCGATCGAAAAGCCATTTTATATTATATTATTTTCTTTTTCGAAATCTAATTCCTTGTCCAGAGATTCCAGCTCCGCTGATTAATCTGTTCAGTATATCATCAGCACTCTCTCCGTTACTTGACCGGGTTGGTTGAGATTGAGGAGTTCGCGCCTGTCTCCCAGTGGGAGGCTTTCCCTTTCTCATATTTCCCAGTTTTTTCATTATCAAATCACCAGATTTTTCTACCATTTTTTTGCCTATTTTATCTCCAGCGTGAGAAATTCCTGACTCCAATGCTTTTTTCGCAACGGGTTTTGCGAATTTCTTGAAAACTGCTGAGGCTACAGCTCTCATTGGTTTAAAAATATTATCAACAATCGAACCTGTTCCTTTGTGTCGGAAAACAAACCGCCCTAATTTCGAATGGAGCTTATTGTGTTTTTATTCACAGGACTGAACATCACTCACATGGGTTCAAGAGTAAAACTCCATGATGGCCTCAGAACAGATGTTGAAAAGGAATAAATGATATCAGTATCTTGCCCATCAACAAGCGAATCACTTGTCAGATCACAATGAATGTTCAACATATCAGTTTGGAACTCTGGGGCCAATATTAACTTTATCCTTCAGAATCGTTTTGTCAAAGCCAAGTAGATCCCCGAAATTGGATTGGGTGAAATCCAGTTGATAATTTTCATCCAGTGTTATTGTTACTCTGAAGGTTGTTTCATTAAAAGCCAGATTGATTGGAAAAACGTCTTCTTTCCCAGATTCTTTTTGAAGAAAACCATTAATCCCTTCATAGGTCCAAACTCCAGCAGGGAAAGATATATCCTGAAATGTATTTCCATTATCAGAGCTGTATCTGATCAGTTGATTATTGTATCCAGCATTGATGTTAAACCACGTAAAACTCATATTGATAATTCTGTTAAGCCCAACAACATATTGTGCATTTCGGTCCAAAACAATTGGTTTATTGAATTCAGTTGTGAAAGTTTCTGGTTTGTTGCGGGCGTTCTTAACGGAGTATGAAGATAAAACAATCTCTCTTTCAATCAAATTTTCAGTCTGCATTTTATAGTTTGAAATAGTTTTTATAAATTTTCTCATACTGGACTTTATTCATCAATGCTTCTTTCAGAAGAACGTCGAGAATTGCAACTCCAGTATTTCTTATGTCCAGGTTTGTATTCCCAGCAAGGATGGAGCCAACGATGACTTCAAGTTTCTGGAGAAGTTCTTTTGGATTGGAGAAAAAACGGATGGATCCACCCTTTTTTCGGGCCTTGACTCCCGAGCCTTGAAATGTTTTTTCTTCTCATAATAATGATAGAGGAAGTCATTTATAACTTGAAAATATTTATCTATCTTTTTATGCAATAGGTCTTTAACCCCTTTATCTATTTTACCTCGATTGAAGTCTTTTGTGATACTTGCCTTATACCCTTTCAGTTGATTTTTTCTATGGTTTGCCCATCCGGTGTATTTGTTAATAAGTCTTTTTTTCTGTCTTACAGATAAACCTGGGGTATTTAATTGTTCATCCATTTCTTTATAAGTTGGTAAATTTTGCTGATGCAGTAAGAGATTCTTTCTACCATAAAATTTTTTCTTCTTCTTTTCTTCTTCTTCGTCTTCTTCGTCTTCATCTTCTTTGTCTTCATCATCTCTTTCGTCTTCTTCGTCTTCTGTTTCCACAGCATAGTCAGGGAATAAATCTGCATATTCAGGGTATAACTGTGCATAATCTGGTGGTTGATCATCACCATATGGCGGAAGTGAACTCGTTGATGGGCCAGGTTGGCTGATTTGCGAAGGTCCGATTTGCGGAGGCCCTGGCGGTCCGATTTGTTTCTCTGCTTGTGGAGCAACAGCCGCCTCAACAGGGTCAAACAAACCGCCAACATCCATCTCTTCAAATGGGTCGACTTCCGGAAGATAATCAATGCCTGGTTTAAATTTTTTTCTCTAACCGCTTTCCTTAGCGTAACTTTATAGATCTTCGACTTCAAATTCGCTGTAATAACATCATCTAATTTCGATGTTATGGGTTTAAGAGCGGATGTCTGTAAATATCGAGAATCCGACGACAGAGGCAAAATTTCGAATTTCTTTTTATTTTACCAAAAGAACCTATTTAGTGACCTATTTTCGAAAATGGGTTTAAAAGGTTCGATTTCATTTTACTTTTTTCAAAATTTCCATAAGTCGAAAATTAGCCTTTTGAGTCCGCGGGTGCTTTCATGGACCATTGAAGTTTGGTCATTTTCGACCATTTTCAACACGCTCCTGTTATCGTAACATTCGCTGTCCTACAATGCCTTTTACACAGTGAATAAAACATCTTTTTAGCTTTCTTTTGCAATAAAATTTTGTCGAAAATGTTAAGTTTAAAAGTCATTTTGGTTTTGTACAAAACACCTATCTTCGTCATGTAAACAAGAAGGCAAATTTAAGCAAACTTCGAATTAGTAAACTGCGGTCTGGTACATGAGTTTTAGGCAAAAAAACAACACTACATTATAGCTGAATCTGTCTTTTATTTATTCTGAAATTATTTTTGGCGGCCCATGAATACAGCGCTACTGAGAGATTTATCCGTGAAGGCTATTTTTAGCTTGATACCAACTTCGCATTAGATTTAATTGAATTTTAAGCGCTGAATGACGGCGAGCTTAAAAACGAAACAGCGAAATTGGTCCTTAAACAGGTCTTTAAAGCTTTGAAAACAACATTTACATGTTTTAAGCTATAATATTCATATGATTTTTATCTAGGACGAAGTTCACGGCGTTAAAATATAAGCTATAATTATATGTATCATTGATCGACTTTGTTGCCGACGTATCAAAATACGGCATAATTAAGTCTTTGCCGGAACGGCTCAAGGAATGTTAAAGTTAGCTTGTCTCGCCTTTTCCTTGTTGTAAGCAGCAGAAATACAAGGAGTCTTACATAGATATCTAACAAAAACCATGGCTTGCTTGACATTACAGCATTTGATATTCGCAAAATGTTGTTACAGACGTTTCATTATTTACACACAGTGTACTCACATAAAAATATCCGATGACTTCCAATCCAAATGTCGCAGACATAAATGTACGAGAAAACATTAAGGACGGAAAAATATAGTCACATCTTGCCGTCTATTTAGTTGTATTAAGCGATACAAACGGAAGCATCACTCGTAAATAACAAGAGGTCAGTGAAAGGTCATAAAATAATTGGTTGCGTGACCTAGTCACATTCACATGTACTCCCAGTGGACCGGGGAGAGATTATTTATTAAACGAAAAAAGCTAATGATGCGGGCCGCAGGAAGGCTTAATTGCATTTGACTTCCACAACCCCTGAATCAAACGAAAATAAAGGCCGAAACTGAAAGAACTAATTCAATACTACAAACTTGTCATTTTTCCCGTGGGTACTCCTGTCCGTCGCTACCATTGCCATGCTAGAGGCGTACTTTCTAACAGCATACCGCAAAATACCGGTTACAGCTAAGGGGTTTTCAGTTAGCTTTCAAGGAAGAAGGGTGTATTATATCCAGGGGGCTTATAAGCGGCATAAAAAAAACGTTTCAGAATGAGATAATATGAAATAAGCTGAGACTAACACACAGCATTATCAGACTTATCAAAATACGTTTTTCCCTTCATTTCAACATTGCTCTGCACTATACAAACCGTATAAGTTCCTAACTTTTTATTTGAAATGGTACAGTGTTCTGTTAAAATGTTTACATCAAGGAAATAAAGAAAAGAAGAGGCGGACTAATATCCATAGGGGGCTTATAACCGGAATATTATCATTGTTTGCAGGCGGATGGACCGACAAGTGTGGGGAGGGGTCGGGAAGGGGGGGATGGGGTTATAACCGGCATTTCACGATATTCAAGTAAGGTAGTGTAAGGCGCTTCCTCCTCAATTCTGGAACTGTTACTGCCAAATTTAAGGCCTAATTACTTGCCATGGCTGATAGTTTGGCTAACGTCGGGCATCGAGCTCACAGTATTTGGTGATTCCAGCGCCTTCAACAAATCAGGGGCATTTTTCTGGTAAAACGTCTCTTAACACTAACGTCGCAATTTCAAACATTTTATGAAGATAACGTGGTCGTGTCCTTTCACTGATTCAGGAACCGATTACCTTGACTGATTTCATTTCATTCAAGCCATAGTACTCTAACTGGTTGAATTCCGTCAATACTAAAGCAACCCGATTGACTGGATTTAATTTTAAACCTCCACTGTCAGAAGAATCTTCAATGGTTTCATCAGTAGCTTTCTGAGTGGGTCGGTTGCACACTTATTTCCGGTTTCACACTTATTTGTGGTTGCACGATGATTTCAGACCATTTCAGGCTGGGATTTAAATTATTATTGAATGCTCAGTTACGTGGTCAGGGGCGTAGCTACCTGACCTACCTGTACGTACGCATGTGCGTACCTGAAAAAGTCGAAAAAAAACAAAGATTTGGGACTTGAGGGTGGGGGAGAAGGTAGGGGGGAGTGTTTGAAAATTGATTGTGCGTACCTCTGAAAACGTCCTGGCTACGCCCCTAGCCTGGTGGGAGAGCGGGCAACTCTTTTTCTTCGCTAGTTTTTGAATGTGCCTTCTTTTCGATTCTTTCGCCCTTTCAATCTCAAAAAAAAAAAAATCCACCCCGAAAAGCCTTCCACTGCCTCACTTGAATAACGTGAAATGCCGGTTATAACCCACCCCCACCCATCCCACCACAGGTCCATCCACCTGCAAACAAAAATAATATTCCGGTTATAAGCCCCCCCCTCCCCCCCGGGTATTAGCCCTCCCCTTCTTTTATTTTTTTTTCTTTATTTCCATGATATGAACATTTTAACAGAACACTATACTATTTCAAATAAAAAGTTAGGAAGTATAGTGCAGAGAAATATTAAAATGAAGTGAAAAAACGTATTTTGATAAGTCTGATAATGCTGTGTGTTAGTCTCAGCTTATTTCATATTATCTCATTCTGAAACGGTTTTTTATGCCGCGTATAAGCCCCCCGGATATAATACACCCTCTCCTCTGAAAGCTAACTGAAAAACCCCTAGGTATAATCGGTATTTTACGGTATGCTGTTAGAAAGTACGCATCTAGCATGGCAATGGTAGCGACGGACAGGGGTACCCACGGGAAAAATGACAAGTTTGTAGTATTGAATCAGTTCTTTCAGTTTGATTCAGGGGTTGTGGGAGTCAAATGCAATTAAGCCTTCCCGCGGCCCGCATCATTAGCTTTTTTCGTTTAATAAATAATTTCTCCCCGGTCCACTGGGAGTGCATGTGAACGTGACTAGGTCACGCAACCAATTATTTTATGACCTTTCACTGACCTCGTTATATACGACTGATGGTTCCTTTTGTATCTCTTAATACAACTAAATAGACGGCAAGATGTGACTATATTTTTCTGTCCTTAATGTTTTCTCGTACATTTATGTCTGCGACATTTGGATTGGAAGTCATCGGATATTTTTATGTGAGTACACTGTGTGTAAATATTAAATGCGGAAACGTCTGTAACAACATTTTGCGAATATCAAATGCTGTAAAGTCAAGCAAGCCATGGTTTTTGTTAGATATCTATGTAAGACTCCTTGTATTTCTGCTGCTTACAACAAGGAAAAGGCGAGACAAGCTAACTTTAACATTCCTTGAGCCGTTCCGGCAAAGACTTAATTATGCCGTATTTTGATACGTCGACAACAAAGTCGATCAATGATACATATAATTATAGCTTATATTTTAACGCCGTGAACTTCGTCCTAGATAAAAATCATTTGAATATTATAGTTTAAAACATGTTAATGTTGATTTCAAAGCTTAAAAGACCAGTTTAAGGACCAATTTCGCTGTTTCGTTCTTAAGCTCGCCGTCATTCAGCGCTTAAAATTCAATTAAATCGACTCGAAGTTGGTATCAAGCTAAAAATAGCCTTCACGGATAAATCTCTCAGTAGCGCTGTTTTCACGGGCCGCCAAAAATAATTTCAGAATAAATAAAAGACAGAATCAGCTATAACGTAGTGTTGTTTTTTTGCCTAAAACTCATGTACCAGACCGCATTTTACTAATTCGAAGTTTGCTTAAATTTGCCTTCTTGTTTACATGACGAAGATAGGTGTTTTGTACAAAACCAAAATGACTTTTAAACTTAACATTTCCGACAAAATTTTATTGCAAAAGAAAGCTAAAAAGATGTTTTATTCACTGTGTAAAAGGCATTGTAGGACACCGAATGTTACGATAACAGGAGCGTGTTGAAAATGGTCGAAAATGACCAAAATTCAATGGTCCATGAAAGCACCCGCGGACTCAAAAGGCTAATTTTCGACTTATGGAAATTTTGAAAAAAGTAAAATGAAATCGAACCTTTTAAACCCATTTTCGAAAATAGGTCACTAAATAGGTTCTTTTGGTAAAATAAAAAGAAATTCGAAATTTTGCCTCTGTCGTCGGATTCTCGATATTTACAGACATCCGCTCTTAAATACTTTTTCATACCCAGTTTGACTTGTCTCTTCACCCAACTTTTACTGGGTGATGCGATCATGAACGAAATTAATTTTTTACCCAAAGCAGATTTGCTTTTTGCAATTTATTGCCATTTCAATAAACTCATTTTATATCAATCATATATAATTTGGAATGTACTACACGAAGTGGAACAAGATGTACTACATAATAAAATGAAGATTCCAAATTATGATTTCAATGATCACATAACCAATTTTCGACAACTGCATCCTTTCATGCCAAATCAAAATTTCCGAATGCTTATCTGTGGTCCTTCTGGGTCGGGGAAAACAAATGTTCTTCTTGATATGATTTTTCGGCTTTTGTATTATGAAAAGGTCTATCTCTATGCGAAAAATCTTGACCAATCAAACTATCAGCATCTGTTGAAAACATTCCGTCCAATCAGTAAAGAAGCTGGGTATGACGTCGTGGAAGCGAGTCCCGATGAAATCCTGCCCGTTTCTGAATTGACAGATGACAATCAAAAAATAGTTATATTTGACGATTTTGTTTGCGAAAAGAATCAAAAGCCATTGATTGATTATTTTATCAGAGGCAGACATAAGAATTGCTCTGTTATTTATCTTTTTGCTGAAATTTTGAATAAAAACCAAAAATTTTATCCACCCATTACGGTTGAAATTATGAAAAGAAATTTCACATCAACCACAAGTGGAAGAAAACAAAAAATACAGACTGATCTCTCATTGAATGAGTGGGATACTATACAAATCAGGCCCTTCATTGGAGGAAGTTCTATAAAATTTAATTATAGAGTTTGTTTATTGTTTGAGGTCTAAAAATGGCCTTTGAAATCAAAATAGACACCCAAAAACTGAAAGAAATAAAGGAACAGATTCTATCGTTCATAGAAACCCTGAATAAACTTTTTCCTGTCATAAAAATACAAGATAGTTTATTTAATTTCAATCATATTGATCCAACCCTTTCTGAGAAGAAAGTTGAAGAATTGAAAAAGCTCTTCGCTTTCTATCATAAAAAAATGGTGGTGCTGCCGGAAAGCACAAAGAAAATATAAGAAAATGAATTTAGGATTAACACTAAGTTCTACTCTTTTAGTTGTTACAGGAACAATTGTAGGAGGAGTTACATTGAATCCTATTATTCTTGGGGTTATTCATGGTGCTGGGTTATTCCTGAAGGCATTTCAAGAAATGAAAAACTTAAGAAGAAAGATTGAGATAAGTCAATTCGCAATGACAAAGTATGAAAATGTTTTGACTGAATTAAGGTCATATCTCCGAGGGGACTTTTTTGATTCACAAGAATTCATAAGGGAAATGAAAGTTGTCGATGGCATCATTGCTGACTTATGTTTGAATCTTGAAAAATATGAAAAAGATTACCCACAGAACCAAATTCCTGAAAAATAAATTCCAGCTTTGCTGATTATATAACTTTGAAGTTATATAATCTAATATTTACCCCAAAACTCTATCAGTCTATCAGTTTGCTTCAACAATCTGTCTAAGTTATCTATTGTCTGTTCAACTAAAAGCTTTTTGACGCCGTCAAAGCGGGCCATGTTTCCCCGTTTCACAACCGAAGACCAACCTTCTAACATTTGCTTCAAAACATCTCGTTCAATTTCAAGGCGTGTTTCGTCATGTTTTTCCATTTTAAAGACTTAAACTAAGATGACTTATGTTTGAATCTTGAAAAATATGAAAAAGATTATGACAAGACTTAAAATGAGTGATTCAAAAACATGGCCTGACCACAGAGGTGGTCAGTGGTACGATTCTCAAGATGAAAACCTAGAAAATGAATTAGATTCAGATTGGGAACCAGAAGATGATACAGTTAATGACCCAGATTGGACGCCAGAAAACCCAGTTATGGTTTGGGAAGATTCTAAAACAGAGTGCCCAACTTGTGAATCCAGCGAAGCCGAATCTTCAGATGAGAATTGAATTATTAAAGGTTGTCCTTTAATAATTTCTTCATTTAAATTCCACAGCAAGAAAGATCATTAGTGTCGTTAACTACAAGACCCTCATCCTCATACTCATCGAAATAACTCTGAGGCTGAACTATTTCTTTCACAAGAACTTTTTTAACTACGATAGAGATAGAGGAGATATTACCTAGAAATACTTGCCGCAATCTAACTACAAGCAGACCGTCTAGAGGGATACCTATAAAGTCATGTGGATTGATAGACGTCTTCCGTTTATATTTCATAGCACAAAGAATCAGTATCTGTAAACAACAGCTTGGCCTTTCTTCCCGTATTTGGGCTTCATATATTCATAGTGAAACCTGAACATAAGTTCCTTTGATATTTCAAGAATTGACATTCCGCAGGAAATTGGTTTATTGAATAACATTTTCTTCCGCTTCATATGAACAGCGATGAGATTCTCATCAAAGATTGTATGGTGTTGATAGGTGGGTTTAGCCGCATGCTTTTCCGCAATCTTTCTTTCATTGACAAGTCTAATATCAACTCTCTTGCGGATATTTTCCATTGTTTTGCCAAATATTGCGTTATTCATGAGCTTGAAAAAGTCTTTCTCAAAGTCATTCTTCCCTGCTTGACGGAGCTGGATATTGAGTTGGATATATGATTTCGGCCGCGGTTCTTCAGTGAATGATATTCCCCTGTGGATCTTAGTTAATTTTAATCCATGTTTCAGAGCTTGTTTCAGTGCTCTGTGATGCATGATGATGTGTTTCTTATCTCGCAGATTGGGGATTAATTTCTCAACGTTGTTGTCGCAAATTATTCTCTCGGGGGCAAAGGGATAGTCATTATGCAAATCATGAAGCTCTTTGGGATATTCCAAATCAACCTCAAGGACACAGGGAATTCGATCCCATCTTCTGAAGCCTTTCATCCAGCGAAAGTTTCCGGTTGGAAGTGGTTGGGTCATTGCCCAGGAATATAGGGAGTTGGCATCGAGATAGAGAATGTATTTCGATGGTTTCGTTGGATCATATTGGCCGCCCATATATGGATTGTTAGCTTTGCCGTGGCGATTTGAGATCATTGAAATACCGCCACGGATTCCCTTTTCAAAGAACAAGAGCATATCTGGATCATTCAGCAATGTAAGCTGTGCCCCTGATTTTTTCAGACCCGCGTCGAATGACAAACCAGGGGCGGTATAATACCACGCTGGATCCAGTTGATAATTCTCCTGGCAGACATTGCGGAATTCTTCGAAGACATCCGCAAGGAGCATTACATCTGTTTTCAAATAGAGATCGTGATATTCTCCTAAGTTTTTAATCCCCATTTCATCCCAAACATTTTGGGCGTGTTGATAGTCTTCATCGGAGATGCCTGATTCATTAATCAGAGAATAGAATGCCGTCTTTAGGCGGTAGTTGTGTTTCTTTGAATCTTTCAATAGAATCCATATAATCGTATGGATAGACTCCTTTTCTGGAAAGGAGCTCAGCTTTGTCTCCAAATTCTTTGTTTGTTTGTTTCAGTTTGTCAAGGCCTGACTTTTTTAAATTATTTGCTAGATTCTCAAGAGAAGAAGCCATGAATTTTATTGAATCGATGAATCTCAGTTCATGAGTGATGGGGACTTTTAAACCATCTTTGTTTGTGTATTCTCCAATCTGGATCGTCTTTGAGAACGATATATATTTTCCTCATTGTTTGGGATGCATTTGATATCCCCAGGTGTTCTACCAAGATTTTTAATGAAGAGATGGGCATCATAACCCGCAAGGTTATGAAAAATGACTGGGGTGAATTTAGGTTTCTTAAATTGCAGCTTACAACATTTATGAGCCGCGCCACGATATTTTCCTGTGAAATGACAATGATCCCGCACCTTGTCGGGCTTAAAATCATCAAATTCTCCTTTGCATATCCAACAAACTGTGGCTTTATCATATTCTTTCTTATCTTCCGCGGTGAAAATCATCTTCTTTCGCCGGTCGAATTTCTTGTGAATGAATTTGACGGCGTCAACAAGCTTATCGACAAATATCTGCGCAATATCATCATCCACTGTTTTTGCCCGGAAAAGAATTGGAGGCATATTCAAATATTTATCCTCAAAGGGAACGACTTTGAAACAAAAGCCACAAGGCCTGTGACGCTGAAACGTATTTGTGAAGCTGAGGTCATTTCCTGGGGAACAACCGCTGATCGGTTCATTGCAGGCTTCAAAATCAGCATAAATTACAAATGGAACTTTGATGCTCCTATTGTGATGTTTAAATTTCAAAATCTCGCCTTTTTCAGGCATTTGTATCTTTATCGCTTCATTGCTGCAACATAATTCTTCATGTTTCGCTAGAGATGCTTCGTCATAAAAGTGATTTAGACAGTGAAGGCAAAAATATTTGCGGTTAGCGTGACGATTAACTTGAGCCGAGAGAAGGCGACTTAGACTGTTGACAACGGCATAATGCTGAATCCCGTCTTTCTAAAACAGCAGCAAAGTCACACGACGCCTGCGTTTATATTTTGAAATCCGCAGAGGATGAACGATTGAGTCACAGCCGAGAACATTCACGGCAATGTCTGGATTCAGTCTTTCAAAATGATCTACCTCCTTCAGGGGTGTCGGGAAAACAATTCCAGACCAGTTGAGTTGTGCAGCTTGAGCTCTGAGCCGAGATGTAATTCTTTCAGGGTGAATTTCGCATGGATTCAATGCTCGAGTGACGGACCATTTAAAACATTCTTGATCAAGATTCCGCATGTTGGTGAGCGCTTTCTTCTTGGCAAGGAATGGAGGAAGGGGCACGTAAGTACTTCCACCGAGAGGTTGGAATTCAACTAAATGCAATTCCAAATGATTTACAAAATCAAACTGCCAATTCGAGCCTCTCATTAGGAAAGTGGCAATGCGTTCAAGGATAGTATCTATCATTTGATTTAAAAGGGCGATGAGATCAGTCGCTGCGAGATTTATTTCTATTTCCGAATGAAACGGAGCATCGATTTCAATTATTTCGCCAGTTTGTAAATTCTGGCGTTTCATTCGACAGGATAGAATCAATTTAATTTTAGTGCCTCGATTAGCCTTGAGAATATGCCGAAGTTTATCAGAAACTTGCTGAAAATAATCTCTAGGGGACAACCCTTTCACGCCTTCAAAGATGAATTGACGGGCAAACTTTTCTAACGCTGAAGGGCCGTCCTGGACGTTAATTCGCGGCCGATATAAACTGGTAACTCGGCGTTGAAAATCACTTATCATATTTGAAGCTTTTTTCGCAATAGTTTGAGGCGCAGCTTTTAACCAATTCCACCATGAAAGGAAAGTATTTTGAATTGTTTGCAATATTTGAGGCTGCGGAGGAGAAGGCGGTTGAGTTTCGGAAACAACTTGTGTTTCTATAGGCGGTGTTGGTGAATCAATAATATTTTGCGAAGATGTATTTAATAAATGTATTAAATCAGATTTTGTTCTGACGCGAGAGCGGCCGGGGATATTTCTTTCTCTGGCAATTTGTCTTAGTTCCTTAACTTTCATTTGTTCCATTTTTAAATGAAAAAATAAAATAATTTTTATTTATTTTCTCCCATCTCAAAGTAAGCGGCATATTACACAGAATTTTCTACAAGTTGTAGAAATTATACAGAATTTTCTACAAGCTGTAGAAATTATACAGAATTTTCTACAAGCTGTAGAAAATTTTGTGTAATACAATAAAAAATCACCAAGTGATATTTGTTACTAAGAAACCAGCTTGAATTAGCATTTAAATTAAAAATAATGTGTACACAAGATTCTCACGTGTGGGAAACTGTTTTAAAAATATAAATAATTTCTCCCGCGGGAGAAACTGTTTTGAAAATATAAATGATTTCTCCCGCGGGAGAAAAATAATTTTTCATTTCATCCTTCCCCCATCGGCAGTAGATATAAAACGATGATTCCGCGCCAAAAGCCAAAAACCCAAAGCCCCCTGCAATAAAAAATCCAGGAGTAAACTCATAGAAAGCGAACCCCTTAGAACTAACCATAGCCAGCTCAGTGAAACCCCTGAATTCAAATAACGCAAAGCTAGCAACGAGGCGCCAGCAAAGACTAGCTCTAGTTAATTTTCAGGGATAATAAAATAACACACAAAAGTGTTATTTTTGAGACCCGCTAAATTTCAAGGGAATAAAATAACACTTTTTGTGTTATTTGTGTGGTTTTCTAAGACCCGCTAATTTTTAACGATAATTTATTTGATTTCCAAATGAAAATAACATTTTAGCGATAAATTTAGCGGTAGTTAATTTTTAGCGGTAAATTTAGCAGATGGGGATGTTGTTTTTGAGGTTTTCTCGGAATTTCTTAGGGCGGGGGGCTTTGGGTTTTTGAGTTTTGGCGCGGAATCATCGTTTTATATCTACTGTTCGCGCATGTATGGAAACGACACTGAATCATGTCTCCACTCGTATAAATCCGCCACATGTTGGGTTGCAAGGATAGTCGTAAGTAAGCAACGTGGGTGCCCGCTTTGCCCGTTGAGGGTGATTTGGGTTACTAGTACCCTCTTCTTCATGTACCTGTGCACCAGAAACCTGGGTGTTATCCTCGGTGTGTCCGTCATAAGGAATTTACGCAGTGCAACTATTTGTCTCATCCTCCCCCATACCGGTCATTTCGGTATGTAACGTGTTGCTTAATACAGCTGAACTTCAAAGAATTTTAGACGCTTTGTAGACGACTGAACACTACGCAAAATTTCATTTTTCTATACATTTTAGAATATGTGAATACGGACACACCGAGGATAACACCCAGGTTTCTGGTACCCATTGAGGGTGATTTCGGTTACTAGTACCCTCTTCTTTATGTACCTGTGCACCTGAAACCTGGGTGTTATCCTCGGTGTGTCCGTCATAAGGAATTTACGCAGTGCAACTATTTGTCTCATCCTCCCCCATGCCATGGAAAATTCTCGAATCATAAACCGATCATTTCGGTATGTAACGTGTTGCTTAATACAGCTGAACTTCAAATAATTTTAGACGCTTTGTAGACGACTGAACACTACGCAAAATAGCATTTTTCTATACATTTTAGAATATGTGAATACGGACTAAGATGTATGCAAACATGACATGTTAACTATAACACCAATCTCAACGTGCACTAGTGAAAACAATTTGGGAGAAGGTGACTATCGGGTAATAAAAGCTCTAAATAATAACAACTGTGATAACTTAAATGAGCTTTTCAATTCGTTTAAAGACGCATAGGTTGATGTAGCTGAAATTTAGCGAATCTTATTCCCTTTTCAAACGAATCGACATAAACGGTGTGCAAAAAAAAAAGCAGTAAGTTGCCACAATTATTGACAAACGACCATGCAATTGGATTTAGGAAAGGACTCACCGTGTTCAAAAATGCTCAGTGAGCGGAAATAAAAGAGATCGTTTCTACGAAACAAAGACACGCAAATTCAGCATCATTCCTGTTATATTTAGAATCTTAGAAAACTGCACAGCTCAAAATTATAACCAAAGCATCAGAAGAAATGCACATTAAGACATTTACTATCCTCTATAAAAAGTTCTGACGCAACACTCTTTCGGTACCTATTTTCGCTAAACAACTTTGATACTTTAATAAAGGTATTATTGTTATTAATATTATTCAATATCAGTAAGGGGCACTCAACGAAAACCCTTGTAATGGCGTTGTACTGTGTTTCTTTATCATTTTAGTGCCTTAAAGGAAATCATGTGGAAGCTGATACAGTTTGAGCTTTTCGGTTCTTTTAGCTGAATATTTCAGCAGCAGAACATTTTAGGGAAAGGAATCTTATCTTCCGAATTTACTAGTTGCCATAGTTATTGGAAAAAAAAAACATGCAATTGCATTTAGGAAAGGACTTACCGTGTTCAAAACAGAAGGCAAAGAAAACAATGATCCGAAGCAGCACAGACCTTTCATACGAAGCAAAGACATGCAAATTCAGCTTCATTCCAATAATATGTAGGATCTTTTAAAACTGCGCAGTTCAAATTAAAAACCAAAGTATCAGAAGAACTCCAACTCCAACTATATAACAAGACAAGTTGTTATAGGTGGAGTTTTCCTCAATACAACGTGTTACTGTTGGCTAGCTAACTAAGATAAGAAATCGAGCCTTCAACGCTATTTTCGGAATAATACAGTAGTTGTTAGCGGTAGCTGTTATCAGAGTGATTCTTCGGTCACACTGTATTCAGTTCATTTGTCAAAAATTGAAGTTTTCCAGCTGGTGCCGCTAAAAACTGATTATGGTTGAACTTCTCTTCTGAAAGCACTTGCATTGACACCTTCTTTTTGGTGTTCTGTTAAAGATTTCACTAGAGTCGACGAGGAATGAGCTTGGAAAAGCCAAAAAGAATTTGGAGAAACAAATGGAAGAATCCGATTGACTGTGGGGTGAACTAGACGATTTAGAACAATACACGAGAAAAAAATCCCTAGAAATCTATGGCATCCCTCAGGACGCCTACTCTGACACTGAGATGGCCGTTATCAAAGTCGCCGAAGCCTTGAATATCACGATAGAGTCTGAAGATATCGAAAATTCTCATAAGTTGAAGCGTGGATCTGGAAAAGCCATTATTGTTAATTTTTGCAACCACAAGGTGAAGTCCAAGTTTTAAAAGGAACGTATTAGAACTAAAGCACGTTAAAATCTCGGATATATTTCCTAGTTATCCTTCCACTAGACAACAACAACACATATTTGTCAATGAGAATCTTACAGCCTACAGGAGGAAAATTGTAAGTGAAGCGAACAAACGAAGGCAAGATGGAACACTTCTCAGTGTTTGGACATTAGATGGTAAGGTTTATGTTAAGACCTTATAAGTTTAATTGGTTAGCAAGCCAAATTCTATTCTGTCTAGCCCGGAGAGAAAGCGCCTCTTTAAATTTAAGAGCTGCTTTCAACTAAAAACTTAGTTTCTTCTCGCTTTTATATTTTTTTAGCCCTAACAAGACTCCTATGAACTGACAGTGTTTTCTTATTTAATTTAATTATTCTCATTATTTTATAGATTTATTTATTTACTACCGCAGTACACATAGTCTAGTAATTTATTTAATTTCTTTAATGCCTAAGGGCTGGTTTTCACTAGCGCATAAGCATAAGCACAAGCCAACATACGCAGACTCAGTAACATGTTGATCATTAGTGCCTATTGTTCTGTTTTGTTCAAACAATTGGAACTAATGAATAACACGTTACTGAGTCTGCGTTTGTTGGCTTGTGCTTATGCTTATGCGCTAGTGAAAACCAGCCTTAAGTTTCGCTTTATTTTTTGACACGTCACACACATGCTATACTCAGGCGGTGTGCGACACGACTTGCAATGCCCCATGGGTTAATTTGTGGAGCGGCTCATTTTCCCTTCGTCTCGACGGAGTGAGCATCTCCTACGTTTGCGTTATTTAGCCTGAATTTAAATCTAGCGTCTTTTCTTTGGTAAAGTAATCAAATATACAAGTCTACAAACGCAAAAATACTTCGTAAAGGCCGATTTTTCTATTCATTGACGTTGTGGTTTTGTAGGGAACGGCAAAGAAATGTACCAAAATGTAAAACGCACGTGCAACACGTGGAGAGGCATTGTTTTCGCTGACTAAACCTATTGTTTTGTGCCGTTCTCGCTGCCGAAGTTATCAATTTTGAACGGCTTCAACCAAGAAAACTAAAAGGGGTAGACCCGGGTAGACCAAGAAATTGTCAAATAAGAAAGGCTAAATTAACTGTATGTCCCAAATTATTGACGGAAAACAAAGGTGTAAAGGAATGAGAAGTCTAAGAAAAGGTGTGAAAGTTCAGTTTACAATAATGTGGCAACTGAACCGAGTAGGGTTACTTTGAGATCAGCTAAGGCAGTCATTGTGCTCGAATGTAACATTTAATTGTAGCCATAACAAAGAAGGGATATTTCTCTTTAAATCTGCCTGAAAATATTTTTAATCGACATCGCGGAAATCCTTGAAAAGGAACAATTTTTTCAACAGCACGCGCCGAAATAGCTTCTTGTTTGCCGCGAGGACTATTGTTTAAACAACGGCTTTCTATTGGTCAAATCTCGTGACGCACACCGCCTGTGCTATACTGAGGCACGCATATTTCTCTCTAGAAAACAATACAAGGCACGAAATTGCGCTACACAATGGAATTGAAAATATTTTCTTTGAACGTCAGGGGACTTAGGGATGGTTCTAAAAGAAGAGAGATGTTTAATTGGCTCCGAAAAAAAGAAAGAATCAATTTGTATGCTACAAGAAGTTCACTGCATCGATAAAACAAATCACTTGTGGAAAGCAGAATGGGGTTTCACCTCTTATGAAAGCAACAAAACAGGTGTCTGTTTTCTTTTCACTAATAACTTTAATTTGCAATTCAAAAGAGTTTATACAGACCCCTTGGGGAGTTTCATTATCTGCATGCGACATCGAAGCCAACGAAAAGCTGTTGACTCTTGCTGACATATACGCTCCAAACGAAGACAACCCTGCCTTTTTTCAAAACTTTTCTGATCATCTTTTAGAATTTAAATGCGAAGACATAATTATAGGTGGAGACTTCAATCTTGTTCTGGATATTAACAAAGACAAAAAGGGTGGTCTTGCAAGAACCCAACAAAAACGTCTAAAGAGTATTAATGAAATTAAAGAAAATTTCGACCTGGTTGACGTTTGGAGAATGTTTAATCCAGATGAAAAAAGATATACGTGGAGACAACGGCAACCAACGGTTCAATGTAGACTTGATTTCTTTTTAGTAAGTCAAAGCTTATTTTTACAATAACTGTGTGAATTCCCGCGCGCTGATTGGCTCATTTCTATGGTCGATGAGAGTATAGACCATGAAAATGACGTAACAGGTAACGCAACGCGGTGAGTTTTGTCAAACTTTTGGCGCTGCGGGTTCTTCAAACAGTGAAAAATGCACTTTAAACTGGAATTCTTCAATGAAAAGAATGCTCTCTCGTCAGTTAAATTTAGTTTACAATCAGCTAAATTTGCCTGGAATTAAGTGCGAAGCAAAAAGGACAAACGACTTGTCGTAGTTTTACGGGAAAATCCACGGAATCAGTCGCCGGCGCCCGAAAGAACTAAAACTGAGCCGAAAACAACTTGGAGCAAAGATTCATCTGATTATTCGAAGATATTTCAAATTTGAAAAAGGTTAGCTTTGTAAAGTGTGCCTAGTAATTTTATATTTGACTTTGTATGAGGTTATTGTGCTCTATTTTGCGATTATCGCCGAGCGCGGTTCTCTAAAATTTGCCGAATAACGGCTCTTTGTTGTGCTGATGATTTAAGCTGAAGAGAATTTTTGTGTGAGCCTTTTTCGTTACATAATTTATTCACATAAAAAGTTAAGGCTTTAATTATTCCCCACGCAAAAACATTTTGCAGCAGTTTTTCAGTCTTAGGTTGTTTATCTTTAAGCTTACTTTCTAAAATGATTCCCGCAAACTAGTTCGCTCGGCGCTCGCAGTTATTCAAGTTTGTTATTGTAAAAAACAAATCGACCGCATTTTTCCATGGTCTATACTCTTATTTACCATAGAAATGACGCCATAAAATGTTCAAAACTTGGCAGTGAAACCACTCGCCTAACGGCTCATGGTTCCACTTGAGTTTTGAACATTTTATGACGTCATTTCTATGGTAAACAAGAAGCTGTACACAGCTTGAACTCGTGGCGCCTTTAACTCATTGCAGCATTGATTCCCAAGTGATTTGAGTGCTTTTACAGAGAAACATAAGCTTAAAATTATATCTAATCAAAGGCTCCTAAGAGCCAACCCGAGAAGAAGAAATGCTAACGCGTAAAGTGTAACGCAATATTGCCGTAAGCTTTAATACGTTTTCACACTGACACAGTTCGATATATATTTTTTTAAATTAAACGTAAGGATTTTTGACGAACGAAAAAAAAAAGTACATCACTTTCATAATGTCCAGTTCGAAAAAAGAAAAAAAAAAAAAAAAAGGAAAAAAAAAAAAAAGAAAAAAAAAGAGGACTTGATGGAGATTCGAACTCGGGCCGTCCGGGACTAAGCCACAAACTCAATCACTGCGCTGTCCAAGAACACATACTACCTTCGAACTAAATTTTATTATTTAAAGCTAGATACGCATCAGAACGCGCGTTTAGGTTGCAAAATCCTTTTAGATCGATTTTAATGTTGCACTAAAAACTCCAAATGCGAAACATCTGTAAGCTTATTGTTGTCTATATTCGTTTACATCAAATTCATTATTGTTATCGTTGGATTCACGTTGAATTCCTGTTACGAAACGTGTTCGTAACAAAGCATTTGCTCACTAAGTTTACAGCTGATGGAAGGAGCGAGTGAGTGAGTGAGTGAGAGAATGAATTTTATTTAAACACCCTTGCCGATAACCTGTTCATCATGCTTTCACGTATACACGGGTTTAAAAGTAAGACTACACTGCATTCACTAGATTCAGTAGCTGACACTTAAGCTCGACCCGGAGCTCGATCGCTAGGCAAATGGCAAGTTTAATATATAAAACACAAAACTTGCCAGAGCAAAAATCCCACAGGAATAAGCGGCGAACACAATATCAAACGGTCCTATCCATCCATGAACGCCTTGAATTGTCTTGAAAGTGTGCAGTTGTACGCAGTAGTTCTTTATCTTGCTTCTGGATTACACAAACGGAGAGATTTTACGGTATGTATTTCATGGCCGAAAGCCATATAGTCGTCTATATAGACTTAAATATGCGTGCATAAATTTGCATGCGCTAATGTGACACGAAAAAAAAACAAGAAAAGTCAACGCCGGATTTATACCTCGTGTGCTTCGCCACGAGTAATAAGAGTATAGACCACGGAAAAATGCGGTCGATTTGCCGTCGATCATTCCATGATCACTATAAATCTGTCCCTTCATACAAACCAAAGAGGTCCGGGGATTTTGGAAATTGAACACCTCGTATCTTATCGAAACGGAATATCTCAACCTTATCAAATCAACAATCACGAACGTTCAAGATGAATATAAAGAAGACGACTCGGTTAACTCTGTATTACTTTGGGACATGATTACTGCGCTTTTCAATAACATGCGGAATCTGAAATCCAAATCACCACCAACGGTTGCGTTTTTCCCTGCCGTCAATCATATTTTCGGCGGTTTCCGATTACTTCCGAGCGTTTTATAAAGTAGTATAAAAATAGACAGGCTGAACACGACTCCCACTCGTCGCAAAAAAGTATTTTAAAAGCCTGAAGCATAAGTCTGTTTTATAAATCCTTAGGACATAAAATTGTCTCATTCCTTGCTTAGAAGAAGGTAAGAATTTACTAGCATCCGTGAGATTTACAAAAACAGCAACCGTGATGATGCTGCAGCCGATTATCTGTTTGAAGCCAAATCAAACGCTATTTACAAAACAACGGAGGTTTATCATAGCTCCACTGAGACACACTACTCAACTACAGAACTAACTAAGGGGCTAAAAATTATTGCAAGAATTCATGATTTCACTGCAGTGGAATTGTAGACTACGGCATTTTGAGACTCTATATCGGTTATCCGTGATGGGAAACACTTTATTCTCACAAGTCTGGCACCGCAGACCTTAGACACTAATGTACGATCCTGATAACAAACTTTAGCCGATAAGTATTTATCTTGCAACAAAAGGGAGTCAAAGAAACCGCAATGGATGCCAAAAGAGCGAGCAACGAACAACGGCATAAATAAATAAAATAATTCAATTTGAGAGATAATCCGCCGAGATCAAAAGGTCAATACCATCGGCGAAGAGAAAAAAATTCATAACTGTGATCTAAAGGCGCAAATCTCTCTGAAATCTTACTGGGAAAGCTTTATGCTTCAGGCTTTTTAAATACTTTCATTTGCGACGAGTGGGAGTCGTGTTTTTATACTACTTTCTTTGTTTTGAGTACAATTCTCCAGTTAGGAATTCAGGCCCCGTCCACACGTATCCGGATATTTTTGAATCCGCAACTTTTTTGTTGCGGATTGGCCTTTCGTCCACACGTATCCGGCGAATTCGGGCAAATACGATTCGAATACGCTTCGTGTGGACGCGAATATTTTCTAATCCGTAACAAAAAAGTTGCGGATTCAAAAATATCCGTATACGTGTGGACGGGGCCTCAATCCAGTCACGCAATTCGTCTAAATATAATTCTGAAAATTGTCTCATAAGTACACGAACGAGCACAACATCTCTCCCTGAGAAATCGAAATAAGAAAAAAATCATGTAAACAAAGGATGGATGTTCAGTAAATATGCACAGAACGATTAGAGACAAAAATATCATACAAACGACACTTTACTGATCGTCGCTTGCCGCTGTCACGATTTTCCGAATAATCAACTCCTTTCATCTCTCTATATTGTTTGAGCACGTAGTACACCAATACTTTGCTCGCTTTCAGAAGCCGGGCAATTTCCTGCGGCGAGAGATGATGAACTCATGCGTAGAGAAACGAATCTCCAACGCAGTGATGTTTTGTATTTACGAACCACGTTTCACTTTCACTTACGACTTTCACTAACGATACGAAAACACTCGAAAGTAATCTGAAACCGCCGAAAATTTGATTGACGGCAGGGAAAAACGCAACCGTTGGTGGTGATTTGAATTTCAGATTCCGCATGTTATTGAAAAACGCAGTAAACTGAAAATAAGAGAATCATCGCTATTTTACGCCAGAAACAAGGCTAAACAAACTGGAGAACGCGAGGCTGAATAAGAAAAGATGATATCGAGACTAGAAAAAGATATAGATCAAGAGACTAACGAATCACGAAATCACGATCTTTTTTAACAACTTAATGATCTAAGGGGTGAACGAGAGAAGATTATCGAACATCGAACAATTAAGAGGCGCTATCCTAACATCGAAAATTAGGTGGTATAATGAGGGAGAAAAAATACCAAATATTTTCTAAATATTGAAAATAGACACTGCAAACAAGGAACCATAAGCCAGATAAAACAAGATGCTAACAACTATATATGTTACCTCGGATCAGGAAATCCTAGCCGGGTGCCAGTCTTTCTTTATATATTTATATACTACAAAATTAAGCTCACACTCGTTAATCGATCCATCTGACTTTTTCAGCCATGAGAATGACACGGTCCCGAACGAGAACGAACAAAATAACTGTGAAGGCCTTTTAACAGAAACAGAATGCCTTGCAGCTCTGAGAACTATGGAAAATGGGAAAGCTTCCGGCTCCGACGGGTTACCAGCTGAATTTTATCAGGTTTTCTGAAAATATATATTTAAAATACTTATAAGAGCACTCAACGTTTCATACAATACGGGTCAACTGTCCATTACTCAGAGAAGGGGTATTATCAAACTCATTCCTAAGGAAGACGCGGATCCGCACTACATCAAAAACTGGAGACCATTAACCCTTCTCGACTGTGATTATAAACTAGCTGCAAAGTCTATCGGAAATCGCCTGAAAAATGTTCTTCCCGATTTAACCAGCTATGACCAGACTGGCTTCATTAAAGGTAGATTTATAGGTGAAAACATTAGACTAATAGACAGCGTTTTTCGTTTTGCCAAAGAAAAAATCATTCCCGGACTGCTCTTATTTCTCGATTTTGAGAAAGCGTTTGACACGATAGAATGGCCTTTCATTACAAAAACGCTTCAATATTTTGGTGTTGGTCCTACTTTGATAAACTGGGTGAAGTGTTTTACAGCAACATAGAAAACTGCGTCTTGAATAATGGATGGACAAGTGGTTTGTTTAAAGTCGAAAAAAAGTTAGGCAAGGCTGTCCTTTATCTCTTTATTCTCTCGGTGGAAACTCTAGCCAAAGCAATTAGACAAAATCAAAACATTAAGGGAATCCGTGTGAATCAGGAAGAAATTAAACTAAGTCAATACGCAGACGACACGACTTTAATACTCGACGGCTCACAACAGACACTCTCGGCCGCCCTTAGTGTACTCGATGATTTCGGCAAGACCTCTGGCCTCAAGCTTAACAGCAAGAAAACGGAAGTTATCAGGATCGGTTTGAAAAGCGGTAGAAATGAAATTCTTGCTCCTGAAAGAAATTCTAGATGGCAAAAAGATAAAGTAAAATCTCTTGGAATGCAGTTTTCCATACCCTGACACTACTGCCTTCTTAAATTACAAGGAAAAATTGGAAAAAATAAGAATCATACTTAACAACTGGAAATACCGCAGACCAACTTTAACTGGGAAAATCATAGTACTAAAAAGCTTAATAGGTTCTCAAATTGTCTACATTTCTGCGCCTCTCTGAGGGCCTCCCAGGGGTTTTAGGGAACAAGGGAACAAGGGAACATGGCCATTTATTTTTGGAGAACAAGGGATATCTTAATTATTTAGAGTATTTCTCGGGAACAAGGGAACATTGATTACTTAGATTTTCAAGAAATTTTTATACTTCTTTATGGCAAAAAAGGTCAGAAGAAGGCCACTCGTTTCTCTTTTGTCTCCCGGTGCAAGAGGAAAGAGGCCTGGGCTCAATTTTGTTCTTCACAAAAGAACTGGCGACGAGCGTTTGAGCGCGCGGTAACCTTGGAAATTGTGGGGAACAATCAATAATATTTTTGGGGAACACAGGAACATGGAACATAATTTCAGGGAACAGGGGAACTCAGTAATAATGAATTTTGGGGAACATTAGAATCTATTTTTGGGGAACAAGGGATAAATTGCTTTTTTTTATAGGGAACAAGGGAACATGTACCCCCTCCACCTCCCCCTGGGAGGCCCTCCTCTCTGCACAAACGAGTTCATAATCAAAGAGATAAATAAGCTATTTTACCTGTTTCTATGTAATGGAAAAAATGATAAAATAAAAGGTAACATAATGGTAAATAACAAATGATTGATATCCATTCTTTTAACAAGGCCTTGAAGGTATCATGGATTAATAAATATTTTGATACTGACAACCATGGCAAATGGAAATTGTTTTTTGCATATGAAAGTCACGTTTAACATCAGGTCACCAAATTTGATCCGCGTCACGTTGCGCAATTTAGACCCCTTTTAAAATCATTCAATTTCGAACATTTTAGCTTCGTTCGTAGAAACAGCGCAAAATGTCGAAAAATCCACAACGGAAAAGGTAAATTTAACATATAGAGCACCATTAAAATCATGTTTCGGGTTAATCGGGAAAAAATTAGGGTCGGCTTTTCGAGTTCGAACATTACCCATTCGAGTTTGTTTACAAGTAAAATCCGAGTGATTTTCTGACTACGTGGAAGACTAAGCCGGATATCTCGTAACGTCAGGATGTAACGCAAAAGTCCCCACCGTTTTCGAAATGTTCGTTAAATTTGGCGCGTTTTGATACCAAATTCGTTGGGGTTCGCAAAAATTTACTGTCGGCCTTATGGCAGGGAAGATTATGAAGTTTGCCTTAATTCTAATCATATCCTGCGCTTTTATCATCCGCGTCGCTGAAGCTACTCTTCGCGATATGAACACGAATAATGAAGGCTTTCAAGGAGGTCCTCGTGGCGATACACCAATGTTCATAAAGGAAATTAACAAGTAAGCCACAAAGAGTTAATATCTGAGTATTTTTGCTTAATTTTGGGATATTACTGCAAGGTCTCTATATTGATTTTTTTCATTTTTTCTTAGATATCTGACCTACACTATATCAATTAAGAAAGAGTTAAAGACGAAGACGAGATTTGCAGAGGTCGAAGACAGACCTGCCCTTATGAGAAATGTAGAGGATATTTTGGAAAGGTCCAACATCACAGGAGTACTTTTGAATAACCGGATAATACACCGCTTCAACAAGAAAATCCGGAAATTGTTTCAGTATTATAAAAGTTCAACACACGACCTCCACTCGTTGAATTCTAAAGCACAGTGAATCTTAACTTTATCTTGGGCTTTGTCGATATCGATTATTTCAATTTCGTACAGAGTTTTGTCTTGTTTAGTCATCTTTCTTTTTGCTCCAACTTGAGATCGCTGAAAGTTAAATTCCTCCACGAATCTCTTCGAAGGCTTCATTTCTCTCTTCACCCGCGAGTCCGCCATGTTGCGTGATGTTGTTATCAAATTTGCTGAATCACTCGAACTACGCATGCGTAGAACAATTAAAATTGGAAGAGAGACACTGGTATCCAGTTTGAGCTGATGTTCATCGCAAAGGGGAAAGACTTTGATATGATATTCAACTTGAGAAGTTGGGCTTACCGTATACCTTCGGGGGTGTCTCCAGTATAACAGCACTAGCGTCTTAATATTACGCTTAATATACCTAAACCCAGATATCAAATTAAAGCTTATAGAGCTGGCTATCTAAATATGGAAACCATTTGGTAATAAAATGAATTGTCGAATTTTTTACGACGTCTAAATTCGAACGTCCGAATCAGCTTTAAAACGCTATAACTCAAAGCGATTATTGTATTTTGCTAATTTGATTTGTTCTCATATTTTCAGATACGAAGCGCGAAAAAAACTTGTCGGCGATTTTCCATATTCAATTGCAGTGGAAAGTTACAGAGTATTTTCGAAAGAGGGAGAAAAAAAATTGGAATGATCGCACGGAAATGGCTCTTGACGAAAAAGTTTTCGGAAATAAGAAATTCGCCGAAACGTTTTAGTTGATTATATGTTAGCCTAGCTTCTGTCCAAATTTGAGGAAAATCGAACAAATTCTCTTTGAGTTGTAACTCTTTAAAGTGTCCCCTACAAGCAAAAAATTAACTTTGAGAAAACAGCGCTTAGAAAAACATACAATGTATCGCTTAATAAACAAACTCCGCCCACAAAAGTTATACCGTCATTTCTCCGTCAATTTTCACTATTTTTCGATAATTTTTTTGGATGAAAGTTCATTATGTAAACTTTATATTAACGCCAAAAAAAAGTCAATACATTTTCGATCTGAAGGTACACGGTAACCTTAATGAAAAAAGATACAAATAAGATTTTTAATACAATAGACAATTTTTTTTAAAGGAAATTCTTCTAATTTGGTCAGAAGCAAAGTTTGAAGAGCAATTAACATCTGAAAGGCAGTTTCTTGAAAAGAGTCTATGGTTCAACTCCTTGGTGCGAATTAACAACGCCCCAATTTTCTACAAGGAATGGGAAAGTAGTCAAGTCTTAAAAAAGTTCAATTCAGAATCAAAACAAATTGAACTAACACACGGCTACCTAAACAGAGCGGCGAAAAGTCTGAAAGAACTGGCAAGAGGACAGTAACTCTTACAAAAACTTACAACGTAAGGAAACAATCAATAAACCATTAAAACATCGTTACCTGTAGTTGATGTGGATTTTTAGTTCTTTCCATCAGTGCCAAATTTTCAAACATCGAAGTACGAGCTGAATCGACTGTTGTTTGCAAACTTGCTCGTTTTAGCTCTTACAGCCGTAATTGCGAGATCTTTTAGCTGCAATCTGCTTAAAACAAAGATCAGAAGCTTTTCGTTCGTTCACTCGTTGTCGAGCGGTTGAAACTTTGAAACAGCTTTTATTCACTGAGACACAACGCGACAATTTTGCGCCTTTTTTGTCCAATCGTATGATCAATAATTTTACTCCTAAAGATACGAAATAGCGTGCAGCGATCGCTTTTACTTTCCTTCAAAATGAGAAATTTACCACCATCGCGGGATATATATCATATAGAGCTGCCGATATCGAGGACGCTATGACCATATTTGGACAATCTAGCAATGTGTTGAATTATAATATCCAACACTGAAGACGCAGTGGGAGCGTATACTTGGGCGTAGTTGTATGCATTAGGCATATTGGAAAATAAACATCTCGGGGATCTGCATGCACCTTATTTCACCGTTAGATGATAGGGAGTATTGGGGAGGGATTGTGTGAGCAGACTAACAAAGAAGCGCGTTAACCTTTTATGGAGACACAGCACACTTAACGTGCAAGATCGCACGCAAATTATTTAAATAGCGTGTCCCCTTTTTTAAAAAAAAAAAACTAGAGTATTGAAAAAAAACAAATCGATCCCTACTTTGTATTTACCGTTGAAAAAAGGCCGTATATCAGAGTTTCCCGATGGTTGTTATTGGTTTTAGCTAAATCTTGTTACTAGCTGGTCTGTGTTTCCGACACTTTTGAGGTGAATGCAGCTTTAGCCGCAAAGTGGCCCTTTCGAAGCCACGAATCTTTCAGTTTATTTGCTTACATTATTTTGCGAAACGAAACGAAACGCCTTAGATCTGTATTTTGCGAAACGAGCTCTTCGTCGACGGCCACGGTATTTAACCTCTTCAGTTTGTATTCGATCGTGGACGTCTTTCGTAACAATTCTTGATGATTTCACCAAAAGAGGATATTACCATCTTCCCGGCATACACTGCAAGCAAACTATATAATCAAACGGCGGCGACCCGCAAGCAGCTCATTTTAAACAGACGTTGTTGAGGTTAGAGGTCAGTTGGTCGTAGCGGAAACCTTTCAAAAGAAATCTATGTTCACCTATTTATTCTATTTACCTTTACAGAATATTTTCCATTTCGGGTTATGTTTTCCCGCGATAAGCGTCTCGTGGTAGACGCTTGAAATCTCTTCACAGATTCATGGAACCAATAAACCGTCTCGTCATTTCAAAACAATGCCGGCTTATATTAGAAGAAATATCCGTATATTAGCTGGTATATTTGTTTGCTTTGACTTATTAAACCACTGGCGAACAGATCCGTGAAATAATTCCCGCTAACTGAAAATATAAAACAACAGCTACTCAGCTCAACCACTCAGCACGCGACTGTCATGCTGTGTTTGTTTACGGTTATGCTTAAATTTTTAGTTCAAAAGTGATCTTCGCTTTTCTCGCTATTTTCTGACTTTTCTATGGTACGACCACTAATCATTCAGTTTCATTTCATTATATATTTTGCTGTGACCAAGATCTTCTTACAAACGACGCGCCACTTGGAGGTTGCCGGATGCAGTCATTTTCAATTTAACGCCGATAAAAACAAACAGCCGCCAAAATAGATCACTTTCAACTTCAAAATTTAGGATGAAATCTTGGAGTCAATTGGAGTCAATTAGGTTTTCGAGAACGTTTATACCTTAAATGACTGGAATGAGGTATTATTTGGCTTTTGACTCGCCTCTTTTTAATCGATCCAACCAATTTATAATATGCATTACCGATGACTACAAATGGACATGGACGACAACAGTCAAACTGTACCACGATAATTTTTTCAACGGGCCCACTCCACTTTAAGAAAAACATTTCCTGGCACATTAATAGAGGAATAAGATACGTATTGTTTTATTTCCATGCCTTCACATTAAAGCGAGGAAATCCATGTACAACTTTCACTATAATACATGCGTTCTTTAGTTCCACCGGAAGTCATTCATCAAAATTTTACCCAAAGCACGCTGGGAAGACGGTAATATCCTCCTTTGATTTTACCATAACAGTCAGATTTGTTTCTGTGAACAGCCAAAAGAATTAAAAAAAAAAACGGAAGTGCTGAGTTTCTAAACTACAAGATCTGTATTTTGCAAAACGAGCTCTCGGTCGTTTCGCCTACGAATGAAAAGAAACAAGTTAAATATCTTCGCGGTCGATTAAGAGCTCGTTTCGCAAAATACAGATCTTGTTGTGAAAAAAAAAATCAGCACTTCCGGTGTTTATTTTTAACTTTTTGACCGTTCACAGAAATAAATCTGACTGATTATGAAATGATGATGATTTTTCTTATGAAACAATGAATGGAGATCTATATGAAAAGTTAATGAATACTAATTAGCTGAGCAGGTGTTTGTATCAAAATTTAATTCTACTGTTTAATAATTCACCAACTCAGTTGATATGTATTGGGGTTTACAGAGGTGTACATGTGACACCATCTATTGGGGTTTACAGAGGTGTACATGTGACACCATCTATTGGGGTTTACAGAGGTGTACATATGACACCATCTATTGGGGTTTGCAGAGGTGTACATATGACACCATCTATTGGGATTTACAGAGGTGTACATGTGACACCATCTATTGGGGTTTACAGAGGTGTACATGTGACACCATCTATTGGGGTTTACAGAGGTGTACATATGACACCATCTATTGGGGTTTACAGAGGTGTACATGTGACACCATCTATTGGGGTTTACAGAGGTGTACATGTGACACCATCTATTGGGGTTTACAGAGGTGTACATGTGACACCATGTATTGGGGTTTACAGAGGTGTACATGTGACACCATCTATTGGGGTTTACAGAGGTGTACATATGACACCATCTATTGGGGTTTACAGAGGTGTGCATGTGACACCATCTATTGGGGTTTACAGAGGTGTACATATGACACCATCTATTGGGGTTTACAGAGGTGTACATGTGACACCATCTATTGGGGTTTACAGAGGTGTACATGTGACACCATCTATTGGGGTTTACAGAGGTGTACATATGACACCATCTATTGGGGTTTACAGAGGTGTGCATGTGACACCATCTATTGGGGTTTACAGAGGTGTACATATGACACCATCTATTGGGGTTTACAGAGTTGTACATGGGACATCATCTATTGATTTGTCAGAACCTTAATGAATAATTAAAGAATTTTATAACATGCAATAAAATGTACCAATCGTTAAAATTGGTTTAAGAAAGGTTAAAACAAATTGCGAAAAGCATCCGTTCATTTGATTCTGTTTTGCCAGAAGAAGATGAAAACAAGGGACAGTCTCTTGGCAGTATTGAACTTCGTTACTTTAACGAAAGGCCGGCGATGTAAAGGATACTGACTTAAAACTGGGTTACACTCATCTGCTGTGTTTATGTTATCAAAGTGATACTAAAGTTACTATGTGTATTTAGTTTCTGATAAGCTGGGTACTTTTACACGACTTAATGTCGGTTTTAAATTTTTCGCCTTGATGAGATTACAAAACTAAACAGCTCAGCATACAAAAACAAATGATCGAGTTATGTCGTTATCGTGTTGCTATTCTTGTCGGAGCCGTACATACATACGTACGAAAAATGATAAGAACTACTCTTAAAGTGGTAAAAATGCCACAAAATACTTGCCACAACGCTTCTCGCTTTGCAAAGTAGAATTTCATCTATTTTAATCTGGGATTACTCCCTACATTCCGAAAAAACCGAAAACAGTTTATTATATTTTAAGACGTCATACTTCTAAAATACAACATAAAATATTTAACAGTCTAGGCCAGGCTGTTTATGTGGGAATTTTTTCTTTACTAAAACTGAAATGAAATGTTGACATGATAATTTAAATCGATTGGAAAACAGAGATAATATCTACAATTACCAATGTTGAAAACTGAAGGTTAAAACCACTTGCAAAAGGTATACAGTAATTTGGCTTTGTTCTGCCAATGGGAGCTTCGCGTGACCTACCAGTATTTGCCTCGCGTGAC
The DNA here is from genome assembly GCA_022457155.1 of Cladopsammia gracilis. Lineage (NCBI taxonomy): Eukaryota > Metazoa > Cnidaria > Anthozoa > Scleractinia > Dendrophylliidae > Cladopsammia > Cladopsammia gracilis. Next base: position 238,268 of record JAJGOT010000466.1, on the reverse strand, counting down.
TATTGTTATCGGCTCTCGCCTTGTCGGGAAAAGTCACACGAACTCAGTCAAACAAACGTAAACAGGAAAAAAAGACATAAGGAACTTGTACAATTATGACGACCTGAGGTGTACAAAATGCTCAGATTATGTACGAACGTGTTTGCTAAGAGGAACTGCAATCAAAACTGTTATTTTAAATTGTAGCCGTTTTGTTAGTTATAACCTTTTTAAATCTATCAAAAACAGTCTGTCGGAATCATGCAACAGACGTCAGGAAGTCCTTCTTTTGTTGTTGGGGTGATCAATACAAACTAATGGAAGATTTAAAACTCACAGAAACGTATAAACTTATAGTTTCTTCTGAAACCTAAGAAAATAAATGTTTTAACACTCTACTATAACCGAGTTTCGGTACACATAGACTGGGTAGATCTAATTTTGTTTAAAACAGTTTTAAATCAATGGGTCCGACCCAATAGCCTATTTCCGAGTTGCTCTTGGCCTCCTTTTCAAACAGAGGCCAAGTGCAAAACCATTCATATGGATATCAGTTTTATTTGCATGTGAAAGAAAACTCATTTTCGTATGAATTGTTTTGCACTTGGTCTCGGTTTGAAAAGGAGGCTAAGAGCAACTCGGAAATGGGCTATTGTCTGTATTACGTGAGGAGTTGTCTGTATTATAACAATAGAGTTCATATGTAATTTTGGTCTATTCGAGAACAAGTGAACTGTCCGAAATAAAGAGGTGTCCTTATTTGTTAGGTGTCCCAAAGGGAAATGTAGACTTTATTTCATTCCAAGTTATTGCTGTTCCGCATTTGAACAGGGCCTCCAACGAAGAATGTTTAGGAATTCGCTTGCAATGGCGTTGTACCGTTTTTCCATATCGTTTTAGTGCCTTTTTATATTAATACAGTTGGAGTTTTTCGATTCTCTTAGCGGAATATTTCAGAGGCAGAAAAGTTAAGGGAAGGGAATCTTATCCCAAGAATTTATTAGCTGCTTTCTCCTTTCCGAAAATCCTGGCTTGTTTTAAAGGACCTAAAGGACATCTTTTATCCATCCGAAAACAAATCCTAGCTTGTTTTATTTTGTACTCTAAATGACTCAAAGGACATCTTTTATCCATGCGAAAACAAACCCTAGCTTGTTTTATTTTGTGCCCTCAAGGACCTAAACGACATCTTTTATCCATCCGAAAACAAATCCTAGCTTGTTTTATTTTGTGCCCTCAAGGACCTAAACGACATCTTTTATCCATCCGAAAACAAATCCTAGCTTGTTTTATTTTGTGCCCTCAAGGACCTAAACGACATCTTTTATCCATCCGAAAACAAATCCTAGCTTGTTTTATTTTGTGCCCTCAAGGACCCAAAGGACATCTTTTATCCATCCGAAAACAAATCCTAGCTTGTTTTATTTTGTGCCCTCAAGGACATCTTTTATCCATCAGAAAACAAATCCTAGCTTGTTTTATTTTGTACCCTAAAGGACATCTTTTATCCATCAGAAAACAAATCATAGCTTGTTTTATTTTGTACCCTAAAGGACCTAAAGGACATCTTTTATCCATCCGAAAACAAATCCTAGCTTGTTTTATTTTGTACCCTAAAGGACATCTTTTATCCATCCGAAAACAAATCCTAGCTTGTTTTATTTTGTACCCTAAAGGACATCTTTTATCCATCCGAAAACAAATCCTATCTTGTTTTAGTTTGTACCCTAAAGGACATCTTTTATCCATCCGAAAACAAATCCTAGCTTGTTTTATTTTGTGCCCTAAAGGACATCTTTTATCCATCCGAAAACAAATCCCAGCTTGTTTTATTTTGTACCCTAAAGGACATCTTTTATCCATCCGAAAACAAATCCTAGCGTGTTTTATTACCCTAAAGGACATCTTTTATCCAACCGAAAACAAAAGGTTTGGAATTTTCCGGCGTTACGAAAGTTTTAGGCGACATTTTTGTACAGAAAACTCGAGTTCGTGGTCTAATTAATTACGGATTTTTAAAGCCTTAAGCTTTTTAACATGACTGAGGCTTATTTGCAATACCCTTATCTTAATAATAATAATAATAATAATAATAATAATAATAATTATGCATTAATATTGCGCAGGCTTCATGAGTATATGATCGCCTGCGCATTACATCAAGTTAATAAAAATAAAAATGTATACAAATGCAAGGTATAAATAATCTAAGTGCTACAAAACTCCGTAACAAAGGACCAAAAGTTTGTACTTACCACGAAGCACCTTGCTTGCCAAGTTTTCCAACGCGATGTCACAGGTTCATTTAAGCAGGGCTTTATATTCGTTTTCACGGGGGGTTAATTTCATTTTCTATAGCGACGTCACAGGTTTAAAGAACGTTTTTAGTTCTGTTTCATGGCACATATTTTCATTTTCTATAGCAATGTCACATGTTTAAAGAAGATTTTAGTTCGGTTTCGCGGCAGATATTTTTTTTATTTTTATAGCGATGTCATAGGTTTAAGCAGGGCTTTGAATTCGTTTTCACGGAGGGTTAATTTCATTTTCTATAGCGACGTCACAGCCGTTTAAGGACGTTCGCGCGAAAATCTTCTAACATTGTTTTTTTTTTTTCTAAAACGTTTGCTACAGCTAGGTAATGAGTTACGCGTGTTAGAAATGCATAAAAATTGGGGGTCACCGAATTCGTTTCAGAGATATAAGTAAGGCCACCTTAATTTGGAAAAATCGGTCTTCCTTACTCGATATGGCCCCAATGTTGGTCTAAAAATATTGCAAATGAATCTCTAGAATAGAACTTTCTACGCCACATTTTATACGAGTGGGTCTATAAAGAAAATTAAATCAACTGGTGACGACAGCATTTGCAAACCATGACAGGCGCAAGTTGGCGGGATTCGATGCATGTGTGGGTAGAAAAATGGGAAAATTTTAAACTTCCTACATTGATTTTTTTGTTCATTTTTTCACAATCTGTCGAGAATTAAAAAAGAAAATTATCTAGCAAAAAACGTAGGGGTCACCGACCATCCAAGCGAGTAAAATCTAAGTATAGCTAACGCAACGGCTACCAGCCCTTTATCTGTTTAGATTTCTTACTTTGCGCGCGCACGTGCGTGCACGGTAAGGATGCGCATAAACAATTAGCGCGAACGTCCTTAAAGAACGTTTTTAGTTCGGTTTCATGGGACATATGTTCATTTTCTATAGCGATGTCAAAGGGTTTAGAGAAGGTTTTCAGTTCGGTTTCGTGGCAAATATATATTTTTTTATTTTTATAGCGATGTCACAGGTTTAAGCAGGGCTTTGAATTCGTTTTCACGGGGGTGGGGGTAATTTCATTTTCTATAGCGACGTCACAGGTTTAAAGAACGTTTTTAGTTCGGTTTCAAGGGAAATATTTTTATTTTCTATAGCGATGTCACAGGTTTAAAGAAGGTTTTTAGTTCGGTTTCATGGCAGATATTTTTTTTTTATTTTTATAGCGATGAGACAGGTATAAAGAAGTGTTTTGAGTTCAGTTTCATGGGAGATATTTTCATTTTCTGTAGCGATGTCACATGTTTAAGCAGGGTTTTTATTTCGAGTTTTATTGCTGATATTATATTTTAATTTCTATAGTAATGTCATAGGCTTAAGCAAGTTTTCAGTTGTAGCTCAAATGTGATTGTCACGGATTGGGCAATGAAGTTTTGTCAATTGTAACGTAAAACAGTCATTAGTTATTATTTCTCGTCAATTTCAAGGTTTAGCTGTTAAACCGCCGTTAATGAGCTCCGAAGTCACTGTTTTGCAACAGTCCATAGGTCATTGCCTGCCTGAAGTAATTGTACTTTTACTAGGTTAAATTGTAGGTCAAAGCTCCAGTGATTTCCCATTCATGTTGTCATGTGATTATGCCATGCTGGTTTCAGTCACTAGTGCAATAGTCTAGGCATATGATCTATGGTGCAACAGTCTTGCAGACAACTTCTAGCGTGAAGTAATATTACTTTCAGAGTTTTATTTTGTACCACTAAGCTCCCAGTAATTTCCCTCTCACGCTGTCATGTGAATATAGCGTGCCGTTGGGACACTAGTTAATCTACTGTACACGAACCACCCCACATTTAAGTTTCACTCTTCTGTGCAGGGAAGTGCACCCTTGGCTGCACTTTACCCCACAGTAAGTGCTATAGCTATCCTTGAAAATAGGTCCGGATCTCTCACTCCAAGATGGTACACCGTACCATCTATTCTCCTCCGAGAAGGGCACCCCTCTTCTGGTTCCCCTATGTTACACCCTAACATAAGCCTCCCCTCCCCCAGACCCCAGACTCCGCTACAACGGGGGGTCCTCTCTAGAGACACCGCTACTCTAGGGGACATAGGCTCTGCCTTTTCTGCCACCCTAGTTTTGCCACAAAGCTGGTATCCTTGTCGTTTCTTTTACATAACTACATATTTGGGGTGCGACCTCCATTGACTTTTTCAATGCTAAATTTAGTATCAACTCAGTATCTCAAGTTTGTCGCACATCAGGGTCTCATTAATAAGAGTACAGACGGATAAAAAACATGGAAAGCTGAAACCATCAGCAAAAGATTTCCAAACTTTTTTAAAAGCATTGCGTTCTCGACGTGACGAGATTTCTACCACAAATCTACAATTCGTCAACGAGAAAATCGTCCACCATAGACGAGATTTCTACAGATGAGATAAAACTAAAAAAAAACTAACACTGCAAACTTAGCTCGATAAAGGCGGTAGGCGGAAGTAGTGCTGTCACTGCGCTTTCGGAGCCGAACCGAACTGTGCTTCAGCACAGGCTTACCATCATCAGTTTGTGTGATGGACTGTGCTTTTGATGGCTGTGTGGGTTATTTTTCTCTGATTTTTTCAAAAATATTTATTGTCAGTACATACCCTCTTCAAAAGCTGTAAATTTCATGCTACGGTAATCTAAGAGGACGGTACTATGTAGTTCGTAACGAGTAAAGAAGTAAACAAAACTTTACAATTCAATATACCAATATACCAATATCAAAAGATGGGTATCGCTAGTCCTTTTTTTCTTCAACGCTCTCTTCTTTTCCCTTTTCTTTCTCTGTGTGATTTTCGAGTTGATTGGAGTCATAAAATCCTTGTTTCTCGTACTTGTAGTGAAAATGCTGCAATTTTTCATCATCCATATTTATAAAAAATCACGTAGATATATATTTTTTCGTATTTTTTTCATCCTGTCTCTTTCTTTTCTCCACCGTATTATCAGTGTGCCGTGTTATCATTTGCATTTGTTCAAGATTTTCTGCCTATCTTGATGTCGATCCGGGACCTCTCTTTGATTCATAGTCACGTGGTTTTGCAGTCCAGTGTCTTTTGCCATTTTCAGGCCTGAAGGAAAAACATCTCCGGGGAAAAGGGGCAGTAAATGAGTATTACACGCCTTTACATGATCAGTGTTGATTTGTTCACGTCAGAAGCGAATCAGGCCATAACTTTTTCAATCCATTTTATCCTTGTGAGCTGTTGATAATCCTAATCCCTGGTATTTTTTAATATCTGTAGTGTTTTTAAAAAGGTAAAAAGGTAGACAAAAGGATGCTGACAAACGTTTTCTTCGGTGGGGGGGGGGGGGGGGGGGGGACTCCTTTGGGGGGGAGGGGGAGAGATTCCCGTATAAAAATAACGTGGATGATGGTCATACCTTACAGGTTAAAGTTGTGGCTTGGTACCACTAAGAGTGCTTTAATCGAATTGACCACTGTCAGAGTTATTACGATAACTTTTATTCCTTGGGGGAACTCCCTGGAGGGATTCCCATATAAAAAATAACGGGGATGATGGTCATACCTTACAGGTTAAAGTCGTGGCTTGGTACCATTAAGAGTGGTTGAATCGAATTGACCACTGTCAGAGTTATTGTGATCACTTTTATTCCGTGGGGGACTACCTGGGGGATTCCCATATAAAAATAACGGGGATGATGGTCATACCTTACAGGTTAAAGTCGTGACTTGATACCATTAAGGGTGCTTGAATCAAAGTGACCACTGTCAGAGATATTCTGATAGCTTTTGACAAATATGCTGACAGAGCGACTTCTCAGAACTGAAGAAGTTTTACCAAGTAGAGGTACGAATTTATTTGAGCCACTCCCCCCCCCCCCCCCCCCCACCCCGTCAATTTTATATCACAACCTTAGTTAAGCTTGTTTAGAGAGTGACGCTGTTAGGCTCAGACTGTCTATATATATTACACCTGGGTGGAGAGAGACAAAGTGGAATTCTAAGGTTTCATGTCTAAGGAAGGCCGATACCGACCTTCGTATCTTACAGCATTCATCAAGCTACATAGGTTCCATCAGGAACTGACGCTCACATTTATTTAACATCTCGGCCAAAGCTGCTGCTGGGTAGCCAGAGGCGGGTCGGAAGTTGCTTATTTTGTTATTGTTCTGATCGCGAGAGGAGTGAAATCATGCGTAAGGCCGCCAAATCTGTTTTTAAAGTAATTACCTTAAGGCTACTATTATTTGCGGTGCTTAATTTTTGCGATTTTGGAAACTGTGTATTTTGCGATTTTGCAAAGATTTGGCCGCAGGAGGAAATACTGCGGCAACTAAATTACTGTTAACTTCACTGAGGCAACTAAATTTTGCGATTTGCTGAACAGTCGCAAAAATCTCAAAGTTTGGTTGTCGCAAATATTAGCCTTTATTAAGGTATGCTAATCTAAAACTCAAAACAACCACGGAATTAGCTAGACACTTTCCATAATTTGAGACAATAAACTGACCATGCATTAATCATTTTAATGTCAAACTATTAACTAATTTTTAAAAATTAAAAACTGCTTATGGCTTATACGAAAAACTGTTATTCTGCATGTTGCGTTTCTATTTAGAAACTTTTTAGCATTAATAAGAACTCTGCGAGTATTATAATTTGGATGTGAACGGTTTATAATTTTTTGATTGTCGTTAATTTGAAAATTTAAAAATTGTGTTGATAAATGTTGTTTGGGTCGTGGAGTTTATAAGTGAGGGTGAGCATGAGACTGAACATATTTATTTTGTATTTGAGGGTTACATTTTTAGAATAAGTTTGACACAATTTTCAATAGGCGGTTAGTTTGTTACTTTTGAAGTGCCACAGGAGATACTATTTTATATAATGGAAAATTTTTATGATGTTGAGGTCTTATTTGGGAACATTTGTGTCGGTGGTGTTTTTCAATTAGGATATGTAGCAACAGAAGAATCTGTGAATTTTAAAATTGTGGTGTTGAGATCTGTGTTTTTATATTATTATCTTGTATATTTGAAAGGGCTGAAGATTGAAGGTAAAAAAAAGTTGGTTTAATTTAATATGTTTTCCATATAGAGGTTTTTATATTTATTTATGACTAAGGAAATCTGACAAGCGTAATCACAGTCTTGCCCGAGTCCTTGCATGTTGAATCACTGTGTTTTGTGAATACTGCGCCTACGCAGCAGTCACTTTTGCCTTCATCTGACATTCTCGACCCCAGAGCTCTTCTCTTTATCTGTCGTGTTTGATATTTTTTGCCTCGCGCGACAAATTCCTTATCGTGTGCGGGCGCTGCGAGAATCTGGCTGAGCCAAATTAATCGATTAGCCAATAAAATTGCATGGCGAGCCCACGTGATTTCCAGCTCGACATGGTGGACAGGAGTGGTTTTTTTTTTTGTTTCGTTTTGTTTTGTTTTGTTTTGTTTGGGACAAATGTATTGATATAAGACTCCAAGACCATAGCCCCAGTTATACCAAGGGTAAGACACACAAATCCCCTCCCCCCCCCCCTTCCTCGCGCGCCCTTCGCGTTCTCGCGCGCCTGAATTCTTCCCCCTTCCCCTTCGAACCTGCCACGCAGGCTACTGAGCCGTTAAAAAGCCAAGTAGTGAAGTGGTCCATGGCCAAAAAAAGGCAGGTTTCAGTGATGGTGAAAAGAAATGATAATCTGTCCATGGCGGCTCCACTGAAAGGATACTTTGATTAATGCTGTTTATGCGGCCGCAGGTAGTAATAGAAAAGTTTATACCCGTACTTGGACGAATAGTCGATAGTAAGCAGCTCTCTAATTTATCTAATTGCAGCCTTTATACTCTCCAAACTTTACCGATATAATCAGTATCCGTCAGAATATAGACTCAAAGACAGGATGTTTGCTCAAAAACAAAATCGTGTTGTCATCTTCGGTGTAACAGGGGCTTTTGGGGAATTAAGCTCCATGGCTGAGCGAGAGGTGCCCTACTGCTACCCTCTGGGATCTTTTATATCAAGTGGACCAAAAAGTCATCAAAGAACATGGTGTTTAATGGTGTTCTTGACTCACTCACTTACAGGCAGAACTCAAAGTTACTCAGTAAATGGACAATTGTCATAAACGAGTTGTAGCCAATAGTATAATTTCGACAACGCAGTTCCGGAAACTAAACAAACAAAGGAAATTCTAATGATATTCATTTTCACTTGCCCGAGCACTGTGCCCCGGCACCGATACCAATTTTGAATGCGTGTTCACATTCGGTGCCCACCTCTGACCTTCCACCATTTTGAAACTGAAGAGCAGGGATTTGTAGGTAAAATAACTGCTAGGAGCAGGAGTTTGTGGGTAAAGTTCTTGAGCACTCGCCAGAATCGTGTGCAGACTTGTGCCCGTGCCCGATTCTGTGCCTGAGTACAAGGTATCGACCTTGTACCCGTGCCCGAGCAACGTGCCCAATTATTGGCAAGGGCACCTACAAAATTAAAAGCCGTGTTCACATTGGTGCCCGTTAGGCACTGTGCCCGGGCACGGTGCTTGGGCACCAAGTGTGAACGACGCCTTAGAGCCTAAAGCCCATTTCTTATTCGAAGGCTTTGTTCTAAGAGCAGGTGCATAACACCTATACAGCTAGCTTACGATTATGGAAGATAATGTTGTTTTAAAATTAACTGAAATCTACCTTTTTACTGAAAAATGTTCCGTAACATCAGCACCTTTTGTTCTGCTTTGCTTGTATGAACGCGTGTCGATAAACGGCACAGTATTTGTATCAAATACATTTGTACACTGATTCCGGATCATTTGGAACCTATTAACGCATATCTTTCCAAGCTAGCGATGCACACATCTTAGTCATATAAGACGAATACAAAAAAAATCTTTTCTCTTTGCCTTTGGGCACAAGTCGTGAAATGTTTTCTTATCGCATGAGGGTAATAGATTAGAAAACTAAACGCAAGGCTGATTGGACAGCTATAAAGGGTATTTTATTGCCCAATATTTCCGTTGGGCAAAACTGACCTTCATCAGGGGCTGCAAACAGCTAAGTAAAAATGGAATTAAACGGTTACAAGATATAAAATGATTAAAATAAAAAGATTAAATACGATTGGTTAACGAAAATAGGCAGCAGAAACGCTAGCCTGCGTAGCAGGCGCATGAAAATAAATTTGGGCGCAAGAAGAAGGGGGTGCGCGAGGGAGACACGCGAGGAGAGAAGGAGGCCCACGAAAATCGTTTGCCGCCCCCTATCCAATTACTTGGCAGTGTTGCGTGATCTGTCAAAAATTTTGACAGAAAGCAGATCCGTTCTTAAACATGACGATGAAAATCCTGATATTTTCTGTTGTCTGTGCAAAACAAATTTACGAATAGGTTATGGGCTGGCGTTACAAAGAGGTCTGGATTTATGTCTTACAGGAATCCTTTCAAGCCGTCTGCGAGGGAAAATGGCTGTTGCGGAAAATAAATCGAAGTCTTCATCAGATCGGGATATCTGTTGAGAAAATTAAAGAGTTTCTGACGTTGTGTGCTCTCCGTGTGGAAGAAAGCTGATTAAATTATGTGACATGTTTAGTTCCGTTTCCTCGACACTTTCAGAAGATTCCAGCGAAAACAATGTTCGCGAGACATAAGAAAAATAAGAGCCGTCTTAACTCCGGGAATTTATAGCAAGCGTCCTGCTCGTTGCTTCGCCGTGTTTGTTTACACACACTATTTCAGCAGTCTGGGTCACATAACTCGTAGTTTAAAAGGAAAAATATCCTTCAGGAGCTGTAAAACAACTGAAACCGTAGGCGAAACAATTCTAAAGCCGCTGGCAACGAAAATAATTCATGAACGTTTCAAATCACGAACGCCTTCGTCATTCAGCTGTCAGGGAGATAATTCCTGCATTTCTGGGACCCCAGAACATGTTTACTCTGATCGCGAACGCACCGTTGTATTTAGAACTGACCGAAAGAGTCGGATAAAAATAATTCTGACCGGAAAGAAAACAATGATTCAGAACAAATCGACAAAACTATTTTTAACCGAGTGACAAGATAGACAACAGATTTCGAGTCGCTCGATCGCTTACCGCTTCGCCGCTCACGGGTACAGCTCCTTGTGAAGAGAAAAAAAAATCCGCTGCCTCCCCAGGCAAACCAACAAGAAGCTTATTAAAAGGCGATTCAATTCATCCAAGACATGTTATTCAAAACTTTATGCACTAATTCATTGACAATTTGTTTACACACGCATTCGTCAGAATGTCTGGGATTCTGACAAATATTTCATGTGCTCGCCGTTGCAAACGATCTCGGGTTTCCTTTGAGTGACAGTTTTCTTGCCCAACCCAGACCGCTTATTCCCTCGGGAGCCTCTCAACCAATAGGAATTTTTCGCACTCACAGAGTGCGAGCACAAACGATTTTGGGGGGGGCCTCTCGGGCAGGCGCTCCTTTCCTCCTCGCGTGTCTCCCTCGCGCGCCCATATTCCTTTTCATGCGCCTGCTACGCAGGCTACAGAAACGCTTACAAAGGCTATTATAAAAATAGAAATAGATTAAGTTTCATCGCGCCTGTTAATCCCATAGGGTTCAAGAGTCTTGCCCTTGGAAATTAAAAATGCTTCTCTGGCCACTCAAGCAAGTTAACGCATGGACTGTCCTTTGCTCTTAGACCCCCGCGAAGGAAACTATTTTTTCGAGTAGAAGTAATGGCAGAAATATTTCAACGTCCTTAAACCTTTTCAGTGTTAGCAACTGTGGTCACGTGACTGATGACGTCACAATTAAGGGAAAAAAAAGAGCAATCTGAAACGAGCCAAGGATGGTTTATTGCGGCTGCCAAAAAACCATGCGGTATTCATTGACTTGGTGCATAGATACAATCCGTGTCCTGAATGGACAAATATCTTCCTTCATTAAAGTGCCAATAAAATGAAATTTTCGTCCCGTTTTTTATACTAAAAAATTGAAGTCCACGTTCCACTGATTCATAATTTTCCAATTTAAGTTATGGTCAAGCAACGAAACGTATATTTTTGGACGCCCAAAGTTGGTCAAAAAAGAACTTTTCGTGTCCTGGGGCCTGGAACTAGTAAAAGAAGAAACAGAGAATGCACGATCACCTCAACAAACCGTTGAGAATGGCCGAATCAGGGTTTCCAGACCTAGATCAGTATTAATACTACAAGTGAAACAAAAAAAAAAAAACCGGCAAACTGATCCTTACGTCAGAAAAATAGAAGCAGAAGCCAATAACATGGTGACGTCATCAGTTGTGCAAAAATGCCAAAAATGTAGTGTTGCTCTCATACTTTTCAGTATTTCTCGTAAACAAACCCCATTTTTAGCGGAGCACTCGCCGGACCAAAGGCCCGCCTGCTGCGCAGCCCCATACTCATAGAACCTATGCCGTCATTTTTCATGGTCATGGCTAGAGGAATGTTTCGCGGGCGCGCCTCCGTGACATGTGTCAGTCAGTCGCGCAAGGCAAACTTGCGGGCGCGTATGACGTCCCAAAACATGCGCGTATGACGCCACACGCATTTTGTAAATTCAAATATCCATAACTCACTAACGCGACGTTAAAAACAAGAAATATTTAACTATTCAACTTTTCAACGTACATAGAGTTGATTAAGCAAAAAAAAAAATGGAGTTAGGTGAACTTTAAAATTTGGGATGAAATGGTGTTGTCAATTGGAGTCAATAACAATAACAATTGTTGGAAATAAAGTCTAAATTAAAAAATAAAAAATAAAAAAACAGGTGCAAATATAATTTTAGTGTCCAAAGAAATGGATATGAATATCGCCTATTTTTGCTGTTACGGTTGTCTAATTGTTGTATACAAAAGAATTTCGATTCTTAACAATAGCGGCAACCGTAACATGTCATAATAATTCAAAATAGCGGCGCGCGAGAAATTTAAAAGCAAAAATAGGCGATATCCATATCCATTTTTTTGTACACTAAAATTATATTTGCACCTGTTTTTTAAATATTTCTAATTTAGACTTTATTTCCAAAAATTAAACGTCAATTTGTTCTGACAATGGAAGTTCCCTTTAATGACTGGATTTGGGTATTATTTGGCTTTTGACTCGCCTTTTTTGTATCGTTTTTAAGTTATTATAAATTTCTGGTGTATTGTTATTATTATTATTATTATTATTATTCGATTCTCTCCAGTTGCCGGATGTTCTACTGGGTAATGTTTATTGTGTCTCAGCCACTCCCCGTAGCTTAGAGACACAACACTTTCCTCAACAAGTGCGCAGTTCCGAGAATGGCCGATATTTGTACACTTCCAAGGAAGTCAGGTACATCTAACTTTCCAAACCAGGTCTTTGCACCTTTCGATATGCTTCCAAGAGCACCAATCACGATAGGTATTATTGTAACTTTCGAGGCTCCGTGATATTATTATTATTATTATTATTATTATTATTATTATTATTATTATTATTATTATTATTATTACTATTATTATTATATTATTATTTTAATGTGGTAAATGGTAAAATAAATGAATGAATTTAAAATAGGCATTACCGATTACTACAAACAGACATGGACGACAACAGTCAAACTAAACCACGATAATTTTTTTCAACGGGTCTACTCAAGTCTAAGAAAAACATTTCCTGGCCTATTATTAATAGAGGAATAAGGTACGTATTGTTTTCTTTCCATAAGAGAGGAAATCCTTGTGTAACTTTGACTAAAATACGTCCGTTCTTCGGAATTTCCACGCCGTCATCCCCATACAATTTACCTCTTCGACATGATCCCGAATTATGCTTTGCAATGGAGAAATAACACTGAATAATACTGGAGTAACCTGTACCTCCTTGCCTTTTACTTCGCACTCCGCACATCATAACAAACAACTGAAAAATTAATCCTGTTGGCAAATACGGCATTAAGGTTACAGTGTACCTTCGGGGGTGTCTCCAGTATAACAGCTCTAGCGTCTTAAGATTACACTTAATAGTACCTAAACCCAGATATCAAATTAAAGCTTATAGAGCTGGCTATCTAAATATGGAAACCATTTGCTAATAAATTGAATTGTCGAATTCTTTACGACGTCTAAATTCGAACGTCCGAATCAGCTTTAAAACGCTATAACTCAAAGCGATTATTATATTTGGCTAATTTGATTTGTTCTCGGGTTTCCGGACACGAAGCGCTAAAAAACGGTGTCGGCGATTTCCCATATTCAATTGCAGTGAAAAGTTACAGAATATTTTCGAAAAGGGGAGAAAAAAAATTGGAATGATCGCACGGAAATGGCCCTTGACGAAAAAATTTTCGGAATTAAGAAATTCGCTGACACTTTTTTGTTAATTATATGTTAGCCTAGCTTCTGTCCAAATTTAAGGAAAATCGAACAAATTCCTTTTGAGTTGTAGCTCTTTAAAGTGTCCCCAACAAGCGAAAAATTAACTTTGAGAAAACGGCGCTTAAAAAAACATATCGCTTAATAAACAAACTCCGCCCACAAAAGTTATACCGTCATTTCTCCGTCAATTTTTACTATTTTTCGATAATTTTTTTTGGATGAAAGTTCATTCTGCAAACTTTATTTTAACGCCAAAAAAAAATTGTCAATAAATTTTCGATCTGAAGGTACACTGTAACCTTAAATCGTTGCCGTTAAAAAGATGGCGCATTGCCCTTTCTTGTTCCGTTTTCAAAGTAAAAGCAAGCCCCATTTCGCTCAGCTCCGACATAACTTCGTTCAAACACATTTCAAAATCTTTCACTTGTTCTCCGAGCTCCATTTTGATCTTTTATCCTTTGATCGCAAGTCACGCTCAAAATATTTTGTGTGAAAATTTGATAGCTACATGTCAAACCTGTCACTCATGGTGACCACACCGCACCAATCAGGAGCCCCGCTCGTGGACGAAACGGGTTTTTCAAAATCGTGGGGTTTGCAGCCAAGCGTTCCCTCATCTACCCACTCCCACCCCCGTCCTCCGATTTTTTTTTGCTCTCGCCCCAATTTTCGCGCCGCCAGAATGCGGAAAAATTCCATTCGCACGGGAACGCTTGCTACGCAGGCTAGGTTTTAACTTGTTTTGAATTTGTAAATATAGAAATAAAATCAATTTCAAAATCATTCAAACTCTTGAACAAGAAAGATACTTTCGTTTGGGAAAACGTGTAGGTGACCTCTTTCATCCCAGCCAGAGGGTCGATTTTATTGAACGCATTAGGGGTTCACATTCGCCTTAAAAATTCACACGTTTAAATAAATCTAATAATTAGTTTTCACACATTCCTGTTCGTACCCGATAATCGCTTTCTGTCTAACGTTTTCGTTTCTGTGGGCAAAAACAGCCTTAAACTGAACAAAAATAACTATTTTTGCTCGCTCTGTTTTCTCAAGCAGTTTGTTTTCTGGCTATGGTAGAAACCCCGTGAGAAAGGATGTTGCAGGGAATGCTGTTCAGTTCAAAGATTCAAAGGACCTCGGATTTGCATCCTTGCTTTAGAAAAGTTTTTTAAATGAGTGAAAAATACTTGTTTCACATGGACGCTTAGCTGCACGGCCAAACATTTTAAAATGCTATATCTCCAGAGCAATGTTGGTGATATGAAGGACTCTCTTATTTAACTCACGTCATTCTATTGCTTAAGACAGGTTGCATTACGAAGCACTTTGCCCTTTGATAAATTTGTTTTAAATTGCATTGCAGCGTGGGATTTAAGTATATTTCAGTTGGGTCGATAAACAAAGCCGAATTCTAGAAGAAATTTTTTCATTGCGTCTATGGTCTAGCGAATAACCCTCGAATTTAGTGGTCTGGATCCGAATCACGTTCAATCACAACTGGCCGAGAAATAACTTATCACATTTAGCAACTTTGTTATTTATAAATCGTTTTCGTTTTCGCCAGCAGTTTGATTTCTGGCTATGAGAGCAACCCCGAGAGAAAGGATGTTGCAGGGAATGCCAAATAAAAGAAATTAAGGCCCAGTTCAAACGTCGAACTTCACATGTGCCGAACCTAATGCAAATGAGAAAAATCTATTGTTCTTGCTCATTTGCATTAGATTCGGCACATGTGAAGTTCGACGTTTGAACTGGGCCTTAGAAATTCTTGAAACACAGCTAAATTTTCTGTTACTGTTTCTGTTCAGTTCAAAGATTCAAAGGACCTCTGATTTGCATCCTCGCTTTAGAAAAGTCTTCTTTATAACTGAGTGAAAAATACTAATGTTATAGTTTCGCACATGGACGCTCAGTTGCACGGCTAAAAATTATAAAATGCTTATCTCCAAAGCAATGTTGCTGACATGAAGGTCTCTCTAATTTAACTTGGTAATAAAGATTGCGGCATGTATATTATTACTTGACAAATTATTTGTAACCGATAATTTCTTCGCCGAGGTTTTTTCATTTTAAAAAATTGTAAATACACTGAGTTTCTTATCAAGATATGTTCCCGGTTTCAGCCACAGCAACGCAATTATTCGGCTGTAATGGAGATTTTGGTAGTTTCTTGGTGTTTTACGGATGGTGTGATCACCAAATGACGTAAAACAAAAGATTCAAAAGACACTGAACAATACCCAGACCACAACAAAAAAGCTAACCAACAATGGCTTCCGCAACACCAAGAAACACCCGAGATTTTGAACAGAGATGAAAGAAAGCTCATCAGGTTTAACGTTGATGACAGCTACAAGACATGTTTCGATCTCTTTTGATGGAATATCCCTATTCATCAGTGAGAATAGTTTATTCACAACTCTCGATCATGGGGTCACCGATGACAGATATATAATGAAGCATCACCGTAACAGAACCCGTTTAAAAGGCGAGATATGTCTGTACCAAAATAGAATTCAGAACATTCTAGACAGTGAATGCAAACCGATCTGCTCACGTCTGCGACATATTGCATAACAACTTATGCTATGAGAAAAATAAAAGCAAGCCAAGAACCCTTAATCAATTCAAAAACCGTTTCATTATTCCATCAAATTACTATAAACAGCAAATACACATTACATAAACAACCTTTCAATCAATTTTTTGACGCAGCAAGAATCAACGACAGCTACGTATACGCTACCTATTAATTTATCTCTCAAATCTCCAAAACACTTGAAAATCCCGATGGAGGATTCCCATATAAAAAATGACGGCAGTGCTCGTCGAGATTCAAGTAACTTTTAGGGTGTTTTTCGAAAATTTCCGTCGGCACCCCGTCATTTTTATAAGTGAACATTAACATGGAAGAAGCTCTCGAATTGTTAGATGTGGCTGAAAACTCAGAGATATCTCCTTTCGTCTCCAGTGATTTTAAAACACAGAGGAGGTTTTCACTAATTCCAGGAGTGAGTTAAATTAATGATTGTTGCTTGCTTGCGATCCATCTTTTGTGTAATAGGAAATCTGCGTAGCATCCTGGCATGTTCTAGGACAGTTTATTGGCTTATGTTTTGGCAAACTCTTTAAAACTCATATTCTGGCTGATTCTCTTTTCGAAAATTCACTTCGTATCTTCCTCTTAGTATTCTTAGTATTTCGTGTCTGTCAAAGGTACTTAGTATCAGGTATGTCGGCTATTACTAAACAGTCTGCAAATTTGCTAAATACTTCCTTATCAAGTACCCCATCCAAGCCAAATTCAAAACAGGTTAAACTCCAACATGATGGTGGCAGCATTGAATCGATAAAACGGTGTTCATGGCCAGCATCGACAAGAAATAACATCGATGAGAGTCTGGCTACTCTAGACACTGACATTTCTGAATTGAAGGATTCTTTATCATTCTTGCACGGCACTACTGATGAGCTGGCCAAGAATTACAAGATCCAAGGCGAGGAGTTCAAGACTTCAAAAGGGAAAATTCAGAAGATCGAAGCAGAGAAAAACTGAGATAATGAATGATGCAATCAGCGATTCTCGTGCATATTCCATGAGGAAATAATCTTATCTTTTATTGCGTTCCCGAGCAACATGACGAGGAACCGATTGTAACTGTAAAGCAGTTTATCCAAGAAAATCTACACCTAGATCAAACGCATGTTGAGATCGAACGAGCGCCCAGACAACTGATTGCCAAATTTTTGCGATCCATTCGCATTTTCATTTGGCCATGTTTCGCCGCTCCGCAATCGCTCTTAAGGGAACTAATTTCGGAGTTGGCAAGCAATTTCCCAAAGAAGTGCAATGAGCGACGCAAGAAACTGTACCCAATATTTAAGAAAGCTAAACAAGACATAGAAAAAAAACATCCTCAGTAAAACAAAAACATCCTTGGAAATAAAAAACATCCTTAGTAACAAACATCCTTGGTAACAAACATCCTTAGTAACATCCTCAGTAACAAACTCTATATTAATCGTATTTTATACAAAGCCCCGAGGCACTTGAAGGTATGTGTACTCATCAGTGTAATCTAAATCTTTATGGGCAATTGAAATTTCAAGTGTCCAATTCGACCTGGAACACATCTCTAGTACTTGGTCTTCATGTAATAATCCCATTCAAACTATTATAAGTAGGATATAGCCATTAGATTTAATCCCCGCTACTGTATAGGCGGGTATAGTTTGGTATAGGTATAGGTATAGGTATAGGTATAGGTAATTCATTAATGTGTATTATCAATTACCTATACCTTTTGTGTTAATAAATGACTTGGGATAGTGCCTAAGGATAATTAGTGCCTTTTTAAAACAATAGGAACAATAGACCGGCCCAAACTTGCCCGCTCTATCTACATGCTGAGTTTAGAAGAAATAAAATTGCACAGTATAAAAAAATCGCTTTTTATTCCTATTTTCAGCAACATTCTTATAGCCGCTTCATCGCTAGACTCTATATCGATTTTCAGTTTCCCAGCCATCACCCACTTTAGTTTTAATTTCTTTACCGGCAGCTTCAAAGTTTAAACTTTTAATTAATTATATGCGAACACTCAACTCTAAATTTGCATGGAAAATTAGCACCTCAGGAAACTTAACAAAACAGCCAATTACATGTGCGTGCTAAAAATATAAGCCCCCAATTTGACTAAGTTCAAATAAATTTAAGGTGGTTCGATACAGTTTTCTGGAGACCATACCAACATTTTTCAATCGGCTTTTAAGCGGCCTTATCCAAGTCAGATCAACGTGAAATTTTCACCAATAACTAGTTTTGAATTGAAGTTTGGCAAGATATATTTTCTGGTAAAATCGATATTACCATGACGACGATAAACAAGAAACTTAGAAATCAGTAAAAGTGAAATTTAGCGCGTTTAAGATTTCCATGGTGTTCATTAGGCATCGGAGATCGGAGAATTCTCCGCCTACTACGAACAATTCTCCGGCTGAATTTTGATGGCAATATGTAGCTATCTTCGCTCCTTCATAATATTCTCCTGTTACTTTACACTATTCTCCTGCTTCTCAAATTCTTAATGAAAACCCTGGATTTCGCATTGAAAATCCCACATAGGCATCTTAAAATATGGTATGTGGCACATAAATTTTGCAAGAAAAAAAAATTATGTATGTTCGAATTAAAATAAATCGCAATAACATTTCAAACCTTACTATTTGTGTACTAGTATTACATTGATCGAGAGATTAACACTGGTTTTGTGAAATTACTTAATGATAATGTCAAAACGTAGCTTGATGTTATGTTATTTTGTAAACTTTGAAAGTTTTGTTTACTTTCTCTTTTGCGATCTTGAGATCTATCTTTTTTCCTAACATCGTTTCATGTGCATTTTTTGTGTAATTTTCGATTTTAATGGCTTTTGCAAAAATCTGAGAAACGGCTCGATAGATTATTTTAAAACATTCACTGTGCATGCTTACCGATGTGCAAAATATTATCTGAAAGTTTCATTGGCATTGATTCACTGGAACACCTTTAAATTTAGAGATGAAGACGAAATTCGCTCCCTAAATGCGCGCCTCGCACAAGGCTAGGATAGACTATATCCTATAACTAGAAATTCTGGACGACTGATTGTCTAAAAATACGCTTTCAACATTTTTACAATCAATATTAATTAAATTAATATTGATTGTAAAAATATTGAAAGCGTATTTTTAAACAACCAGTAAATATTCTTGTTCCTTGCTCGGTTTCCATGATGAACGTCTCAACTTGTCTGACCTTATCATCCTCATCAACACAAGACTCTGTTGTGTTTTTATGCCTTCTGTGCAAGTCACTGTTAAAACTTATACCGGTTACCCCTACACTGTATCATCAAGAGAATACCGATATGATGGTTTGTGTATCAGACACGCTGCCTTGGTGGAAAACAAACAGGATTACAGCCATGCTCCGTCACGCCTAACCAGTAATTCATAGACTGAAATGAACATTTGAATATTTCTTTGTAACTTCCGAGATTTGAATGAAACTTTGAAGATCTCGCTGGAAAACACTTTGAAAGTCACGCGTTAACGGAAAAATAACTTCGCTACGCGCATAAAAAACCTAATATTGTTTGGATATGTAACATTTAAAGTAAAATGATATTTTGTTGCTCTTTGTTTCCAAAAATGCGGTAAAATTCTCATGAGAATTCCGAATCTCGGTATGAATTTACAAAACCAACGCGTAAACTTGAAAACTCCATTGAAATTTCAAACATACTGGTCACGCGTGACAGAGCACGGCTGTAATAGCCAAAACGCAACCTGGCTATCAGTACAGTTTAAAATTTTCACTGTGAAGTTTTTGTTTTCTCGTTTTATTAGAAAGCGGGCAAAGGAAACAAGTTGCAAAAGTTACATCTCGCAGCTTTATCAGGAAATGAAGATGAGGTTACAAAATTACTTGGAAAAGGAGTTGGCAAGTGTTTTCAATTTACCTTTTTTATTGTGACTCTTCTTAATCTGATTTCTAACGAGACAGAGGAAACGGTTTAGTAGGATTTTCCAACACCCAGAGACCTATTTAACAAACGTACTAGTTAGAAGAAAGATATAAAAAGCCTACTCGCAAGCTAATATTTTACTTGAGCTCGGATTTATGACAACACTGCAGTAAACCCAAGAGAAAATTATGTGCCTCATTTTTCTCTTGGTAAACCGCATCAAGAACTATAAATAAAGCCGCATTACTAAACTCTTCCTTCCGCAGTTGTAAATGCTCCGGATTCATTCGGAAAGACACCCCAGCACAATGCTATCCTTGGTAAACATGTGGCCATTGTGGAACTGCTGATCAAATCTGGAGCTGATGTCAAATGTCTGGACATGCGAGGAGACACTCCCCTGCACGCAGCTGTCAGAGTCAACAGTGAGGCGATTGTCATAGTGAGGATTTTAAATTGTGTTACTCCATTTACTTCACTCCAGATTCTCGTCTCTTTAACTCTTTTCAGCCTGGGCTTTTTTGGAGTTTCTGAGCCTGGGGGGCACATTGTGCCCCCCCCCCCCCCCCCCTTCGTAACTTTAAGAACATAAAGGCTATGACAATGAAACCTAGAGGGTACATAGTACGTCCAAAACTGTCTCCTTTGCAGTCCGCATAATGGTAAGATGACGACATATGACGTAGTTATTAGCTAATTAGTTATGCGGCCGCCAGCTGGGATCCGCCATCTTGGATTTCTGAATTTTTTTAAAACCTCTTAAACACCGACCAAATTCACCCACAATTAATGCAAACCAATAAATACACGCTAAATGACGTAAACATATAAAAGTTATACCAATAAACATTGTTTTTCTTCATTCAAAGGTATAAATATGCAAATTTCAAAAAACATGGCTGTCAAAATCTTGTTGCTATGGAAACATCAAGTCACGTGATAAAAAATGTCATATGAAATTGTTGCCAGGTAAATTTTAGGAAAAGTCACAAAGTTTGATGGCGTTTGAATAAATATTAAGGAAGTTATGAATGTTGAAAGTTAGCGCGGGCACTTTGTGCCCCCCCCCCCCCCTCCCCCCAGGCCGAATAGGGTTAACAATGTGCCACGATTGTTGAAATATTAATTTTGGCAGGCTTGTCCAGATGGTCCAGAGGATGAGGTAGAGTTAAGTTCCAGCTTAATGGACCATTTAGCTTGTAAAATGTCCTAACTTTGCCAAGTCTTTCACTACTAATTAAGAGTGCCGATGTTATATTTTCTCTTGCACCTATGCATTTCTTTGCAAGTTGTTTGGAAAAACAAAGGAAGTTTCCTTTGTATTTGGTTTGATTTGTTTTGATTTGATTTGGCCTTTTTGCGTAATTATAAAGAAACAATGCACGGAATGATGCCACCATTCTGAAATCACCAATATTCAATATAGTGTAATCTTTCCTTACATGGCACAGAGAGCCGCTAAGAGAGAAAAATCAAAATAAACTGATGCTTTGTAATACTCCAGTAGAGAGTATTCTCAATCCATTGAACATGATTTCTAGCTATCTAACTTGGTATTTTCTAATAATTATAGTTACTTAATGATATATATATATATATATATATATATATATATATATATATATTTTACTGTCCATAGCTGCTGTTGAACAACAGAAAAAGTAATGCTAACGCCAAAGGATTTGATTCATACACGCCTCTTCACATTGCTGCCCAGCTTGACAGTGTTGATATCTGCAAGAAATTGGTAAGAAAAGTAACAATAGGGTTTTTTCTCTTAACTTGTAAAGCTACAGTGATATAGTGAAACCTCTATTAAGCGGACACTCTCTCTGGACCCTCGCTAGCGTCAGACAGAATTCCATAAAACTTTTTTTTTTATCTTGCCTAGGTTGAACATGGAGGTGATATCTGCCAGACAGCTGAAGACAAGATGACCCCGTTTGGTATGGCGGTATCCAAGGGAGCACAGTCCGTGGCTGAGTACTTCGCTAAAATTGGTAAATGTCTACGTAACAATTATTCACCGAAATGGATGTGAATAGCAGATACGATTCCGAGTTTGAGTAGCCAATCAGAGCGCGCGAAAAATGGTTGGCTTGCTTGGTAATACTAATATTAAAATTATTTACTCTTTCGATAAATGATGTTCCATTATACAAAGTTTAACCCCATTAATACTTTGTTTTTCATCTCAGTCAAGGAAAAAAAACTTAACGTGGAAAGTTTCATTTCAAATGCTGACGATGAAGGAAGCACGTTACTGCATCTTGCAGTGGACAGCGGTATTCTACCGGTAAGATAAGAGAACCACCATTCCTCAATGAACAGTAGTTATGCAATGGATCCAAGTGGTATGTTGTGAAATATTCCACGAGTAAATTAGTTGGTTATTATTTAATTAATTGATATTGGTTGTATGATATAAAAAAAATATATATATATATATATATATATATATATATATATATATATATATATATATATATATATATATTATTCCGTTTTATGGTACTTCTCCCCGCGAAAAAATGTTTTTATTTTCCCGGAAGGTTCATTCTATAGTGAAATTGGAGAAAGTGAAGTGTTGATGGAGAATTATATTTCCTCAGATTGTGTCGCTATGCTTGAAGTTGGGATCAAAAGTGCGTCAGCCAAAGGTAAAAGTGATAGTTCCTGATCACGTCAAACTATTACTTGAAAAAAAGGGTGAACAGTCAATCCTTTTTTTACAGACACCCCGGAGTCCCCCGCTGTCTCCCGGGGTACAGCGACATCCGCATAGCATGAACACCTCTATTGAATAGTTTAATTCCTCCAGTGGAGAACAACGTTCACACAAAATTAGCTCCATTTTCCTCTTACAGACAGTAAACGTAGCACCAGAAGAGAGCAAAATTCTTCACATACTTTTCAAAAATCTATGCCTCCAGTTACTGGCACCTCCTCAATATATATGGACGGGTTATTTTGCTTCAGAGAGTCCAAAATTCATTTAACCTCTACTACTACTACTACTACTACTACTACTACTACTACTACTACTACTACTACACGAAGAACTCCAGAATTCCTCATAACCTCTTTTTTATGGCGCCTTTTCAGAGTCAAAATTAAGTGTATAGTTACTACACAAATTGAATTGCCAAATAAATTGTTAACGTACGTGATGATTTTCTGTTAATGGCCTCTGTTGACGTGCTGTGTTGCAATGGAATGGTTTTGTAGCGTCATTTCAAATGTGCACTTCTTACTCGAGTTAATTTGAGAATGGGTTACGCGCATGCATTATTACTTTTAAAATCTCTTTGCTGCATGCTGACTTGCGAATGCGCTTGTGTGATGCGCTTCCCACAACATAAAACGTATGCATTATAACTAGTAGTAGTAGGATTATTTGATGATGAACTGAACAAAGGAAGCATTTTTAAATACGACTTAAATACCATCTTTTATGCCCGTGTCACATTTGCGAATAGAAACGCGACTTGCAATGACTTTTGAATCCACTTTCGTCTCACCGAAATGACTTTCGAATTTTCAACCAGGCGCTACCTACCCTACAGGGCCTGGAATCCAGAGTCTGGAAACTAGGAATCCAGAGCCTGGAATCCAGAGTCCAGGAATCCAGAGCCTGGAATCCAGAGTCCAGAGTCCAGAGTCCAGAGTCCAGAGTCCAGAGTCCAGAGTCCAGAGCCTGAAATCCAGAGTCTGGAAACTAGGTCACATGCCAACCTCCTCCCTAGTGTCTTTGGGTCAAAATTTAAAAAAAATGGCGGCAGGCGAAGATTATCATGCATGCAAGCTTATGAATGTTTTGTGAAACAGCATAAATTTGTAGAAGTTGTCGTGAACGTGTTTTGAAATTAACAACTAATGTGAACAATGAAATTGCAAACATGTTTCCGGAAAACGTGTTTCATTGAAACGTGTTTACTGTAAACATGTTTCGGTACTGATGTGAACACAGCATGAGCCGTCGGTTGGTTATCTTCAGAAACAGAAGATACGATTTGTGGCAACACGAGTGTTCTGGTGATCGTCACAATCAGGATCAATCACGGAGTCACGATTAGGATTTTTTTCACGAATTGAAACCGTAAAGTCGCGTGAGATTTTCAAAACAGAAGGCATGCATTTTGGATGCAATAACGCCATGATGAAACAACGGAGGTCCACTCCTTCTAGCTCCAAGAAACACTACTCAAAAACAGAATAAAACAAGGAGCTAAAACATATAAACTGAAAGAAGTATTGATTCCAATAGAGACACGGCAGCTTCAGACTTGGAAACTTGGACGCTTACATCCGTGATAAAGATCTACTTTCTCACAAGTCTAGCAGACTTAGAAACTAAATCACGGGCTGAGTGAGGGATTGACTAGCATTTTCATAGAAATTACAAATATTGCAGCCGATCACTATTTATCTCGCAACAAAAGTAAGCCAAAGACCTAACATATGCCAAGAGAGCTAGCATAACGATAACGGAGCTCGATATATCTGCAAGTCACATGGCAGATAAGTGAGGAAATCACCACACGCATTAAAATCACTACCGCTGCAGTGGCTTATTGTTTTTACACTCCGCGTGGTTCCGGTTAATTCTTTCTGATGAAAATGGACTTTCGATTTCGTAGGTCAGTCATCGTTTTCGTACCTTATAAATTCTCAACTTGAAGATATCGCGGGAGACGACGGAGCACCGCTTTTCTAATCTTGTATTATACGTACAACCAACTTAAAATCAAGATTGGAAGGAATAACCTTCTTGCAGTTCTCGGCCTGCACGTTTTGGATCATGACTCCGGCACGAAAAAACGCAAAGCGGTCATGCTCGCGAGCTTTCACGATCTTGCAGATATATCGAGGCTTAGAGATGAAAGACTTTGCTTTATTTAACAAGGCTTTAAAGTTAAATTGGGTTAAGCGACTCTGCTCAAATTCAGACGCTCCGTGGCAGTACATCCCGAAGTCTCTCTTAGTGAATGTTGGGGGTCCAGAGCTTTTCAAGTGTAACTATGACATCAGTCACCTTAATCTGAACAAATGCCTTCCAGCGTTTTATCATGAAATAATCACATTCTGGCAAGACGTAATAGCTTCCAACCCAAAAAGCAAAAATGATGTTCTTGAACAGATAGTTTGGAATAATAAGTTTATTAAGTCTGATAAAAAATCTATGTACTTGCAGCACTGGCGCTATGCAGGAATTCTCAAAATTAACGACCTCTTTGATACACAGCAGAACTGCTTTCTGTCCTTTGACGCTTTTCGTAATAAATTTAACGTAAAATGCAATTTCTTACAGTACTGTAGCCTTGTTAACGCCATCCCTCAAAATTGGAAAAAAACTCATTAACTGCTCCCTCGAACAAAGCTTAACACCGCAAATATTAATAGAGGAAATGACTTGCAAAAAAATTTATACTAAGCTGCTGTCTCTTCGATCAATGCCTCCGCCGACTTGTGAGAAAAGACTCTTAAATTTTGGCTACCAGAAGGATGATTTGAGAAAATTATATCTATTACCTTTTGAGGTAACAAAAGAAGTAAAACTATCAATGTTCCAGTACAAAATTATTCACAATATTCTGTGCACTAAGAGCTTATTATTTAAAATGAAAAAAGAAGACTCCCCACGCTGCCCTTTTTGTCCAGCAGATCACACCATCATTCATCTTTTCACTGAGTGCACGCAAGCCACTTTGTTCTGGAAGGAGTTTCTGGATTGGGCTTCACGCATGGTGAACTCAAAATTATCGCTTTCAATAAAAGAAATTATGTTTGGCATTATTAATAATGATTCTAAATTCTGTTTAACCCTCAATCATTTAGTCATTATAGGAAAGTATTTTCTTTACGTAAAAGCTCTTAACGGTAAACTTTACATCTTTAATGAATTTGTTTTTCTAGCTCGTGATAAAATTTGTCTAGAAAAATATATTTCTTGTATAACTGGTCACCAAAATGATTTTAGAACAAATGGTCTGTTTTCTCATCTCTTTTAAATATTGTATAAAATTCTGTTTACTTGACTGATTGCGCTCCCATTTAATTTTAGTTACCACTAATGTTTTTACTGTGTTATGTTTCCTTTTTGTCAGCTTCAAGTCGTAGTTTTCGTTTTGTTGCAAATTGTCTTTTGTGAATGTTAACTGTACGTGGGTATGTTCAACAAAAAAAAAATAGCGAAAGTACTATAATTGCAAGTTGTAAAAGTATTGCAGTGTAAGTAGTGTAAGCATCGTTTTTGTAAATATTGTACTGGTTCGTAAGTGATGTAATAAAAGAAACTTTGCTGGTAAAAAAAGAAATCGAGCTTTTCTCTCCGGATGTTTAAAAATGTAACGAGACGTTGTTAATTTTATTTTTTCTTTCAAACTCACCAGAAAGCAGAGTGAGTTTTTATGGATTTTTTTTTACTTGTGTGACGGTTTCGCAATCGAGACCGGATATTTACACATTGTCAAACTTATGAACCCGTCCACACGTATCCTGATATTTTTTAATCCGCAACTTCTTTGTTGCGGATTAGAAAATATTCGCGTCCACACGTAGCGTATTCGAATCGTATTTGCTCGTCCACACGTATCCGGATTCGCTCTAGTACCCAGGGCTCTTCTTTAAATGTTGTCAACATAGCATGCGCAATGGTCAAACTCAAAGCCAAGTTCAACTGTAAATATGTTATTAGACTTGAAATAAGTCCAAGTGGAAGTGAAGCGATAACATTTCGTCGGCCATGTTGAATATTCGAGCGGTTAAGACTGGAACCGATACTGTTACGTCAGCGTATTAAAAAATACCCGGATTCGACCGTCCACACGATGCCGTAATCGTAGCGTATTAAAATATTTCCACTCTGGAGTACGGATTCAAAATGTTGCGGATTCGTACACCGAAATCGCCGGATATGTGTGGACGGAAGGCCAATCCGCAACCAAATATATAATTAAAAAATATCCGGATACGTGTGGACGGGGCCTAAGTGTCGCATGATTTGTCACAAAACACGGTAAATGCATTAACGCATCACCTGACTTCTAGTTTGTAGCCATCTTGATTTTTAGTCAGAGTTTTCTGAGCGAAATTTTTTATCGTGAGCGGACAGCATTACTTACGGCCGCTTTGACAAAACTATTGTGATCTCATTTTTCGTAAGGGCTGCTTTTAAGATTCCCTATTTTAAAGATTCCCTATTTTAGAGATTCCCTGTTTTAGAGATTCCACATTTTAGAGATTCCCTATTTTAGAGATTCATCAATTTAGAGATTCCCCGGTCCCGTTCCCCGTTCCCCGTTCTCCGTTCCCCGTTCTCCGTTCCTCGATTCCCCGTTCCCTACTTTTATCTCCTGTAAGTTAATCTTACAGGAGTATAATGTGGTCTAACATGCATTCTTTGTGCATTTTTTGTTAGCAACATTTTTGTAAGATACTATTAATAGACTTTTTAGTGACTTTGTGGGGACATTCTTGTTGCATTTTTCTAATTTTTGTTAGATGCTATCAATAACAACACAAGAGTCGAGTAGCATATTTTTTGAAAGCGGTTTAGCAAGCGCACGTTTGTGGCCTGACAAAGCCATATATTCATACGTTGATTTAGTTAACTGAGATTTTAGAGAACGTTAGAAGAGAGAGAGAGCAATTTATTTGGCCGTATTTTATCAAAAATTCAAGCTCTCGTTATTTTGTTTATTCTGAATTAGAGTGATTCATCTGTAGTGCACGTTTGTGGCCTGACAAAGCATATATATTCTTAACTTTACATGCAAAGAGATTTTAAAAGTAATAATGCATGCGCGTAACCCATTCTCAATTAACTCGAGTACATTTGAAAGTCATGACGCCACAAAACCATTCCGTTTCAAGACAGCACGTCAACAGAAGCTATTAAAAGAAAATCATCACGTACGTTAACAATTTATTTGGCAATCAAATTTGTGTGGTAACTATACACTTAATTTTGACCCTTAAAACGCGCCATACTTTTTGCACATAACAAACTGAGCTGATTGTTCTAGGATACTAGGATATTCGGCCTCTATTTGATCCTAGCGCTTGGATCATCCTCCTTCCATGTCAAGAGGCCTTTTATGCATACTTCCACCTTTCTAGGAATCCGACAATAGTACAGCGTTCCATCTGGCATGCGCACAAGGTTCGCTGGAGATTGTTCAGTTACTGGCTGGAACGGATCACGAAGTGTGCAAAGCAGAAATTCTGGACGACCAGGGAATGGTCCCACTGCATCGGGCAGCACTTAACAGGAATGTGATGGTTGTAAGCTACTTACTGGATCAGGTAAACGTATATTTTGACCTGATTAGCCCATTCACTCCCAAGCCCGACCAAAATTAACCTTAGGCTTTTGTCACTGAAACTGAGAGGTATCGAATGGTCTTTGCGAGCATTCGATAGCCCGAAACTGTAGTATTTAATTAGTGGACGTTAAAAATATAACTACCTTATACACCATAATGTGAACATTACCAACAAAAGAAAGATTTAAGATTTAAAGGTCCGTCTAATTTTAGGAAGCCCCGGTGGATCCCAGAGACCTTCAAGGCCGCACCCCGCTGTTCTTAGCAGCGTCAGTGGATGAAACAGCGACTGTACAGTTGCTTATGGACCGGGGAGCCGACATAACACTCAAAGATGTGGAACTGCGCTCACCCCTACATGTAGCCATTGGACATGGGAATTCATCCACCATGGAAGCTCTAATCAAGGTAAAATTTATAGTTATCAGTCTTCGACGAAGATGTTTTTGTGGGAGGAGTGTATTGAAAAATGTATTGAAATTTAGTTGTTTAGACGCTATTTTAAATTTTGCAGAACGGAAAGATTGGAATGAGTGAAAGGGTCATGACTTACGCCCTGGGTCATTCTTTATTTATACTCCCATAATATACTCAGTGATGGTTCAATTCGCCCTCAAAATACGTATGTACCACAACTGTTAGTAAGCAATAATTGGTTGTAACCCAAGGCAAGCATAAACATTACATTACATTGGAACGTATTCAATATAATACATTTAATGAAAATAGGAAGGAACCAATTGTCATCAATGTTTCTCTTTTGGTTCCCCTTAGTGATAAAAATAGACTAATAAGCTTCCCCACCAAACGAGACTTTATTACATTCAAGACATATATTTTTTTCATCTTTCCTGGAAGCCGACCCCCAGAAATGGTTGCTGAGTTCCAGTGTACTGACTATTAGATAACGCTACTTGTAGTTTGTAATAGACAACGCAAATGTTAACTAAATAGCTTAACCTTCCTTCCCTCTTATTAACCCTCGGACCTTGGGTTTTTGCGGTGTTACAATATTTCGGAAATATTTTAGCTCTAATAGATAGCCTGTGATGTGTTCTACAAGATAATGTAAATATTATGGGTTATGGTGCTGCTGGTGGTCCGTGACATCATCCAAAAACACTGCCAAGGTGGCCGCCATCTTGGATTTTACAAAAACTTCAATTTTATCAGAAAAATGTGGAAATTGCAAATATTTTTTCCTAGAGTTACAAAATGTAATATAATTAAAATTTTACTGCTTTCGGTAGCATTTTGTTTGTTTTGTTCACCGAAAAAGGTAAGAAAAACGCATTTTTATTAAAAAATGGCTTGACCTCACGCTACTTATGACGCAATATCTCGTTACCATGGAATGATTTGGCTCTTTTAGCTGCGTCAATACCACCCATTACAAGCTCCGAGTTACTTGCCCTCTTTGTCAAGTTGAATGCAGCTGTCATCATGATTTCTGACATCTCTTGTTGCAGTTTCAAAGTCGAGTCCACCGATTCGGCCCCTGTCAATACCTTAAATGTCTTAAGGATAAACAAACAGCTTCATAAAACGATATGAGCTAACAATAAATGCTCTTGAAAAAATCGGCGAAAAACCTTTAGGGGGTGGCATCCAACTACCCCCCCCCCCCCCCCAACCCCCTTGTACGTCCGAGGTTTAAGATGAAGTGCACGCATTCTGAACTTTGATGCGTCGTCTGATGTCATCCATCCAGCTACAAGGCATTTTCTCCAAGTTCTTTAGCGTGATCTCTTTAGAGCCCTGCGTCAAAGGCGTTAGTGATTGACAAAGACATGACCGGATACACTCCTGTACATTACCCGGACGTTCGGGTTTGTTGCAGGTATATAATCATAGATAGATAGATAGATAGATAGATAGATAGATAGATAGATAGATAGATAGATAGATAGATAGATAGATAGATAGATAGATAGATAGATAGATAGATAGATTCAGTATTCCTTAATCGATGACAATTAAAGCGATGTCATCTGGAGTCACAAATCTAGATTTCAGATACTCAGGAGTCATCCCATGAGCCGTTTTGTACATCATAATATAGATGTCGACATCAATCTTTGGTGTTTAAATTTAGTGTCGACATCTATTATGATGTCGACACTGTTTAAGCTTACGCCAACCCAGTGCCCGGGTTAAATAATCGACATTACAGTCATAACTAGCGGACATTAAAATACAGTCTGCACGATTTTGGAGCTTCTGCAGCTTTTCAGAAAGACCGATGCCGCGGTTGCCCCAAACAACACCACAGTAATCAAAATGTGGTTGACATGACTAAGCTATTATATACATTCATTAATATATTCAAGGGTATAAGATGTCGTATTCTTTTAATTGCACCCAAAGCAGAAGCAATTTTTTTTGCAAATACTCTGTATATGACTTCACATTCCCAGTTCATGTTTTGGTCAATATGCGCTTCAAGAGATTTCGCAGATGACACTTGCATCACTGGATGATCATTCATACTAAAAGAACGCGATTCAGAAAACGTTGATAGCTTCTGCCTCGATGCAACTAACGTAAACTCAGTTTTAGTCAAGTTAAGGATCAATACACCCTGTTTAAATCATAGTTGAGACACTCACCCATGTGTTTTAAATCTGCACTGGCATAGGTTACGCTGGTTTCATCTCCATACATTCAATAGGTTACATGAATTTAACATTGGACTGATAACGTCCAACATCATATAATATATATTTATATGTCATAAGGCATCTTTATTTTGTTGTTGATGTTTTAGCACATCGAGCTCTTCATCAACAGAAACAAGGCAGCCGTTCAAGTGATATCAGATTCACTGGATACACCTCTCCATATCGCTGCCCGGTACGTTCTGCAGATCTATAATTTACGCATTGCGAATCTACAATTTACTTTGGATATTACAGCAAACATCTCAAAAGGATATAGATGGTTTTTACTCACGTGACCTTCAGTCCTTTGGAACTTAAATGACAAAGGCCATGGCGGCCATATTGGTGCACATAACAAAAGAAGTTCATTAAAATTCTTTTGTAGGTGTGCACCAACATGGTCGTGACTTAACGTGAAAACCACTTATTGAAGGGAGTTGTGTATCTTTGAATTGATTGGGCCTATACATTTGGATGATATTTAATGTCTAAGATTTTTAATGGTACAGATAGGAATTAATACTCTGTCTTGCCGGAGCAATAAATCAAAACTAAAACTTTGGAGTTGAGGGAGGGGAATGATTAGATAGTTAGATAGAATTTTATAAATCCTCAAATAGGTTATATAGAATATACACCGTTGAGGGAAGGGTGAGCAGGTTTCGGTGTCTGATATGTAGGGACTGTCGAAGTGCATCTTCTTTTTTTGGGCTTGCACGTATTTGTGCTATATAGAGCTTTATGTGATAGATTTGTCCAATTATCAGTATTGTTCTTTTTAGGTATGGCTGGCTAGAGATTGCGGGAAGACTTCTCCGCAAAAGGAATGTCCGAATGATAAATTTACAAAACAACCAGGGAAAGACACCTCTCCACCATGCCTGTCACGAAGGACATGCGCAAGTCGCCCAGCTTTTGCTGAAGAAGGGGGCCACTATGGAAAGGTTGTATGAAGATATATTGTTATTTGAATTTGATTTCTTAGCAATGCACTCGCTAGAGTGACCTATTCATTCACCTACTGACAAACGAACTCTCTCGTTAATGCGACCACCCCGTTAATGCGACCATCTTGTTACTGCAAGGCACCTGTTAATGCGACCAGCCCGTTACTGCGACCAACAACGACAACCTTATGGAGTCCGAAACCGCACTCATGGCACTCAATTAATTAATCAATGAATCAATTTATCAATCATCAGTTAGTTAGTTGATGAAACAATCATTTTTTTTATAAATTATCTGGTCAAACAATCACTTACCTGTTTTTGCAATATTGTTGTTAGTGATCACCATGACCGCACTCCACTGCACATGGCTGCTGTCAACGGCTCACACAGCTGCGTGGAGTACATACTGCAGGCTCACCCTGAAAGCCTGAACGCTCTTGATAAACATCAGGTAACTAACGTGACTGACTTCTAACTCCCAGGAGAAGGGGTACGCCCCTGTGTAGTTGTGCGCCTTCACACCCCCTCCCCCATCCCGTAATGTTCTTTTGTCTCCCTTCAAAGGAAAAACGGATTTGAGCCCACTTTTTATCGAAAGTTCAAGTCTCTGATGCGACTTAATCTAAAATTTAAGACGTCTTGTTAAGATGGCCGAGCGGTCAAAGGCGCTACGTTCAGATCGCAGTCTACTCTTGTAGGCGTGGGTTCTAACTGCCCACTCCTGACATCATTTTTATCATGTATCATAGCTCTGGTTATTTTTTTTCTCTGATCTTCAAGCTTTTGCGACAGAATTTTGATCGATTTGTTTATAAAGTGAGCAAGAGATTTAGAGTTAAAAAATGTTTACAGAAATGAGTTCTTATAAACGGTACACTTACAACAATGGACGTAAACTCGAAGAGGAACTATGAATCTTTTATTAGTCAGGATTCGTTATTATTGTACTTGTCTTTTACAACTTGTCCTATATAATGGTCTTATAACTAAATCATGTATATTACAGTTCAATTAAAGAGTGATAAGATTATGACTAAGATGAGATCGCCTGTTTTTATAATTTGTTCCCTTAAATTTTATTCCTATCACGTTGTGCTCAGAACACTGCTTTACATCTGGCTGCGACCTCTGGACATGCATCTCTGGTATCCTATCTGCTGTCTGTTAAAGAACAAGAAATCCTGTTAAACAAGTATAACCAGAATGTACTCGATCTTTCCATCTCCAACAACAAAGAAGCGGCTGCCATGGCAATAATTGAACACAGCAGGTAAGTTATTGTCAAATGGTTTTCTGTGCAGTGCATTTGGTCGTCACGCAAGGACAAGCGCTGGAGACGTCTTTACGGTGCCAATTTACGTTATTAACTCAGTTGATAAAACAATTAAACTTTTCTTGTTTCACTCCCCCACCGACATAGCACCACAGTTTCAGGCTTTAAAAACTAACCTCTTCATTCATTTCGGTAAATGGATCGGAGGGTTTTTTTTATCCCGGAGGGCGGGGGTTCTCCCGTTAATTTAAGAGGTGTGTGCCCACCGACATAGCACCACAGTTTCAGGCTTTAGAAACTAACCTCTTCATTCATTTCGGTAAATGGATCGAAGGGTTTTTTTTATCCCGGAGGGCGGGGATTCTCCCGTTAATTTAAGAGGTGTGTGCCCACCGACATAGCACCACAGTTTCAGGCTTTAGAAATTAACCTCTTCATTCATTTCGGTAAATGGATCGGAGGGTTTTTTTTATCCCGGAGGGCGGGGATTCTCCCGTTAATTTAAGAGGTGTGTGCCCACCGACATAGCACCACAGTTTCAGGCTTTAGAAATTAACCTCTTCATTCATTTCGGTAAATGGATCGGAGGGTTTTTTTTATCCCGGAGGGCGGGGATTCTCCCGTTAATTTAAGAGGTGTGTGCCCACCGACATAGCACCACAGTTTCAGGCTTTAGAAACTAACCTCTTCATTCATTTCGGTAAATGGATCGGAGGGTTTTTTTTATCCCGGAGGGCGGGGATTCTCCCGTTAATTTAAGAGGTGTGTGCCCACCGACATAGCACCACAGTTTCAGGCTTTAGAAACTAACCTCTTCATTCATTTCGGTAAATGGATCGGAGGGTTTTTTTTATCCCGGAGGGCGGGGATTCTCCCGTTAATTTAAGAGGTGTGTGCCCACCGACATAGCACCACAGTTTCAGGCTTTAGAAACTAACCTCTTCATTCATTTCGGTAAATGGATCGGAGGGTTTTTTTTATCCCGGAGGGCGGGGATTCTCCCGTTAATTTAAGAGGTGTGTGCCGCGAAGTTTCGTAAACTCTGACCCTTTTAAAGGGTACGAACTCGAAAATTGGCACCCTATTTAAGGGAAAAACGATAATTCAGAATTGAGTGTAAAGGTGTTTTTTATTTCTTTTCTGTACATGGAATGTTTAGCATCTGACTAGACATTTAATATTAGACTGAGCCTAGTGTCATTAAAACGCCATCAAGAAACATATCTTTTTCGTTTAGCAGGGTGTTTGGCACTGCAATTTAGCTAAATAAAGACAATTTAAAGGAATCCTAACCAAGGATCACAATAATATAAAAAGTGATACCCTATTTCAGGACTGAGCACCTCAGAGCGGTGCATACCTATATTTAGATCCGCTTGCAGTGCAGTGCAGTGCCGTGCAGGTGGCTAATTTATCATATCAACTCAGTTGGTATAACAAATTTTCATCCACGAAAAGTACGTGTTGTTGACGAGATCTTTTACAAGGGACTGATAACATCCCCTCACTCACAACACTTACTCGACGGATAGCTAGTCTTCTATACGTGTGAAGGTGACGTAAAAGATGATTGCCTTGTTGCAACGGGTAATCACTCATGTCCAGTGCCTGTTTATATAATGCACTACTTATCGCAATTCCTAGGTGGAAGGTAGTGTTAGACGCCTCTGTGGGCGGTGGAGTGTCTCAGATTAAGACACTAGTGGATAAAATGCCTGACGTGGCAGAGGTACAAATAATTACACGTCTGTGTATTTAGTTCTTAGACTTATCATATAATCGTATCAATAACAAAATTCTCGATTGTGATTGGTCATCCACGAGCCTATTTCTTACGTAATTGGCGCGCGGTCAACTTTTTTGTAATTGGATAGCTGTAATTGGACACCTACTATGTTGCGCGCGCGTCAATCAGGTGCACTTAATGTTCTTTTTTTCTCGCTGTTTCCTCCTGCTTTCAAACTGATAGAAAATAACCTTGACGTTTTGAGTACAAAAAACTCCACGTAGACTTTTTAATCTTGGATTTTGTTATTAATTCGATTAATTAGTAATCGAACTTCGTGTCATACAGTTCAGAGGTAATCGTGCTCGTAATTTCAAATCGCGCTCGGCCGATTTGAAATTACTCGCCCGATTACTCCCTGAATTGTACTCCACTCAGTCCAATTATTAGTTTTCTCCGCATTTAAACACGAAGTTCCGGTATAAAAGGAGCCTGGCCTGGACATTCGCACCTCCAGTCGTCAATCAGCCACTGAAGCATTAACAACTAACAAAAAACATGCGACATTACTAAGACCATTGCTAACACAATTAAAAAAAACTTTATGAACTTATATTTCTTTTTTTGCTTAGGTAAAATCTTGCTTTAATTAGATTTTTGAAGCAAAGTATATTATTTTAAAGGACGCGTAAGTTAACCACGTTTTATGACTGATAGACGCCTTAATTTGCATTTCACACTCAAAAGGTGTGAAATAAGGGGAGGAGCTAAGCCTTTTATACCGGAACGTCATACTTGTCCAATACTCTGACAAATTTACGCATAGCATTGTACTGTAATACATTGGGCTGTATTGTTCCGTTCTAGAATGTATTGTTAAACTATTGTCATGGTCATACAATACAATACAATGCTATGCATAAATTTGTCTGAGTATTGGACAACCCTCCGGAACTTCGTGTTTAATGATCAATTTGAGTAGCTATATATACCAAACACCCTAAAAAGAGTGTTTCATTACGTATACAGAAACCTTGAAGTCGGTTTAAAAAACTCGGTAGCTTCGCATTTTTTTAACCCAATTCTCGGTGTTTTGATATCCTGACGAAACACTCTTTCTCGTGTTTGATATTTTACTGCTTCTCTAATTCTTCAGTGATGAATTACATAGTTGTTCACGTACTTATGTCGCTTACGCTTGAGTTTTTCTAACAAGAATAAGAATCATGCATTTAACTGAAACTGATATTGAACAGTTCTTTAATTTCCAGTGGTTCTGTTTACAACATGCTGTACAACCTAAAGTGTGTGACTGTGCAAATGAACTTTGGTTACTGTTTAAACAATGAGCAGTATTTTTTTTTTCATCAGGTTTAAAGACTCGAGGCGAAGCCGAGAGTCAGTTTACACCTGATAATAAACACGTCCTGCCAATTTTTTCAACGACTTCAAAAACATTCCTCACAAAGCGTGTCCCCACGGAAATTAAACAACCGCGCTTTTGTGCAAAGAGGTAATTAGCATACAAGAAAAGTTCTGAGAAAAAAAAAAAAACATCTCTGAAAAATACTTGGTAAGATTTCCGTATAACCCCATACATTAACTATACATGTATGCGCTATTATTTTTATTTAGGCGTTTTATTGCTTTGGCTTTTGTTTCAGTTCTAAGAACAGTATGCATAACTTATGAATGGGGTTATACGGAAATCTTTCCGCTTGTATCACTGAATCCACTTGCTTACCTAACAATTTACACGTGGACACTGGTGTCATTCAAAATTACAGGTTAAACTGTTGGTTGCTTATTTTGTTGCAGTTTCCAAATAGAATGGCAAAATATATCTTATAACATGTGGTGAATACAAATATTAAAGTCACTTTTTTTACTAACAATACTGAATAATTACTATTCATAATAGTGTTCTTTTTAATAGATCACCGTGATCTTTATATAAATATCTCGGCGGCGATTAAAAAAAATCGTTTTCATTACAAATTTGGCTATAAATACATTGTTTGGACATTCAAACCCGCTTTTCCCCTGAGACTGATATCAAATCCCTCACCGAACTTTTCAGAATACAACAACAACAACAACAACAATTTATTTACAAATAATAATAAAACAAATTATATTAGCAACCCGCAAATATAAGTTAATCGTGGCGGGTTGCTACACACTAAATGTCATGACGTACTATTACCAGGTATAAAGGTTTGTGCACGTGATTGATTTGCCTCGTGTGATAGGATGATATGCTTATGAATAATTAATGATTTTTTTAATGTTTTTTTCAATTTCACACAAAACGATTTTCATTGTTTTGTATTGAAAGTTTTGATTCGCTTCTTAATTTTCAGCGTGCCCTTGACAATTGTGTTGAACATGAGGGTGATCCAAGTAGTGAAGATTTCAAGGTAGGTCAGTGGGGAGAAAGGGGTGGGGGGTGGGGTAGGGGGAGACAGGAGGTCAGAACCTCCCACTTTCCGAACCCTGTTCTCCTGCTTCACGTACCTTTTTCTCCCGACTTCGCCCTTTTACGCGTTGCTCCCGCTCAGCGTTTAGCATTTCTCTCCCGCTTTCCATCCTGTTAGAACTCGTGCTTCCCACCCTTTTCTCTCTCTTTTCCGCCCCCTATTCTCCTGGGCTCTCGCCTCCAGTACTGTTCCCGCCCTCTGTTCTCCTGGGCTCTCGCCTCCAGTACTGTTCCCGCCCCCTATTCTCCTGGGCTCCCACCTCCAGTACTGTTCCCGCCCCTATTCTCCTGGGCTCTCGCCTCCAGTACTGTTCCCGCCCCCTAGTCTCCTGGGCTCTCGCCTCCAGTACTGTTCCCGCCCCCTAGTCTCCTGGGCTCTCGCCTCCAGTACTGTTCCCGTCAACGATTCTCCTGGGCTCTCGCCTCCAGTACTGTTCCCGTCCCCTATTTTCCTGGGCTCTCGCCTCCAGTACCGTTCCCGCCCCCTATTCTCCTGGGCTCTCTCCTCCAGTGCTGTTCTCGCCCCCTATTCTCCTGGGCTCTCTCCTCCAGTACTGTTCCTGCCGCCTATTCTCCTGGGCTCTCGCCTCCAGTCAGCTAAGGCCCTGTGTACTTTAAGTAATGATCCGTATAAGAAGGATAGTGCTGAACGGCAATGCACGATGGAATGTCAACTAGTGATCTCATTGGCCTAGACTAAAAAACCGCTAAAAAGTTAAGGTTCAAGGTACATTTTGTCTAATTTTTTTTAAGGTTTCAAGTAATTTGAGACCCAATCGCGCAACATGTAATTTTTAAAAGATATTGTATTTTGGGAACTTCATCATAAGGGCAAAATTATAAGCTATTGCCTTCTGCTATTCGGAAAGAGCCAATGCCACTGAACAATGAAAATTGCTATCGTTCTTATGTGGAGCATTACTTAATTCGTTCTAAAGGGTCTCCGTTTTCATTTCATAGAAACACCGTAGCAAAAACCTTAATTAGTTGTCCACACCCTGTCTACACTGACTTGTGTATAATACGATGTATGTAAGTAATGAATTGTGTTGACCATTTGATAATCAGATAACATACAATTTGCGGCTGATACAAGGAAAGCAGAGCACCACAAGTTCATTGGAGCATTCCCTTGATGCACTCAAGGTAAGATTTGAACTAAATTCACACTTTGTTAGAGTGAATTTCAATATGAATGTTCGTTTAAATAGTTGTTAAATTAACCTTTTTAACTGCTAAAGATGCCCAAATGCAAACGCGAATTGACAAAATGTTTGTTATTTTCCTGTATTTTGTACATGTTTTGTTTGTTTTTTTAATTTCATTGTTTTCTTCTCTTCTAAAGACTATGGCTGAACGACGCAGAAAGAATTGTTTGACGCATCCAGTGTGCTATGTTCTCATGAACATCAAATGGTAAGTTGTTATTGGTTTATTTTTTTTTGTACTTGTTTTTGGACATTAACAATCCGAGATCTAATCTCAGTTTCTGAGGTTTCTGCTGGAACCGCAGTGATCTAATTAGTTAATAGCGCATTGGAGTGTCTGGGCCGAGTATAACTCTTTGTTGGACTAATATCCCAAACAGGAATAATGTATACAGCCGTTTTTAGTTGAAAGTCGCGTGATAACTCTTTGTTGGTCTAATATCCCATACACGAAGGATGTATACAGCAGTTTTTAGTTGAGTGCCAAGTGTATCTCTGTGTTGGACTAATATCCCATACAGGAGGAATGTATACAGCAGTTTTTAGTTGTGTCGAGTGTAACTCTGTGTTGGACTAATATCCCATACACGAGGAATGTATACAGCCGTTTTTAGTTGAGTGTCGAGTGTAACTCTGTGTTGGACTAATATCGCATACAGGAGGAATGTATACAGCAGTTTTTAGTTGAGTGTCGAGTGTAACTCTGTGTTGGACTAATATCCTATACAGGAGGAATGTATACAGCAGTTTTTAGTTGAGTACCGAGTGTAACTCTGTGTTGGACTAATATCCCATACAGGAGGAATGTATACAGCAGTTTTTAGTTGAGTGTCGAGTGTAACTCTGTGTTGGACTAATATCCCATGCAGGTGGAATGTATACAGCAGTTTTTAGTTGAGTGTCTAGTGTAACTCTGCGTTGGACTAATATCCCATACAGGAGGAATGTATACAGCAGTTTTTAGTTGTGTCTAGTGTAACTCTGTGTTGGACTAATATCCCATACAGGAGGAATGTATACAGCAGTTTTTAGTTGAGTGTCAAGTGTAACTCTGTGTTGGTCTAATATCTCATACAGGAGGAATGTATACAGCAGTTTTTAGTTGAGTGTCAAGTGTAACTCTGTGTTGGACTAATATCCCATACAGGAGAAATGTATACAGCAGTTTTTAGTTGAGTGTCGCCTAGGTACTTGGTGTATCCCTGATCATAATATATGGTACTTCATGTATCCCTTATTGTAATGTATTTAGATCTATTGCAGTGTAATTTAGGGTCGTATTACAGTATCTAGGGTTGAAGCACTGATTTTAGTATTTAGGGTTAAGCACTGATTCCAGTATTTCCAGTGTAACGAAAGGGTTAGTTCTTATATATGGTCTGGGCTGGCAGCATGTTATCTTATATCCCTTAAAAATTACAATTTCCGGCAGCTAGTCCTCGGTGGTACAGTGGATAGTGTGCATGGAGTAGATCATACGGCCCGGGTTAAGTTCGATTCCCCATTCTGCTGTTTTTATCTTCTTTTTCTACTGAAATAAAAACTAAGTGTTTAAATACAAAATAATAAGGGATACACCAAGTACATACCGAGTGTCGAGTGTAACTCTGTGTTGGATTAATATCCCATACAGGACGAAGGTATACAGCAGTTTTTAGTTGAGTACCGAGTGTAACTCTGGGTTGGACTAATATCCCATACACGAGGAATGTATACAGCCGTTTTTAGTTGAGTGTCGTGTGTAACTCTGTGTTGGACTAATATCCCACACAGGAGGAATGTATACAGCAGCTTTTAGTTGAGTACCGAGTGTAACTCTGGGTTGGACTAATATCCCATACAGGAGGAATGTATACAGCAGTTTTTAGTTGAGTACCGAGTGTAACTATGTGTTGGACTAATATCCCATACAGGAGGAATGTATACAGCCGTTTTTAGTTGAGTGTCGAGTATAACTCTGTGTTGGACTAATATCCCATACAGGAGGAATGTATACAGCAGTTTTTAGTTGAGTGTCGAGTGTAACTCTGTGTTGGACTAATATCACATACAGGAGGAATGTATACAGCAGTTTTTAGTTGAGTACCGAGTGTAACTCTGTGTTGGACTAATATCCCATACAGGTGGAATGTATACAGCAGTTTTTAGTTGAGTGTCAAGTGTAACTTTGTGTTGGACTAATATCCCATACAGGAGGAATGTATACAGCAGTTTTTAATTGAGTGTCGAGTGTATCTCTGTGTTGGACTAATATCCCATACAGGAGGAATGTATACAGCAGTTTTTAGTTGAGTGTCGAGTGTAACTCTGTGTTGGACTAATATCCTATACAGGAGGAATGTATACAGCAGTTTTTAGTTGAGTGTAGTAGAACCAAAACCAATGTAATCACTCTGACTGGCAAATCACACCAAAGGCACAAAATCCAATGAACCAATCAGACCTCGAAACAAATAGATTAGGTAGCCGGTGCCAAGCGCGGGAAAATGCTTGCGAGTAAGTCACGATGTCAGTCACGATTGGTTTTGGTTTTACTTCTGATTGGTTGAGAAGGTTGCGCGCAACCAAACAGAGCGTTGCAACTCCAAACGCGAAATTACTTTCGAGACTCAAATGAAAACCAGTAGTTATTAGTTTGCGATTTATTATGTTTCAGACGACGATTCAAAATTGCCGTTGACATTTGTCCAAATTATAGCTTAAACAGTAATTCCTTTGGTGTTGCTAATTTAAAAGAACTGGGGCCAGTTGCATAAAAGTTGGTCGTACGACCAGGCCGTACGCCCGACGTTTCCTTAACTCCTGACGTTGTTAGTCCCGAATTACGTCAAATGTACGTCCGTCGTTAGCTGGGCGTTGACGTCGGTTGCACCAGCTAGTCGTTGGTAGATACTAATAAAGCCTGACGTGCATAAAATCGCAAAGCTAAAATAAATTGATTCTCAGCTGAAATTGCCATATTTCGCCTTGTTCGATGTTCTATTCGAGGTTTGATTTCTTGGACCATTTCTAACAGTTCATTACGGCGAAACTGATATCTGGAGTACAACAGTTGTTCACCAAGAAAGTCCAAAGGGTTTGTATGATCACGAAATAATTACTGACCGTCATCCAAACCCATTGTTTTCTGTCTGCATTATATCACCGAATGCCGAGAGAAAAATAATACAAACTGTGTGAGAAAAACGGGTGCGGTCTTTTTTGGTGGCAGGGAAATTATCAGGGGTAATCTTACACGTGCCAAATCGGCACACAGCATTATTGAAACTAAAACAAGCTGCATTATTAAAAATAATGCTGCGTGTTTTAGTTTTAATAATGCAGCTAGCTTTACATGCATATATCCACTGGTGAAGCACTTTCCCCCATATTTTTTACTAACTAGAAACAACCAAAAACACCACAATAAGTATTTTTAATGCAAAGAACATTCCTAACTTACAGTTTCCGTCACTTACAACATATTTCAACATTATCCTCTGAGCATTTTCAATCCCCTTCACTCGTCGACACACCGATTCCTTAACAACGATAAGATCGGATTACATACAACTACGCAAAACCAATGGAATTGCAACGACTGAAAGTAAGCCGACTTACCATCATGTTCGTCCGACTTAGCAGTAAATGTTGACTGAGTAAGAAACAATTCTTCCTCCGAACTGCTTTCCCAGCAGCTTTCCGCCATCATTCCAAACAACAATGAGTTGACTTTCACAAACAACTGTGTTTGTCGAGCAATATGCAAATTGACATCAACCTTGACAAACAAACAGTCGATAACTCGTTTCTGGTTGCATTTTTCACACGTACATGTCATGTTACACTCATGAAAACAATAGCTTATGTAACCGTTACCTTGGATAAAAACATCCATTGAATGTCATGAATTGTTTGATTTCTTGTTTTCCACAAAAATACAAAGGGGCGGCGGCATTCGGTGATAT
The DNA here is from genome assembly GCA_022457155.1 of Cladopsammia gracilis. NCBI lineage: Eukaryota > Metazoa > Cnidaria > Anthozoa > Scleractinia > Dendrophylliidae > Cladopsammia > Cladopsammia gracilis. The sequence goes on along the minus strand of JAJGOT010000466.1, from coordinate 195,600 downwards.
AATTGCACACAGAAAACAATGGGTTTGGATGACGATCAGTAATTATAATAGATAATTACTTCGGCTCACAGCATTATTGGATATAATGCAGGCAGCTGAGGCCTGCGGCCTCAGCTGCCTGCATTATATCCAATAATGCTGCTCGCCTCAGTAATTATCTATTAAATACTCGTTCTCTTCGAATAGCACGTCGAGTTTCACAAATTTGCAGAAGGAATATCATACGCGCCATTTTGGAAATATGCAAGTGAGAGCTACGACCATGTTACGCCTTGCATACGCCTACCCCCCATTAGTCGTAGATTTTTGTCCTGATCAACGTTGGGCGTTTGACAAGGCCCAAACGGGTGCAACTGGCGTAAAATTAACGCTTGGGTAAACGTCTGACTTATGTGCTTAGTCTCGGGTGTACAACGTTTATGCAACCAGCCCCTGATGGTTTGGGAGGGCGCAAATGTGTGCCTTTGTACTATTTAACTCTTTTATCTCCCAGAGTTAATCATGAAGATATGTCGTGCAGTACTAACTTTTGTGTCTGTGGACGAAAACCTATTGTGTGACCATTCAAATAAAACCTCTTCAGCAGTACTGTTGCATGGTGCCATTTGTTCTCACTTTTGAGTCTGTTGATGAAATCCTATGTGTGTCGGGAACTTATTGTTTATATTTTACGGATTTTCTACAATATTCGCCGCGATTTAGTTTTTAACTTTTAGTATTGAGCCAGTGGTATGAACTTAAGCGGTTTTCACCGTTCATACCCATCATCCCCTACGGGGATTAAGGAAAACATGTGCTGTTGTAAAAAAATGGCGCCGCCATGTTTTTTTTGGCGCTCAAGTTTTTGTTTCGGTTCACCCTAAGTTCTTCCAGGACGCTTTCAATTGAGTGTAACGAGCAACAACGTTTTACCTACTGCATTCTAATAAATTGGAGTTGAAACGTCAGTTCGTCTTGCGATTGATCCCGTCACAGTAAAACGTTGTTGAAAAGAGTCTCCAATGGAACGATTTGGCTTTTATGTGCTTCTAGTTGTCTTCGAACTGTCGTCTGTGAGACTTAGCTTGTGTTGACTTCAAGTTGCCAGCCCAACGGTGAGGTTGAAAGCGTGTTTGCTTCAAGTTGTCTTCGAACGGTGAGACTAAATTTGTGTTGACTTTAAGTTGCCAGCCCAACGGTGAGGTTGAAAGCGTGTTTGCTTCAAGTTGTCTTCGAACAGTGAGACTCAGTTTGTGTTAACTTCAAGTTGCCAGCCCAACGGTGAGGTTGAAAACGTGTTTGCTTCAAGTTGTCTTCGAACAGCGAGACTCAATTTGTGTTAACTTCAAGTTGTCAGTCAACGGTGAGTTTGGATTTGTTTGCTTCAAGTTGTCTTCAAACGGTAAGACTAAATTTGTGTTAACTTCAAGTTGTCAGCCAACGGTGAGTGTGGATTTGTTTGTTCCAAGTTACCAGCCAACAGCGAGTTGTGAGTTGTCATTGAAAGGATATTATTTTCAGTCCACCAGTCAACTTATTCGTTTGTATTGATATTTCTGGCGAATAAAAATTGTCAGTTATGAGTGCTGTAGAGGATAAAAAAACAGGAAAGAACTAAGGCTAAGCAGCAGGTTACTATAGCCTCACGAAGATTAAACAATGCAGTTGGCAGGAGTGTAGACATTGATATTTTGACGGCCCTAATGGTAGAACTCGAGAAAGCGTACGATGATTTTTGTATGATCAATGAGGAATATGAAACCCTGGTTTTGGATGAAGAACATGTAGAGCATCAAACTGTCAATGGACTAGACATACCTGCATATCGGGCAAATGTGAGTGAGGTTTATACAGGGGCCAGAAATGCCTATGCTCAAGCAAAAGCATCTAAGACATCAAGTGTTGCTCAATTAGATTCAGGGTCCCCACCCGCTGATCCCCTCGCCCATCCACTGGAAGGAGGTGCTGCTTTACCCGTACAAGGAACAGCTCAGCTGGGAGACAACTCTGACATCAGTCAATCTGTCATCCTTGACGCTCATCCCGAATTTCAGCCAGATTGTGTTGACCCTGTGGAGCTGGTCAACATCAGTGAGAAACATGCATGTTTCAGAACCCAGACAATTGTTGCAGAATCCTTAACTGGTGGAAACCTGGAACGTCACGTAGAAAACTTCATCTGTGGAGAAGACATAGGAACAGAAATTACCCCACGCTGTTGTAGCTGTCGTTGTGGCAAGGTCCGACTGTTGGTCACAGCTATTCCTTCAAAGGAGAACCAGTTATCCTTGGCTAGTGGATCCAATGATCTTACCCGACAACTATGGTACTGCTTTGGCTACTCTCAAGAATACCGAGCGAACCCTCGGCAAGGATGAGAGGTGGGCAGAGACTTACCGGAAGCAAATGGAGGACATGGTGGAACGAGGTGTTGCACGGAAGTTGTCTCAGGAAGAGTTACAGGAATGGAGTGGACCCAAATTTTACATCTCCCACTTGGCAGTAGTCAATACTCGGACACATTCCACACCAGTACGCATTGTGTTCAATTCCAGTCAAGTACATCAAGGGATGTCTCTTAATTCCTGTTAAGCTAAATGGCCGGCCTGTTACATGAACAATCTAATTGGCGTTTTGCTTCGCTGGAGAGAGGAACAAGTAGCTCTTGTGGGAGACATTCGTAAAATGTTCCACTCTATCCACCTGAAGCCCTTGGAGCAACATTGCCATCGGTTCTTGTGGCGTGATCTAAGAATGGACCAAGGTCCAGATGTGTACGTCATGACATGTGTCAATATGGGTGACACCCCAGCCGCGGCTATTAGCACTGAAGCCGTGTTCAAGACAGAAGATTTGTTTGAAAGTGACAGTTCAAAAGCTGCTAATCTCCTGAAGAGATCCAGCTATGTAGATGATTTGATTGACTTTCAGCCAAGTACACAAGCAGCCTTGAAGATTGCCAGTGAAACAGAGAACATGCTTGCCAAGGGAGGTTTCGCAGTAAAGTGTTGGCAATTCAGTGGAGAGTCAAGTTCTCGCACCGGCAATGAATTGTATGCCAAGAATGACACGGTCACTACACCTGATGGTCCTGTTCATGCGCACACAAATATGTTGAAAGGAACTGACAGCAACTTGAGAGTGTTGGGTGTTGGCTGGAATCCAGTGGAAGATACTGTAGTGTTTGAAGTAACTCTCAATTTCAGTAAGAAGAAGAAAGGAATGCACACAGGCCCAAACCTCAAGAAAGCTGACTTGCCTCAAGCCCTACCACTGGTGTTGACAAGAAGAATTGTTCTGGGACAAGTGATGAAGATATTTGATCCCCGCGGACTCGTTTGTCCCTATACCTTGCTGGGAAAAATTTACCTTCGAGAAACATGGTCTCAAAAGCTCAATTGGGACGATCAGCTGCCAACTGATCTCCGTGCCAAATGGGTTCACTTCTTTTGCACCCTGTTCCAGCTCGAGCAGCTCAGTTTGGATCGTTGTTTACGACCGCTCAACACCATTGGCCGACCATGGCTCATCATCTTCAGCGACGGAAGTGACCTCGCCCACGGGTTTGCAGCATATGGCAGATGGCAATTAGACAATGGTGACTATTGGTGTCGACTAATTATGGCAAAGTGTCGTATTGTCCCAGTGAATAAGTTGTCAACTCCCCAGATGGAGTTAAATGGTGCTGTGTTGTCCAAACGAGGCAGGAAGGTCATTGAGAAGGAGATGAGGTTTGACGTCGAGAAAGTGTTACAAATTGTAGACTCAGAAACTGTTTTGAACATGATCAACAAGACCAGTACTCGTTTCAAGGTGTACGAGGGAGTCAGAATTGGGGAGATTCAGGCCGCAACGAATGGTGATATGTCCTGTTGGGCCTGGATATCAGGTCACCACAACACAGCGGATTGGTTGACGCGTTATGCACCCCTGAAGAGCTGAATAAGGGATCTCACTGGTGGAATGGCCCCCATCCTGTACCAGCCCATAGAAGAGTGAGGACTCAAGTTTGGTCTACAAAAGGAAGAACCACTCCCAGGAGAGAAGAAGATTTGCAGCACAGCCGCAGCCACAGCACATCTTCCTCTGATCGACTATTCCAGGTTTAGTGATATCAATAGAGTCATTTGGGTGGTGGCAAGATTGAAGAACATTGCTAGAAACAAGACCTTCAGTGCAGGAAATGCCATGCTACTAACCGCACAGCACTTGAAAGAAGCAGAGGACTTTGTCGTGATGGATGTTCAGAAGTCGATGGAATGTGAGTTGAAGAAGAGTAGTAGCAAAAGGGGCAAAGGAGGTCATTATGCCAAGCTGAAGCCTCTTCAAGATGTCAATGGAATATGGGTCGTTGGACAACGTCTAACCAGGTACAACGCGATGACGCCAGACTCGTCTCTTCAGAAGCTATTGCCCGCAAAGCATCCAGCTACACGTCTCTTCATGCAACTTGCTCACCAAGCAGGACATAGAGGACGTGATGCAACCCTGGCCCGATTCAGGATGTACTTTTGGGTACCTCATGGGAGCAAACTGGCAAGATCGGTAAAAAATGAACTGTCAATTGTGCAAGTTACGAGATGCAAGATTCCTGTGAGCAACCAATGGGATTACTGCCAGAAGCGAGACTGAAACCCTCACCTGCATTTAACCACGTGATGCTTGATCTGTTTGGTCCATATACAGTTAGAGGAGAAGTCCAGAAACGTATAAGTGGCAAAGCATATGGTGTTATGTTCACAGATCTGGCGATGAGGGCTGTGCATATCGAGGCAGTGTTTGGATACGACACCAGCAATTTCCTGATGGCCCTCAGCAGATTTGCAAGTCTCCGTGGATGGCCAGAGAAAATCTACAGTGATCCAGGTTCTCAACTTGTGGGTGCAGAGAGGGAGCTCAAGGAAGCTTGGCAAAGGATCGATCCAGAGTTGTTACAAAGAGACTCTGCCCAAAATGGGTCAACCTGGGTGTTTGGTCCTGCTGATAGTCCCTGGTATCAAGGAGCAGTGGAGTCATCTGGAAACGTTGGACAGAACTGTATGCTCCAACTCTGGTAGTCGCAATTTTCGTCCCGGAGATGTAGTGATTGTTGCAGACAAGAACACTCTAAGAGGAGATTATCGGTTGGCCCTTGTGAAAGATGTGTTTCCAGGAGAAGATGGCAAAGTGCGCAAGGTGACTGTCCAGTACAAGAGCTATCGCACTGGGGAGAGTGTTCATGAGTACCGTTGCGCAAAAGACGCTGTAGTCTCAAGAGCAGTCCAGCGTCTTGCCCAACTTGTCCCAGTGGACTAGAGTCTGAAGCCAAATTCAAGAAATGCAAATGATATTAAGGATATTGATGACAAACATTTATCTTGTGACACTGTAATTTGTTCCTTCTTACAAGTTGTATCGCAGCGACCCCCACCCTCTCGGTGTGTCGGGAACTTATTGTTTATATTTTACGGATTTTCTACAGTATTCGCCGTGATTTAGTTTTGAACATTTAGTATTGAGCCAGTGGAATGAACTTAAGCGGTTTTCGCCGTTCATACCCATCATCCTCTGCGGGGATTAAGGAAAACATGTGCTGTTGTAAAAATATGGCGCCGCCATGTTTTTTTGGCGCTCAAGTCTTTGTTTCGGTTCACCCTTAGTTCTTCCAGGACGGTTTCAATTGAGTGTAACGAGCAACAACGTTTTACCTACTGCATTCTAATAAATTGGAGTTGAAACGTCAGTTCGTCTTGCGATTGATACCGTCACACTATGGTGTGACCATTCATATAAAACCACTTCGGCAGTACTTTTAAGATGTTACGATTAGGATTTTAAGGTTTTAGCGGAGCTCTGCGGGCCGAAGGCCCGCGCGGAGAACCATACTCATAGAACCAGAGAACCATAGAACCCATGCCCGTCATTTTTCATTGTCATGGCTAGCGGAATGTTTCGCGGACGCGTTGTGTGCCCGCCGGCGCCGTCGCTTAGGGCTTACTCGCGGGCGCGTAGACCATCGCAAAACATGCGCGTATGACGTCACACAACAACCGGGATCTTTGCAATTTCACGTCACCTGGGAAAACACTGCTGTGTTTAGCGGAGAAAACCGTTTAAATTAAAGTCGTTATTCTCCTGCGTTTTTTCGGGGTTTGCTACTCAAGACAGGGATACCACTTATAGGATACTCAGAAGCCGCTATAGTAGAAAAAGAAGAGCTTTCAGGAATAAAATCTTGTTTCGAGGATGGGAGCAATGCGGGGAGATGTTTGTCACTCTGGGTTTCAGATTCAACTGAAGAAGCGCAGATTTAAAGAATTTCCAAGCAGTGGAGGGACTTAAAGGTAAAACAAAATACATTTTTCGATGGGAATTTATGTTGATATCAGTCTGTGATTGACTTTTTCTTTGTGTTCTCGCTAGTTTTGGAGAATTGTTTATAAACGTGCTCAATTAAATTCAGTTGTTTTGATTTCTTTCATAGGAGACATCTCGGCCTCGATGAGCTATAAATGGTTCGCGTTTTGCTTTTAAACATAAACTTATGGAGATTTGATTAAATTTTTTTGAAAGAAGATTGTGTTGTCCATTTTTGTGTTTGTTCATTCATTACATAGGGTGAAAAACGAGTTTATGTAAACAAAACAAGACTTGGATTTTATAGTTCTAAACTTCACTGACGTGGTCTTATGCAAATATGTTTGTGTATTGTTTCCAATTTTGATTTCCAAATCAGTTTCTCGGACAATTTTTTTATAAGCAACAGGTGTATTTTATTTAAAAATTAGTCGTACTAGTTATTCTAGACGGAGAAAAAGTTGTTTCTGTGAAATTTTGTACGGTCTAAATGTACTGTGCAAACGGTCGCGTAAGTCTGCTTTTCAGAATTGATAAAATTAAAAAAAATCGCGTGGTCGTCACTTTTATTCTTGTTTTCCGACCTTTCACCTCAGTTACGTTTATCATCGGCTTTCTGTTGAAAGAGCTACGCTGTTAGGCTCAGCCTATTATAGATACTAGTACGTTGGCCATTGTATAGGAATTTATTGTACCTGATTATTTTTACCGTGTATAAATAATGATTAAAGATTAAAGAAAGATTTTGCATGGTACCATTTGTTCTTACTTTTGAGTCTGTTGATAAAATCTTATGGTGTGACCATTCAAATAAAACCTCTTCAAAGGTACTTTTGCATTGTACCATTTGTTTTAACTTTTGAGTCTGTGGATGAAATCCTATGTTGTGACCATTCAAATAAAACCTCTTCATCAGCACTTTTGCATGGTACCAATTGTTTTTCGATATCTTACAAAATATAATTTGGGATTTTTCTTCTATTTTGATCTTTCGTACTCGTGGGAGTTAAAGGGCTAAACTCACACTTGCTGATTTATTGTGACACTTTATTGTTTGGGTCTAACAGGAAGAAGTTTGGTTGGATAACATTAATCATCAATCTGTTGCTGTACTTCGCTTTTCTCCTTCCCTTCACTGCTCTCGCTGCTTATCTTAAGATCAACATTTGTGAGCTGTGCACTTACAGCTTCTGCAATAACTCAAAGAAGATTCCTGCAGATGAATCAGTAAGTGATCTAGCAGTTAATTTATTTTTCTCTTTTTAATTACTGAGTAACGACGTTTATTCATCGCCGGTGATGATTACCTCGGCTTCAGTTTTGAATTGTTGGACTAAAAGTAAGCTATTTCATGGGGTATTAAACTACGTACCTGTAAAACGGACTAAAAGCAGCAATGATAACTTTTTGTCGCTCTTCTACATATACGACAATCAGTCAGGCTAAGTAAAACAGTTCCGTATACTGAACAATTTTACGCTACTATTTTTGTGCTGAAAATGGGAAAGATATGAGTCAAACAAACTTCGTACGGGGGAAGAGGGGGAAGGATTTTTGTAGCTAAAAGCAATAAAACAGAGCGTTTAACAGAACACAACAAACACGTTTAATTCCATTATGGCGGCGAGCACATGTCTTTCTTTGCCCATGCGCACTACAACGTACTCCAGGCATGCAATCCGTGTCACAAAAGGGAGTTGTAACCCCCTCAACCCTCCCCGTGACCTAGAACACCAAGAGTGAGATATCAAGTAAATTCTTGAAGGGGTAACAAACCATGTATCAGTATGTATCTTGGCGTTTTTTCAAGACTCAAGCCCAGGGAAAAAGCTGAAAAGAAAAATGTCCCCCATTTTATAGGTTTTCCCTATTCACTATCGTATAGTGCCAGGTATAAAATATCCTTTGTCCATCTTGACAGGAGTGGCACGATGAACTTAATACTTGCAATTCTTCCAACAAGGTAACACAAAGATCTTTATCTACACAGATAAAAGTACTGTATTTTTAAGGGGCAATGCAACGTGGATGGTGCTGCTTTTTGGACAAAGCTATGGTCTTTAATCATCTCCCATTTTGGTGTCTTTTACATGAAGCTTATATGCATGATATTTGTTTTGGTGCTCAAGCTCTTTGTTTCCATTTTCGAAATGTAAACAGCTCTTTTTTAATAGGCGGCTCCTAGACTGCGGAATAATCTACCGAGAAATCATGTGTATTACTCTTTTACTGAATAGTTTTTATATGCTTTTAGCAACTAAGATTATATCAATCATTGTCATATAGTATTGCTTTGTTTTCCCTTTATTTCTATATTAGTTCTTACTTTTTTACATTGGACAAATGTGTGTGAAGCATGCGCAATGCCGTCAATTAAATTATTATTACACAGCTAATGTGATGTACATTGTTTATTTACCGCATGTAGACTGTCGAGATTCTGCATTACGTTGTCATTGCATTCGCCTCGATTCACGTCATAAAAGAATTAATGCAGCTTATCAGACAGGTGAGGATGGATTAAATTAAATTTTAAAATTATTGGACATTTAACCCCGTCCAATAAAAAAAAATAACTTCATTAGAAAAATGTTTCTCACAAACAAATATTCGCAAATTTTCTTCTCAAACTCATTAATAATTCTTGATCAGAACACAAAGGAAATCAATACCGTAAATTTATATAGATTTTGGCGATTTTATTCCTTCGTTTTTTGCGCATTTAACGATCAGTTTGAGAAGCTATATCAAACACTCGAAAGAGTGTTTCATCAGGTATCTAAACGCCTTGAAGTGGGTTAAAAAAACTCGGCTGCGCCTTTTTTTTTCAACCCACTTCGCGCAGGAGCCACGAAGCTTCGCGTTGTTTAGATATCTTACTTGTTTTAAAACGCTCTAGCGTAATAAATGTCTTCCTAGTGACCTTGGAAAACCTTCGGAGAACGTGCAATTCGTCCGACGACTTCGATAATTATTTCTTGCACTGTGTGGAGATAATCAGTATTCTTTCAACAAATAGTAACACAGGCATTGTTTAATGTGGTATATTTTACATTCATAAACATGTAAAAATAAACGATAAAATCATCGAACGACGTTTCGGTGTCGTCATGACGTCATTTTCAAGTTCAAAAGGATTAGAATAAACTGTCTGAATAAATGGGTAATTTTCTAAAAAACACTGTGCTACTGTGTCGGTGGGGCAGGGGTAATAGCGGAGCACTTGCCAGGCCGAAGGCCTGGCTGCGCAGCCCCATACTCATTGAACCAGGACCTGTGCCCGTCATTTTTCATGGTCATGGCTAGCGGAATGTTTCGCCGGCGCGCGTGTGCCCTCCGTCCGCGTGTGCCCTCCGTCCGCCGTCGCGCAGGACTAGCTCGCGGGCGCGTATGACGTCGCAAAACATGCGCGTACGACGTCATGTTGAAACCAAAGCGAGGCTTTGTTTTTCGCGCGCTTACACGGCCGAATGTCACGTCAGCTAGAAAAACACTTTGATGTTTTACTGTGAATTTACTAAGCGGAGAAAACCGTTTAAATTAAAGGCGTTATTTCCCTGAATATTTTGCGGTTTGCTACTCAAGACAAGGATACTAATTAAGGGATACTCAGAAGCCGCTTTAGTGGAAAAAGACGAGCTTTCAGGGATAAAATCTTGTTTCGAGGAACTTCATGTACCTAGTTTTTATCAATGCGGGAGATGATTGTTTTCTACGGAATTCAGAACCAGAAGCGGAGATTTGAATTTCCAGCAAGCGAGGGACTAAAGGTAAAAAAGATTACAGTTTTCGATGAGAATTTATGTTGATATCAATCTGTGAGTGACTTTTTATTGGTGTTATTGTTAGTTTTGGAGAATTGATTTTAAAACGTGCTATCGATCTCTTGAATTTCATCGAAGAAAGCTTGAACTCGAAGAGCTATAATTAAATGGTACGCGTTTTGCTTTTAAACGTAAACTAATGGAGATTTGAATATTTTTTTTCGAAAGAAGATTGTGTGGTCCATTTTTATGTGTTTGTTCATTCATTAGATAGTTTGAAAAGCGATTTTATGTAAACAAAACAAGACTTTGATTTTATAGTACAGTTCTATCTTCACTCGCATCGCCTTATGCAAATATGTTTGTGTATTTTTGCAATTTTTGATTTTCAAATCAGTTTCTCTGGCAATTTTTGACAAACAAAGAATTACTGTATTTTATTCGGAAACTAGTGGTACTAGTTATTCTAGACAGAGAAAAGTTGTTTTTGTGAACTTTTGTACGGTCTATAAAAATGTACTGTGCAGACGGTCGCGTAATACTGTTTTTGAGAATTGTTAAAATTGAACAATCTTAATTCTTGTGCTTCCAACCTTTCACCTTAGTTAAGTTTCACCTTAGTTAAGTTTCACCTTAGTTAAGCTTGTTCAAAGTGCGACGCTGTTAGGCTTGGGCTATCTATATATATATATATATATATATATATATATATATATATATATATATATATATATATATATATATATATATATATTATGCCGAACGCCGAACGCCGAACGCCGAACATTGTTCTCATCCTTAACAGTAAATAAAATTAACCAATTTGAATAAGTGCTTATACCCTAAACACTGTAAATCAGTGCTACAGTACTTAGGGTTAACCACTGATTGAAATTGGTTAGCTTATAATACTGTTGTGGGTGAGAACATGCAATGTTCGGCGTTTGGCGTTCGGCGTTTGGCAAATTACCCCTGCCGGTGTTGGTGGGGCAGTATTAAAAACACGAACGTTTTACCAACTGAGTAGTTTATAAGCTAAATTTGCCATCGCAAAAAGATTCAATAAACTGACTTTTGCCTCTGGCGAAGGACTGGCACTCGAAACATCAATTTGGTTTTAATTAGCTTACCTAGCTATCTGAAAGCATGGAACAGGTTTATTTTTGATGGACTAATTGATTTGTTTTACTGGTTTTGCCTTTCTGCAGCGTCTCAGCGTGACAACCATAACCAACTTTATAATTCAACACATTGATACACTGCCCAAATATGGTAAAAAAGTTATCGATATGCGTTATGTCTACATGACATATAACCAGCGATGGCGGTAAATTTCGCATTTTGAAGGAAAATGAAAATGATTCTGGCGAAAAAGTGTGTGAACTGTTAGTTAAAAAAGGGAAAAGAAAGAAAAAAAGAGAAGAAAAGAAAAGAAAAGAAAAGAAAAGAGAAAAATACTGTTCACATGATTGGACAAAAAAGGCGCGAAATTTTCGCGTTGTCGCGGTCGCAGTGTTGTTTCTTGGCGTAGCTGAATGAAAACTGGTTCAAAGTTTAACCGCTCGACAAGAAGTGAATGACGGAGCACAATTTTCGTGAAATTACTTTGGTAATCACCTCTGGAATATGATATAGACTAGATGTTTCCTCAGAAAAGTTTCTGATCTCGTCATTACGACTGTGGGAGCTAAAAAACGAGCATTCCAAGTTTGTAAACAACATTGATCGACTCAGCTTGTACTTCGATGTTTGAAAATTTGGTGCTTATGGAAGGGACTAAAAAGCCAAATCAACTACAGGTACGATGTTTTAACCGTTTCTTGTATCCTTTAGCTGTGAATTTTTGTAAGCTTTCTGTCCACGCTGCAGTTCTTTCCGACTTTTCGCCGCTATGTTTAGGTTCGTAGCCGTGTGTTTGTTCAATTTGTTTTGATTCTGAATTAAACTTTTTAAGATACGAAATACTTGTAACTAAGACATTCTATGCCATTTTACTGTGTTTTAATTTTTGTAGTCACTACTTTGTCCCGTTCTTTGAGTAGACGAAAGCTCTTCGTAGAAACTGTCAACTGATTGTGTACGCTAAATTAATTTTAGCTTGGCAAAAGTTTCGGTATTCATTGCTTGTGCTTGTTGTTTAAGAAATGGTGTGAGGTAAAATATTGTAGTTAGCCTTTTTAGTAGTAGATAGTGATTAGATTTAACCTTGTTAGTGTCGAGGTAGGTCGAGGTAGGTCGAGGAAGGTCGAGGTAAATCATTAATATGCATTAGTGGATAGGTGCCTATGGATTAGGTGAATTAGGTGTCGAGGTAAATCATTAATATGCATTAGTGGATAGGTAACCTCATTATTAAAACCTAGGTAAAAAGTGCGTTCCGCGTCCTTTTCAAAACAACAGAAACAATAGATTTGTCCAAACTTGCCCGGACCATACCAACCCTGATTGGATCTTAAGATTTTGTATTGTCTGTTTGAATAAAAAGCGCAGATTTTACGAGAGCGTCATTCCTACAACCAGATTTGGAAAACTTTTTTTCGATTTTCGAAACGTTATTACGATGGCTTTTTTTACCAACGTCGATGCTTTTCAAGCTGCTTTGAGCCCTTGTTTGTGTGTTCAGGATTGGGAGATTTTCACCAACTCTGTCTTAAAACCTGAAGAGTGGTTCCCGATGGCTTATGCAAGGCTCGCTGATTTGACTGTGCAAGAACTCGAAGTAAGTTCTGCTCTTTCAAATTGAATTTTGTGATCTGTTGCTTTCTTACTAGCGTTGATTCACAGCTAAGTTGTGGTTCTGTTCTTTTACAGCTTCCATCGGATCATTCCGCTGAAGATCTTTTCCCATCTGAGGCTATTCCTGAAACCACGATAATGGTAAGTGAAACGCTTTTAAGTTTGCTAAACTTTCTTCCTATAACAATTCCCACTGAGAAAACAAACGCGCTAGCGAAACGTTCTTAAGTTAACTAGTAGATTTCTAAACTTTAGAGCGCGAATTTTGCGATTAGATCATTGAAACATTGCTTTCAATAACGGTTAAAGAATCAATTCTCTCTTTTGATCGCATTTTTATTCTCTTATATCACAGGCGTCAACAGTCCGGCACAGTTATCAATTTTGATAACCTCGACAAAAACAAACCATTAGCCAATCGCTGCTCCAGTTTTCGTTCACGTGACATTAGTGCGTAGCAACAGTCTTAAATTCAATATGGCGGACGATGCGACGGGAAGGAAGGAGTTTATAAATCTTATAAAACATTACAATGCAATTTATTCGACTGAATTTGAAGCTGCATCACAGCATATTGTGGAAAAGAAAAAGAAACGTATCGAACATACTATTATTGTCCACAGTTATTTCGAATAGTTTCATGTTTCGATTTCCAAATCAACCTCGTCTTGATTTTTGATGAGCAACACTGAAATGTTACGAGTAAAATGACAAAATGAAGGTAGACAACGGTTATTCTGTTAATTCTGTTTATTGAGACTGATGTGATAACATTGATAATTGTATTTATTCACTCAAGCTTCTTTTTCTTGGAGGAAGCTGGCGAAGCTGGTTGTTCAACAGTCTGTAAAAAATATAAACGAAACAACAGTAAATACATTTTGGTTTTACAAAGGGCAATACTGCTACTATAATGACGTTTTTGATTTGCATGGTCCAAGCGGAGAGCTGAAATTACTTTTAATTTACATGTGCGAAGCGTGTTTAGGAGCAAAACCATCTCTCACTATGAAATGAAAATTAAATATTTATTGTCAACAGTAAGCGACTCTCCTCTGTCCCTCTGGTTATATACTGAACATACAAATAGCTTACCTCTATAGCCATATCTAATCCCTCCCTTCCCATTTCTGCGATGGCCAAATTAATCTTACTTCGACAATTATGGACAATTATGCAATCAGAACTTTTCTTCTGACATGAACTGAACTATCCAACAAAAAAAACACTTGTAACCAAAACATTGTCAATGAAATTCATGCAAATCACACTTCTGAAACCAAATCCATCCTATTCATGCCCACTGGCACACAAGGTGGCAAAAAAAATATATATTCTTTATACAAAAAAATATTTATATATAAATGCATGCTACATTACAACAAGCATATAATGTGAGCTAAGCTAAAGAATGGTTTCACAAGTAAGCACACATGGTTTTATAGCAATCAACAAATCAATAACTTTGCCATTAACATCATGCATATTTACCTCTTTACGCAAGAGTAAGGCATCCTCAGTGGTAGAGGAACAATCTTTAACAAGTTCTTCTTTCTTGACAGGGTTACTCCTTGCCTCGGTCAATCTGTCTGGCCAATTACTGCAGTAATCAATGAGGGGAAAGTTAAATGATAATTACTCAACACACAATTTGCCCTTCTTATCTCAAATAAGTAATGATTTTGCCTTTAATTTTGCCCCTTAAAAATGGGTTGGTTACTAGATCATACTCGCTTTCATATTTTTATCTCAGTACGAGTTTCCTGATATTGAGACCGTTCTCAGGTTTTGAGTATTACACATGTACAGTAAATATATCAATGGTTTAACCAGATATCTCTTTCTAACTGTAGATTGCAAAGTACAGAAATTTATACTGACACCAGTTTTGCGATGAATCTCTTTGGGAAAATCTAAATCTCATTATCTGGATTCCAAAACCAATTATGTGCTTTACAAAATTTCATGTGCAAATTTTGAACCTTCACAATCTCAATCAGATGCATTCATCTAATGAAAATCCTGATTTTGGGAATCATGACTGTTTGCTTGACAGTAAATTAATGCTGTCTGTGTTTATGAAATTGGTACATGTACATGTAAGTTAGGCATTGTTTTGTTCTTCAAAAATAAAAAGGTATTTTATCCTGCTTTTGGTGACCGGACTAAGAATCTTTCTTTGAGAACAAAAGTCATGTTGCCAACATGAACAAGCCAGATCGTATGATTGAATAGGCCATTTCCGAGTTACCATTTGCCTCTTTCTCAAAACGAGTCTTCGTGCGAAACCATTCAGATGCAAATCAGTTTTACTCACAAGTTCATTTTCATGCAAATCAAACTCATTTTCATTTGAATGGTTTCGCACGAAGCCTCATTTTGAAACAGAGGCAAAAGGTAACTCGGAAATGGCCTATTGTTATCGCAGATAATCTATTTTCTTAAGTCTTGCTCATTTCAGTCATAACGTCAATGTAAGTCATAAAATTTGATCTCAGATTATCCCAAAATATGCAACATTAATAATTTATGCATAATTAGGTATAGCAGATAATACAACATGATTGCACGACTTGAAATACATTACATGTACAATGTACCTTGGTGCAAGTGTCTCATCCCTTTGTAAAAGAACATCACTGGTGCCAACCTCCGCACAACATACACTAGTAAGGATGCTTATTTGGGCACGATTGTCCTTTCGCACAGTCCACTTCTTCATTAAAACTTGGTCATTGTCAATTGCCGTCAATAGGTCATTTTCAGGCATGGTGGGCTCTTCCATTGTTAACCCATCAACCCATGACTTCATGGTTGTGTATTGCCCCGCAGTATGCAATTTCCCATACATATTGACAGCCATTTTGCTTCGTGCAATCGAGTACATCACAAGGTTTGATCCAAACATTATTGGACTAATGAAGTTTGGCCTCACTAAACCATACATATGGTCAACAGCCATAACTTTTTTGACAGGTTTCGTACTGCTATCACTCAACCCATTGACTACACTTTTAAGGACAACATTTTGCGACGTAAGCCAAGATTCAGGTGTCACTGTTAACAGATCACAAATGTTCTTGCAACTTCGGTCGCAATTGTCAGCTTTCATGTTTTTCCTCTCGAGGGAAAAGATAGTTTCAACTAATTTCAAAAGTAGCTGTCTATCAATTTTTTTCACAGATGAAAATATATCGTTAGGATCAATAAAAACAAGACCAAAACGAGAGCAAACGTCGTGACATAATGCTTTTGCTAATTCCTCATCAATAAGATGCAAGTTCTCTGATAATTATGTTGTGAAAAATATCACAAGAGGTGTTCTCAGACTAGTCTTCTTCTTCTTCCCAGGCCTACTCTGGGACCTTAAGTCGCCTTAAGTCGCCTTAAGTCGCCTAAAGTCGCTTAAGGTCGCCTGAAGTCGTTAGGCTTAAAAAAGGCCTGCACACCTTAAAATTGCCTTAAAAGGTTTCACTTTTGCTATTTCTTGAATATATAATAATTTTATTGCCCCAAATCTCTTTTTATTTCCCATATATGATTATATACTGCAAGGGTATGGCCCCATGCAGTACAACACCATGCTTCAATAGTCATGCACCATGCCCTAGTTGCTTCAATTATATTTGCTGAACCCTATAAAGGATGGACCATTTTATTTTTGAGGGGGGGGGGGGGGGCAAATACCAAGAAAAAAAATTCACGCACAGATAAAGTATAGAAAAGTATGGAAACATCACAAAAAAATTCTTGCACAGCCTCAAGATGGTAAAAGAAATTCATGTTTGCTAAAACAAAATGCCCAACACCCCACCCTAAAAATAAAATGGTCCATCCCCAAGGAGGGTACACTCATTCATCTTCAAAACATTGACAGCTATTTCTGTAGGTTTACTTATATTTCATGGACAAAGTGTTGCTGAAAGGATGAAGTTGTGACTTATATTATAATCAACATTTAATATGAGCAACATCATAAAAAAGAAACACTGCTGATCAGCAGTCAATACTGATATACTGTAATGGTGCAGGCATTCCTTCACCTTCAGGGTATTATAACAACAGTGAGAGCTGTTTTGGATCACTAAGATCACAATAATTTGAAAAGTATTTTGGGTTAAGCCCAATTATTGCTTATCACTTTTACATTGAGCAAGTAAGCTTGAAAAGATCATAAGCTTAACCAAAGGCAATGTAACTGTATACAAATGTACTTAACTTTTAAGCTTACTTACCCAACGTGAAAGAGCAACCAAAAATGGGCCATTTCTCCCGCATACAACCTCTAAGCTGCGTTCTAGCCATCCAACATTATTCTATTTACAACCAATCGTAACTGAACGTTTGAAAACTTGAAACTTCTTTACAACTTGTATAAGCTTATGTCATCTTCTTGACAGTTTGATGAAGAAAAGAATTTAAATCAACCTATACGCTCAAGATTGCAAAATTTGCGTTGATTATGTTACTATGATGGCTCTCTGTCACAAAAGTCAAAAGGATTTCTTGTTATCAACCATTAAGCAGGAAGGTGCTAAGGATTTGCAGCTGCTTCCAGCAGGAAAATTTGCCTCACTCGAGCAAATATGGCCGCCACATGTTTTGACCACGTGACTTCTTTTTGGATGGATGCCTACGCGCGCGGGCGCGCGCGCACTCATGTTCAGAAAATTAGCACTCAATTGATTCGGCAAACAAAGCCAAAGCTGAAGTGTTGCTGTTGTTGAAATTGAAACACATTCCCACTTTACAGTACAGCCTGACTAGGCTTCGTGGCTCCCTCTAGGCTACCACTCACGTGCTTTACCTTCGTGGCGTAGATTGTCAATCAAGCTGGCCTGGGATTTTTGAAATCGTTCTTGTAGCCATTGACTGGCTTCCTGCTTGTATTGCGAAAAGAAAACTAATTCCGACAACTCAATTCAAGGTAAGGTAGATGTAAATTTCTGAAATTTATTGGTTAAGCGAGCGCGGGCCGGGAGCTAGTCGCGCGCGGGAGGAAAAGAAACGCGCGAAGCATGGAAACCATCTACGATTGGAAAGGAATTCTGGGAGAATCAAAATGGCGGACGCCAATGTAAATATTGTCAACTCTGTCATATTTGCTGTGCATTCATTTGTGATCCATTATTTTCTGGAAATTTTTGAGGTAATAATTAACTTCTACACGGGTAAATCTGTCAACAGCCTCATCAGTAACACTATTTATTTTTGTTTTGACAGGTTAAATTAAAATGTTGCCAGGTGGAAAAGTGTGAGAGCATTTCGGGCCTGGAAGCAGAACTTATCAACCCTGCTACAAAGTCTCCTACGAGGGTTCGGTTCCCTGTCAGTGGAACATCCAAGTTTTCAGGAGCCGGACAAATAGTTGGAGAAAATGGGAAAGATGCGCTATTGAGAAGGACCCTCGCTTACGGTACCAAATATGATATTGGAATATTCTATTGGACTAAGGCAGGAGAACAACAAATTGGCTGGGTGCCTGACCAAACAGTTTTGGATGTCGTTTGTCAAGCTTTCGAGCCAAAATTGACTGTGCAACTGCCTCAACAGTGGCAGATAAATTAACCAAATTTATGTAATATGTGAAATCGAGAAGTGATTTTGAATTAACTAATTCGATGCCTTTGTTCATTGTTGTATAAATAAGTGAAGGAAAATGTATGTTAGTTTGATTCAAATCAGGTATCCATTTTTAAGTGAAAACGTTGGATTTTTTTCCCCAAGATTTTGTTTGGCAGTGTGTATGATCTTTATATTTTTGTATGATTATTGTTTTTATTGCAATATCTTAAAAACATTTAAGCAGCTAACTGAATTTTTTCTCATTCTAGATAAGTAATATTGTTCCTGCCTCTTGTTTGGCTAATTAATGTTCATAATACAATTTAGCATTCATATTATTTATATAATGTTGTTGTTGTTATTGTAATAATTTGAATCTCAGTATATCTAAAAGGGGCTTTAAAATCTGGAAACTGGAGATTTACGGTCACTTAAGTCTATCTGAGACCAAGTGAACTGATTGTGATAATTTTGCTTATTGAAATATGAGACAAACTATCATGAATGCCAGGATTCATGTCAGGACTCAAGCTGTAGCCCTAACCCTAACTCTATGTCTAACCTGAACTGGCGTCCTTGGCCGCAAACTGACTTAAGTCCTGACTCAATCGGACCTGGCTTGAATCCTGTCTCATATTTCTCTCCAGAGAGCAGTGGCTTGGTATTTAGGTATAGTGATGAAGAGACTGTCAATAACTTTTGTTTCATCAGTTTTTAGAAACACTTTTATGTTGCCTGAAGTTGCCTTCAGTCACCTTAAGTTGCCTTAAGTTGCCTTAAGTTGCCTTAAGTCGCCTAAAGTCGCCTAAAGTCGCCTTAAGTCGCCTAAAGTCGCCTTAAGTCGCCTAAAGTCGCCTAAAGTCGCCTAAAGTCGCCTTAAGTCGCCAATATTTTAAACTTATTTTTCCTTAAGTCGCCTTAAATCGCCTTAAATCGCTTAAAGTCGCTTAAAGTTACGGCGACTTAAGGTCCCAGAGTAGGCCTCTTCCCCACTCGCCGTATCACTTCCACTTGCCACATCAACTCGTTTCCGTTTCTTAGTCAGACTTGGTCTTCCAACCTTTTTGTTGCAAATACACGAGGTTCCTTCTGTGTGAGGCTTCCAAGAATATGAAGTACATGTATTAGCCAGACCAGGAGTAGGTTCTCCTCTTGAAGCTGACTCTCTTAGGCAATAAAAATGTCTCACACATGACTGACAAATATGTGGTGGATGTATGAAGTCATTGTCTTCTTCAATATCGATGCCATAATCTCTTCTAAATTCATTCTTGAAATTACCTTTGGCTTTAGCACTTTTTTTGGTGGTCTTCCCACAAAATCGACAAAGGTTTGCTATTTTCCTTTTATGTTCATCAGATGCCATCTAAATTCCAGGTACATGGAGCAAGCACCAAAACCTACAGGATCACAACCAGCCGGTTAAAACAGTCATAATTGTTCAAGGGCAGCATTTGGAAAACGGTTAAATACAAAACGGTCGACGTAAGGAACAACAGATTCGAGTGTAATTCCCTAGTCAAGCCTTATTAAACGGAGCACACAACGACTAGACTTTCAATAAAGTCCTTCGTCTTATTTATGGCCCGCCGGGACGAAGATACCCCGAATAATAAACAGACAGATAACAGCAACGTTGAAAACACAAAATGGCGGTTAGTAACGGAATTAGACCGTGAATCAAGACCACCCCATGCACTTTTTTCCTACAGTTTGCATTCGGATAAATAACAGTTGCATCGAAAGAAAATAGTTTGAAGATCAGCTCCATAATTTTTTTGACTGTGACAAAATTATTTTACTAACCTAACCTTAAAGGCAAAGTTGAAAAACCTACCTCATTTGAACGTGATATTCCAACCGCCCTGTCACTTCTCGTGCAAAAATTTCACATCTATCATTCCGTGGTGACCGCCATCTTTCTTGCACTTGAAGAACAGTGCCCTTTTCACCAATCTCCAATAGAATTATGGGTACATAAGGCGAGCAATACCGAATAAAAAACGAACAACACGAACGGGGTACGAAAATCTTCGATTTCCAAAATGGCCGCCATGTTGTGACGTAACGTGGTTATCAAAATTGATAACTGTGGTCAAGCAACGACCTTTTGCCAACAAACGTGGAAGCTGATTTGGTGGTGGATTTGAGCGATTCGGTGAGTTTAATTTTTCCCAAGTCAAACTTTGAAAGCTTTAAAGTTAATTTTCAGTTGAAACAACGTTAATTATACGACCTCACACAAGCTTAAACTGAACTAAATTTACATAAAAAATTAGCACCTCTTTGTTCAATGAGTTAAGACACGATAAGACATACCCACAGGATTTATTTAAACTCGAACCTATGTTGAAATACTGTTTTTTTGCTCTACAGCCGATGACCACGACCGAATTGCGAGACATTGAGAATATGGAACGCTTGGCACTAGAAAATGTAAGCCATGTACAATTTGCGAGTGAATGTTTTATTGTGACTTCAACGTTTCAAGTGTTCTAAACAATTACGCAACTCCATGCTTTGTGATTGATTTATAAACCGTTGGCTGAAGCTTTGAACGTTCAACAAGTGTTTTGATCTTTTCATTCAGGTATCAAACAATGACGCGCGATCTGTAAGTGTCGTAGAAGATGATTTGGAGGAGGAACTGAGCGATTCAGTAAGTTTAATTTTCCCCAAGTCAAACTTTGAAAGGTTGATTTTCAGTTGAAACAACGTTAACTATGCGCCCTTACACAAGCTTCGCTGACCTCAATTTACATGAAAAATTAGCACCTCTTTGTTCAGTGAGTTAAGGATACAATAAGTCTATTGAAAATCTAGTTTCAACCATGTGAATAACTAAATAAGCAAACCTTAATCGAAATATCTTTTGCTCTACAGATGACCGCCGCCGAATTGCAAGACATCCAGGATATAGAGAATATGTCGCCCGGCAATATAAGTTGAATATCAGTTTTCATTTGTCCGAAACATTTAACTTTTTGTTTTATAGCTAGCTATCTTTTGTCCCGTTTGTATAAAGCGTCCATGTAATCTACAGGTTTTGTTTTCAACATCGCGTAATTTTCTTTGCTGGATTATTGTTGAATGTATTGTTATTTGTTCAAAGACTCATGTTCTGTTCTTATTTTCAGTGGCTGGGGGAGACGAATCAACTGCCAAATTGGAATCCACAAACCGTAAGTGATTTGATTTATTGTACTTACTAGTTTTTTGGAGAAAATAAGTTATCAAGTCGGTCAAACGGTCTGAACAAAAGCTCAATTCTCGTTTCATTGTTCATTGGAACTAAATTCTCGTTCGCTTTTGTTGGTAGAGAATCAATTAAGTTATCAGAAGCGATTTGATTTAAAGCTCAATTTCCGTTTACTTAAACGTTTTAGAGACATGTTATCAACGGAGTTGTTTTCACGCATTCGCGTTTTTTTTCTGAACTGTTTTTAAAGTCTTGTTATAAAAGCATTTGTTTTTTATTCGATCAAAAGCACAATTCCTTCTTTATCGTTGACCGATCAAACACTCAACTCTCTTTTTTGTTTTTGATGAATGAATCAAATCTCCTTTATGCCTGACCGAGAGAGAACTGGGTAATTCAAAATGGCGGACGAAATCAAAACAAACAAATCCATATCTACATATTTTTAAGATACTGTTTGTGTAGTAAACTTGTTTGAAATTCAATGCGCAAATCTATTCGTTCGTAGAGGGTTATTAGACTAAGACTAGTTAATAATATTTTAGGGTAGTGGAGGTCCACCCTCGGCAAAGAAACTTCGAAAAGAGCATCAGTGCGACACCTGTGGCAAGACCTTCGACCGCTCAGACAACTTAAATAGACATAGACGCGTTCACACAGGCGAGAAACCGTACGAGTGCAACCGCTGTGACAAACGGTTCTCAGACAAATCTGCTCTCAATCGACATTTGAAAGCTCACGAGAAGCGAGCCGCCGAGCGCGCCTTCACCTGTAACACATGTGGCGAAACGTTCCACAGTTACGCACCCTACAACGCTCATACTCGCACTGCACATCAATCTTCACAACAACCTACCACCGCCACCGTTAGCCGTAAACGCACCGCCGCTAAAACCACAGACGCGCCCGCTGCCAAACGAACAAAGAAGACTGTTGTACCAAGTACGAGTACGACCCCAGAACAAGCTCCAGCAACAAGTGCTGAAGACGCTGCTGTCAGCTTGAACTGGCAAGAAGATTCAGTTCTGATTCCTTCGAACTTGGTTCCTAGCAGCGAAGCAGATATTGCTCAGATGTATCGTCAACACTGGCCCCAGATCCGCACCAGATTCAGCAGAAGGAACCGACTTCAAGATTGGTATAATTTCCGTTTGGCCACCATCAGTCCCGCTGCTTTCCGCGAACAGCTGAGTCGTATCTTCACGGATCAAACGACCGTTTTCAAGGTGAATTTCGCTTTTGGATTCACCTTGCGAAACACCGAAACGGGCGCACTACAATACCATCACCCCTCGGCCAACAATAATTTGGTGTTGGAACAGCCGTTCCTGATTTCAAGTCCAGACGAATTAGAGCGCGCTATACAAGAGATCAGTAACATCGATTTCTTAGAGTGGATTCGCCAGCAGAGGCCGAACAGTAAATGGGTCGTGGATCTCACCAGCAACATTACTTGGTTTGTGACGAAAATCCGCGATCACCCCATCGGTCGAGGAAAATATCTGCCCGGGTACATCGTGGACAATCGTGGTATTGACGCCTTGGAAAGCAATGCACAGACTGGCAAACCCTACGAAGATAACTTGTGCTTCTTTCGCTGTCTCGCGCTCCACAACGACTGTCATACCAAAAATTTAGAACGTGATACAAAGCACTATTACCAACAGTACAGGGACGCTGGGATTTGCGGTAAGAAGTTTCATGGGGTCAAGCTAAGTCAGCTAGACGAGTTGGAGAAATTGTACGACGTCATCATTCAAGTCTACAGTCTCGCCCTGACTCAAACCCACGGCGAAGACGATTCTGATGAAGAAACTAGACCTGACATCGCTGCTACACTCATTCGCCGCTCGCACCGCCATTACGATAGTACTCTTTACTTGAACTTGTACGAAAACCATTTTTCGTATATTAAAGATCTCACCCGCTACAGTAAATCGTTCTGTTGTTCGCGTTGTGGAAAGTACTGGAAGCGAGCGCATAATTTAAGAAGACACGAGCAGACCTGTGACTGGAAAGTGCAGCTGAAATACCCTGGTGGCGCCTATCACGTTCCTAAAACCGTTTTTGAAGAATTAGAAGACGAAGGCATTATCGTACCGGAAGAAGGTCGTTACTTTCCTTACAGAGCCACCTTCGATTTCGAGTGCTACTTCGATAAAGAAGACGCGAATCAACACAAGAACACCGAGAAATTGACGTGGCTATCATCCCATGTACCACTGAGTGTGAGTGTCTGTAGTAACGTGCCTGGTTACCAAGCGCCCAACTGTTTTGTGTCTAACGGCGACCCGAACCAGATGCTTGAAGATTTTGTACAGTACCTGACCGAGATCAGTACCAAGAGCTCTTCTCTGCTACGTGAACAGTACGCACCCGTGTTTGAAGCACTCAAGACAGCAAGAGGTCCCGAAACGCGAGAAACGGACGAAGATCGACTGGCACAAATGCTCGTAGATTTGCAAGAAGGAAATGAAGAGTCTGGTAGTGGTGAGAACGAAAGCGAACAAGAAACAGAAACCGGAGGAGAGAGCGAAGATGAAAGCAGAGGGATCGATTTGATGGCAAGTGATGATGAAGGGGACGAGGAAGAGATTGAGTCAGAGAACGAAGAAGATCGCGCCTTCTTAGATGAAGAAGTGAGGGAAGACGATCCGTCATTTTATAGAAGATTTAACGTGGAACTTGACCCAGGCGTAAGACAAGAACAGAGGCAGAGACGAGAAGAGCTAGCAGAGCTGGAAGATTTACTGTTTGGAGAAGAACAGACCAGCGACCATAAAGTGTTGAACAAGCTCGAAGAAAAACTAAACGCATACATTCAAGAACTGCCTGTCCTTGGCTTCAATTCTGGCAAGTATGATCTCAACGCTGTGAAAGAATTTTTATTTCCCCACCTCATTGAGACTCAACCAGTCAAGTTCACCGTCAAGAGAAACAGCAACCATATGTGTCTCAAGACGGAACACCTCAAGTTTCTCGACATTACCAACTATTTAGCTCCTGGGTTCAGTTATGACCAGTTCTTAAAGGCTTACGAATGTCCTCAAACGAAAGGTTATTTCCCGTACGAATGGCTTGACAACCTGGAAAAGCTAGAAGAAACATCATTACCTCCCCACGAAGTTTTTTACTCAAGCCTGAAGAACGCCAACATAACAGACGAAGAGTACGCCTATTGCCAACAAGTCTGGGAAGAAAACGAGATGTCCACATTCAGAGAATTTTTAGTCTGGTACAATAATCTCGATGTGTTACCTTTCCTGGAGGCAGTAGAGAAAATAAGTCAGTTCTGGCAAGAGAGAAAAATCGACATGTTTAAAGATGGCATTTCTGTTCCCGGTCTCACCTTAAAGTATCTCTTCTCTTACCTGTCGCCGCAAACGTATTTCAGTCTCTTCGACCAAGCAAACAGTGACATGTATCACCTTATCCGGGACAATAACACAGGCGGGCCTAGTATAATTTTCCATCGCTACCACGAAGCTGGCAAAACGAAAATCAGGGAAGCGGAAAAAGGCCAGGCTGCTAAGCTGTGCCAGAAGATCGTGGGGTATGATGCAAATGCTTTATACCTGTGGGCTGTGATGCAGAACATGCCCACTGGAAGCTACACAAGAAGAGTGGCAGAGAACCAGTTTAAACCAAAAGGGTCTGTTCGTATGGCGATCGAATGGCTGGAATGGGTGGCTCACCAAGAGAGAATCCATATTCGCCATCAACTCAACAACACCGAGAAGTGATCGGTGATCGCAGACTCCCTGTGGACGGATTCAACGCACAGACACAAACCGTCTACCAATTTCACGGTTGTTACTGGCACGGACACGACTGCTCGCTCAATCGTGGTAAAGAGTTTAACGAAAAGCGCAAGAAGCCCATGTGTGAACTACTCGAAGAAACAAGAGCCAACACCCAGTATATCAAGAGCAAAGGTTACAACGTGGTAGAGATGTGGGAGTGCGAATGGCGACAGATGAAGAATACAAATCGTGAACTGCAGCGATTCATCGCTACCGAAGTAAAAAGAAAGTTGGATCAAGTGAAAACGATGAGCCCCGAGCGAATTTTGAGCGAGGTGCGAAATGAGCGTTTGTTTGGGTGCGTGGAAGTAGATATTCGCGTGCCGGATCACCTCAAGGACATGTTCAGCGAGATGTGCCCCATCTTCAAAAACACCAACATCAGCCGTGACGATATTGGGGAGTTCATGAAAACTTATGCTGAGGAAAACAACATCATGGCGCAACCCCGACGCAGCCTGATCGGGAGCATGAAAGGCGAGAAAATTCTGCTTGCCACGCCTCTCCTCAAATGGTATCTCGAGCATGGTCTGGAGGTTACAAAAGTGTACCAAGTCATTGAATATACTCCTGAACCCTGCTTCAAACCGTTTGGTGACGCAGTATCTGACGCGAGACGAGCAGGAGACGCAGACCCTAACAAAGCCATTATCGCGGATACAATGAAACTGGTAAGTTGTTGTTTTGTTATGGGAAATAAGGGGTGGGAACAATATACATATTTCACGGATAGACAACTGATTTCATTCTTTATTATTATTTCTAGTGTGGAAATAGCGCTTACGGAAAATGTATAACGAACCAAATGAAGCATATGAACGTGGAATTTTGCAGTGACGCGGAAGCTAGTCGAAAAGTGAACACCCCTCTCTTTAGGAAATTGGACAATATTACCGAAGATACGTATGAGGTTCAGTCCTGCAAGAAAACCATAAATTTAAATTTTCCTATTCAAGTTGGTTTTTTTGTGTATCAATACGCAAAACTTCGCATGTTAGAATTTTATTATGATTTTTTAGACAAGTATTTGGATCGTTCAGATTTTCAAATGTGCGAAATGGATACTGATAGTGCGTATATCGCAATTTCTGGGGAAAGCGTTGAAAGTCTGGTTAGACCAGAGTTAAGAGAAGAATTCGCACTAGATAAGTGTAACTGGTTCCCAAGGACCGACACCCGCGCGCACAAGGCGTATGACAAGCGAACCCCCGGCTTGTTTAAAGTGGAATGGGAGGGGCAAGGAATCGTGGGATTGTGTTCAAAGACTTATTATTGTTTTGGGGCGAAAGATAAGTTTTCCTGTAAAGGTGTTAACAAGAAAACAAACGAAATTAACAAAGAAGAACAGAATAGTGCTGGTGTTAACCGAGGTTTCCGAGTAGTCAACAACACGATGTATACTTATACTCAAGTCAGAGATGCATTCTCTTTATTTTTATCCAAAAAGAAAAGTTTTGGCTGACGGAGTCAGTACAACTCCACTCGATATTTAAGTTTCATTTGTACATAGATTTTTCTCGCCTGTAAATAATTTTTCGCGTTTTGTAAATAGTTGTAAATATAGATTGTATAAGAATTTCATTTTTTTAGACATAGTATTTTTCATATAGTTGTTTTGTACATAGGAAAATAATTTTGTAAATAAACAAAGTTGGCAGAATTTTAATCATGGCTTGTTGTCTGTCTAGTCGCGCGCGCGACCTCCACGCGTGAGCCTCCCGCGCGCGATCCCAGGGAAAACACAACGTTAAAAAGTGTCCCTTTTGGCCCTCGAGGCCCCCGTGGCCCTTAATTGCTTGATAAATTAGCGATAAATTTCGTGTTTCAAACAGTTTTGATCAGTTGAAATCAAACTTTCCTCGAGTGAACATGGTGCAGCGAAAGTGTAAACATTGTCCCATTCCTGATTGTCATGCGAAATTTTTAGTGCGATTAGCAAATCATTTAGCTCAAGTTCATAACTTAACTGAACTCGAACGGAGATATTGGCTCCAATTTGCTAAATTACAAAACACCAACATGGTTCGTGTGTATGGGAAAGAGGCTGAACCTAAAACGATTTTTCTATAAATCAAAGTGTTTGCAGTTTAATCAGTCAGTTATGATCATGGATCCGAGGTGGAAACATCCGTTCCCCGCATTGGTAGCCGGACCAACGTGTTGCGGAAAAAGTCAATTTGTTAAACGGTTTCTTGAATCAGGAGAAGACGTGATTGATGGGGCGCCTGAAAATATTATATGGTGTTACGGGATTTATCAACCAGCGTACGATGAAATGCAAATGAATATTCCTAACATTACTTTTGTGGAGGGAGTCCCGAGTGACTTGGAATCTATGATAAATCCGTCGATTCGAAACCTTGTGGTTATTGACGACTTAATGCAAGAACTTAGTAATGATCACAGAATTACTAGTTTGTTTACCAAGGGTTGCCATCATCGCAATCTGAGTGTCATCTTTATTTTGCAAAACATCTTTCACCGCGGAAAAGAATTAAGAGATATGAGCTTAAACTGTCATTATCTAGTACTGTTTAAATCTCCACGCGATAGCAGTCAAGTGACTCATTTAGTAAAACAGATGTTTCCCGGTCATACAAAATATATGCAAGAAGCCTTCCAAGATGCAACCAAAAGACCTTATCGGTACTTATTATGCGATCTTAAACCGGAAACGCCTGCCGAATTCCGGTTGCGAACTAACATCTTCCCTGGGGACATCCAGTTCGCTTACATCCAAAAGGTATAAAAAGGTTGCATCACAGTGATATAAATCAGTTGAGCATGGCCCAGCGACTGAGAAAGAACCACGACTTTCTTAAACTCCTTGCCAAGTGTACTCCAGCGCAGTGTAAAGCGATTTTGAAAGTAGCCGACGACGCTTTAGTAAGAACCATTTGTGAGTGCGTTCTCAACGTGTTGAAAGAAACTGTGCCTGTCAGTAAACCCACCAAGAGAAAACTTTTAACCCACAAGAAATCCTTGATTGCTCTAGCTGAAAAAAGTACGCCCCTTGCTAAGAAAAAGAAAATCTTGGTCCAACACGGAGGAAACTTTTTAAGTGTTTTGTTACCACCCGCTCTTCGTGTATTAAGCTCCATTCTTACCTAAATGAATCATACCAAGCGCATGGTTCTCGTTCCCGAGAACACCCTGGAACGATTGCAACAACGCCAGCAGATATTAACCCCACCTGTGACATAAACTTTAAAAAACTTAGACAGTGAAATGGGACAGATTTTATCCAGGAAAGAGCTAGATGATGACGAAAAAGCGAGACTGTACAATCAGGTGTTCAGCGCTATCTGACTTATTACGATCAGAGAAAAGGACAACCACTTCAAGTGAAACTAACAGCCCCTAAGCCCATGGAAACTCCTAAACCAGAAGAAAGTGAAGAAACAGACACCGAAGTGGAAACTATACCCACGGCGGTAGAAGAAGAAGTCATGAAAAGTGTACCTAAGATGTACAAAGCTGGGGCTAGACAACTCTTGGATAAGATAAAACAAAACCGAGATGTATTGCAGTGGAATGAAAAAGGAGAGTTGTTGTACGAAAACAAACCGATACCCGGGTCTCACGTAGTGGATTTAGTCAACGATATAGTACGCCACCGCAAAGGATTTGAGCCTGTTGGATGGTCAGTGTTTGCGAGAGGTCTGGCGCGAATGAACGTTCCTGAAAACTTAGTGCGCAATCCCCAGAGGCAGAGTACCATCCGGGAGTTTAAAGCAAGAGTGAGAGATGAGACTCCGAATAGTCCCTCTCGTTGGCTTCCTTCCCCACCTCCTTCCTCCTCACCCGCGAAAAAGCAAAAGCGAAGGATCGCAAGTCCACGCCCTCAAGACGTTCGCTGGTTACGATTATAACAAGAGACATTTTTTTATTGTAATCAATTCTTTATTTAAATAACTCAATAAAATACATTGAAAGTAAATTACATGGTGTGTTTACTGAACTTTGTGTTGTGCTTTTGATCCTTGTTTGTTTACATGGGTATGATACTTTTTTAGACTTAAAGGGAAGTGTTTTTCGATAAAGCGTTTTACAAGAAAATCATTTCGGTGTTTATTGCTAGAAAACCTATGTACAGTGGTGTTCATGCTAACATGGCGACAGCGAAATAAGGCATAGTACAAGCTAAAATGCCCACACACTTTTGAGGTTATGCTTTGTAATGTCACAGAGTTAAAGGTCCACTGGGTAGAATTACTTTTCAAGAAATTAGTAAATGTTCCAGTATAATTGCTTGGTGGTAATCCGTAAGAATCGAAAAATTCTCCCTCGCGATCCTTGGTGAAATAAAACGCAACCCAGTGGGATCCGGGCTTGTCACTTGTATCCACATTGGCAATGAACAGGGCTGGGTAGGATGAAACACTGTTTGGCAGTTTGTCTGAAGGATACACTCCTTGAAACACGCCTCGAGTATATTTATCCTTTCTCAAAATAAGCGTCAGTTGAACGGTATCCATTCTAGTTTGTGAAGTCGAACAAAACGTTTCGATTAGCGTCAATCTCAATCACGTTTTGAAACTCGGCGTAGACGATGAGGTTCACTGTGTTGGCAAGTGCCTGACTAAAATGAAGCTCGACTCGAAGGTTGCCTTGTTTTATAAGCTCAAAATGTTCACCCGCACAGTGATCTGGGGATAAGTCAAAACAGAAAGCGGTGTAACCAGAACCATAATCGCTTCTATTTATCTGGTTGCCTGTATCCTGGGCTAGCTTTCCACTTCCGGAAAAAAGGCTTTGATATCCAGCTATAATATTCTGACCACCGGCCTCGTCAAATTTGAGAAACAAGGGTTTTCTAGGAATTTGTTCCCCATCCACGTACACACCCACTTGAGTTAAGTTGTGATGTTTGAAGTTAAAGGGATTGGAGGTGTAAGTACCGTTAAATGCTCCTGTGTCCACCAATACTAGTACTAGGCGCTTCGGAATGTGACCCAGGAAAAGATTATCTGGGGTGAAATTACTGAATGCTTGTGGTATGGAAAGGACTTTGCAGTCGACTCGGCGAATCGGATATTTGGCAGTTGTTTGCTTTAGCGCAGCGGCATGTCCCAAACTAATGGAAGAGGCTACTTTAACTTTGCGAACGTATAGGATTGCTTCTGTGATAACCACCTTGAAGTTGGCACCGCCAGCTGATGACAGCAAGCAGAACGAATTCTTGGCTCTGTTGAGCTTGATTCTCAGATTGACTCCGTTCAGTATTAACCGGTCTTGAAAGAAAATATCGCTGTGTATCGGTCCCATCATGTCCACCGAATTACTCTGTTTCGTGAATTCATAGCGAGCTTTTAAACCCATGTTTGCATCGGCATCTTCAGCCACTGGATTAACTGCATCCAGCTTTCCAGGGGTATCTTTGTAAAACATAGCCATGGACAATTGACTTGTTTTGGCCTCTTCCCCGTATTTCAGCAACGTTTCAATCATGGCGCGATAAGGGTAGGTATTGGTTGATGGGGAAATAAGTCGCTCGTTCAAAGACACATCCACTTGTGAAAACAAGGAATGGAGAAAAAGATTCACGGGCCCTACTTCCGTGTTTAGGTCTAAAGCGGTACCGTTTGCTTTAGTAATCTTGGCTTTAACAAACAACTGGGTTCGTGCTAGGTCTAAATATTCTTCCCCAGTTCCCGAGACATTAAATTCGATCGGACCACTGTCAGTAATGTTACTAAGGGGATGATATTCAATCCATTGTCCCTTGGTGATAGATGTTTGTGTAGCCGGAATCGTGAAAAGATCGAGTTCCGATTTCGTACACTCTTGAGATTCGTGATGAACAAATGCCATGCTTACTTTGAAAAAAAATATTCCAAATTTTGTCCGGGCTTCTTCTGCTGCGGAGATGTTTTCCGTTTCTTGCCTGGTGGCGAACTGTTTTTTCTTGGCTGTGCTTTCCTTTTTGTAGCTTTTTGACCCGCACCTGACTGCGCTTGCGAGGGATTCTGGGAAGCTAGTTCACTGATAGCTTGTTTGGCTCGTTTGCCAATCACCGTTTTTAATTGTTTTCCATCCATCACATCTTGAGCAATATTGACACCGGTTTGCAACGCTTTTTTACCAAGTATTCTAGCACCCTGTTTCAGGTGAGGCACCCCCCAGCGAAAAAGACCTCTAAATATGGAACCTAAGCCATATCCTCGCTGAAATCGAGCTCCATGAAAGGCTGGTAAATTTCCACCTTTTTGTTTGGCTTGATCTAAATAATACTGTTCGTACAACTTGTGATTTGGCGTATGAATTTTCTTCATGTCACTCTTTAAAAGTACGGAGGTTGACTCTGACGAAAATGAAGTGTTAGCAACACTCTCCCAAACTCAAATGGTACAGACTCTCCGGTGTCCCGCTTTATATTGACTTCGATCGTCTCGAACTGCTTTCTGCTGACAGGTACGTATTGCGGGCGCACGAATGATTTGCTGATTCGTTCCCCATCTTTCCCTTCCACGGGAATAATTCGAAGCAAGGGAACTAGTGTGTCTCCGACATATTGCGGTTGAATAATATCGCAATAAATGTAAAGATCGTGAAAACCGTGTTCCAAATCCACTTCTCTAGGACCCTTGGTTGTCTTTGAAATCACTTGTTCCGGTGAAAATCCCAGCATATATCCGAATTTGTCAAAATTCACTTCGGAGTTATTTTGCACTTGAACGGTCACCTTTCTACTGATAGTATCATAGGAAAATGACACATCATTGTTGAAACGGTGTTCGTTATCGATCGACTCTTTCATTTTTGCAAGGATATCTTGAATGGTAGGATAATGGCCTGGTGAAATTATCAGGGTATCCCACATACCGTGGAGTTTTTCATTCCGAACGAAAAATCTCAAGTCTTGAACATTATTCCAGCTATGTGGATAGTGGATTTCGGTTAACGCCACTTCCCATTCGCCTGTCAGATTAATGGTCTGTGGTAATCCAACCCGATACTCTGTTAATGTGTTATTTGGAAATTTGTCCAGACTACTATTACTGGGGAGATGTAGATAAAACTGTGTTACCTCCATGATGACTAGAAGTCAAATGATATTGTTACATAGGGAGGGCTTATTTTATAATTTACCACGCTACAACTATTTCATATAAAATCGTACCTTTATTCACACAATGCCTTTTACAACTTTGAAATATTACTTTCCGGTACCCAACTATTAAATTTATCTGGGTAACCTTTCCATTTTACAAAATATTCAACTAAGCCTTTACGCTTTCTCTTGCGTAAGATCTTTTTCTCACGATAAACATCGTCATTCTTGATAATTTTCTGTAGTTCAGATTCGTAAAATGTTCCATCTTAGATCTCCCCTGCATCATCTTTCAGTTTATAGACTGGTACTTGACGCGACATTCGTTTGTACACAGTAAAAATTTCTTCGGTAAAGTTGGGAAGGTAAGACTTTTCAAAGAGTCGCTTCACTTTGCTGATTCTTACACGATCCCCCACTGCAAATTTGAAACGAACAAGCTTGTGTACATCATCTCCATACAACCTTTCCCATACTTTGGTTTCGTTGGCCTTGGTAACCTGGCTTGGTTTCATTTTAATACTGCGATGGTAGGTATGATTGTAAGATGATACTTACTGTGGTAGCACATCTATATACGTAAGTGTGTTTTTAGCAGTAAAAAATTTGTACATTTTTCCCTTAAAAGAACGGTTGAATCTCTCAACTACCGACGCCTTTAATCCCGAGTTAGTTGTGAAAAAATCAATGTTGTTGTCACGAAGAAACTTCAGGAACACCCGATTAAGAAACTCCGTGCCTTGATCCGTTTGAAGTTTAAGCGGTTTGCGACCAGAAGATAGAATCGTTCGAAAGGCCTTGACTAGCTCTTGACCCTGTTTTGTCTTCAAAGGAAGGACCCAAGCATACTTGCTAAAGACATCTAGACAAGTGAGGAGGTAATTGTAACCCTTGTTATATCGACTTAGACTTTGAACATCCACCAAATCAGCTTGGAATTGAGCATTTATGCGGGGAACAATGACTCTACTTCTCTTGTAATGTCTACGCGCGAGTTTATGAAGCGTATAAACGTCTTGCTGACTCAACCAATCTTCAACTTGTTTTCGAGAAATCTTGCTCTTTCCTTTCTCTTTGACCGCCCTGTAAACAGCATCCAAACCACCGAAACTTGCGGGATGACTCGGATCGAGGTAAATGCTGGCGAGAGTTTTCTCCATCGCAGAACTCAGAGTTTTGTACAATGACTTTGCCACCACAACAAGCAAATACGCAACGAATGCGATTAAAAATTCTCTCTAGTGCAAGGGAAGGTGAAGGTGGACAGCAACCCATCACTAGTGACTTCTCTGACGATCGGAACTCAAATGACTATTCTTTCCACAGTGCTCACTTATATGTCTATTCTCCTATCTGGGTGAGAGTGGGAACGAGAAAATGGAATAATCGTTCCCAGTCCTCCTCGGTCAATCCTAATTGTTCGGCAAAATTTAAAAATACCAATAATCTTCCCCAATTAACTTGCGTGAATACTTCAGAATGGAGTTGTTTTAACTTGCTCAGTTTCGACCCCGGTAGATCGCAAAATCCCTCCTTCGATAACATAATTTCAGGTGTAGTAAAACTTATACTTTGTGCTACAAGGCGGTATAGGTCAAAACGAAATCGAAGCGAGGAAGGTCTTATACCCATGTTAACTGAGAAAGAGACAAACACACACTGACTCAAACACACACACTGGCTGTCAATTTCCATAGCACTGGGATCGTTGCACTTCAAGCCACAAGGCCCGTAGTAAATAGTATACAGGATACGACTTTTAAGATCTTCTCCGCAATCTTCGAGTTCCAAGGAGGTAAGGTACATACTTGTCCAAGGCAGCTTTGGTAATTCGGTCACGTACGTTTCCCATGATTTACCTAGCTTGAACCCGAGAGCGTTGCACACACTTTCGGCGGTTTTCAGAACGATGTTGAGATCGATGTTTTCCACCACATCTTCTCGGTAATACATCCACGCATCTTCGCTAGCCATCATGAGACACGGTTGTTGCCTTTGACTTGGGTGTTGAATAGCACAACCATTGCAGCGATTCACTTTCTCTTCTTGGATGAGAATGTCAAGCATCGCAGCATACGTAAGCTGGAAGACATGACCAACAAGACTAGTTATCTTTTGCCTTTGGACTTTTTCAACTTCATCTACTGTCAGAAGAGGTTTAGAGCTCGATTCGACTTGAATGTTTGGAACCATCTTGTAATAACGATTACGACTGAGAGTGATAAAATTTCCAGCAAGCTCAAATTGACTCAGAAATGATAATGCTTTCAAAATTTTGCGCTTTTTATTCAAACAGACAATACAAATCTTAAGATCCAATCAGGGTTGGTATGGTCCGGGCAAGTTTGGACAAATCTATTGTTTCTGTTGTTTTGAAAAGGACGCGGAACGCACTTTTTACCTAGGTTTTAATAATGAGGTTACCTATCCACTAATGCATATTAATGATTTACCTCGACCTTCCTCGACCTACCTCGACCTACCTCGACACTAACAAGGTTAAATCTAATCACTATCTACTACTCTTTTTACTTAATGATAGGTTGTATATCTCAATGATTTTTTTCTCGAAACTGTGATTTGTTATCAATGTGTTGAATTATAAAACAGTTATAGTGTTCAAGCTTGCACAATATTGACAAAGGCGCCACTTTCATTCATGAACTGTGTGATGCAAGTTTCGCCCGGTAAAACATCTGTAAGCTTTTTTATTTTAAATAAAAGGCTAGTCGGCGAATTTTTTCTTCAAACTGTGCTTTGTTATCAATGTGTTGAATTATAAAACTATTATAGCGCTCAAGCTTGCGTGATATCGCCTAATTTCAGCCGACTCGGCCTACGGCCTCGTCGACTAAGTATTAGGCGATATCACGCGCGCTTTCGCGCTATAATAGTTAAATATCGAGTGGTTGATTTACACGTTGGCTTTCCTGTTTGTATTTCCGGTGTGCGACTGCAAGGCACATTACAAACCTGAGTTAGCAGCATTCTGTCTGTTCTTTGCTTGGCTCAATCTTGTGCTTTATTTCAGAAGGTAAGTTATCAACGTCGTCCCCAGGCCCTTCTCGGCTTTCAAAATGGCGGGTCTGGCGTAGAAACCCTGGACAAGGCACAGGGTACCCAGGACAAGGCACAGGGTGCCCAGGACAAGGCACAGGGTCCCCCAGGCTGCTAAAATACTCCAAGAATCCTGGAGTATTTTGTCACGTAAAACATGATGAAATGTCTTCGTTTCGTTTTACATTATATGAAAACACATTTCATTGTGTGTTACATGAAGTATTTTGGGAGCCTTGTCGAAGGGTTTGCTACGCCCGGCCCGCCATTTTAAACGTAGAGAAGGCACTGGAACTGATACAATACTAAGCACCAATGACTTGGCAAAATAACTAAATATATAACCTGTCAGAAGACTTCTTTTTTCAAGGAAATGTTCTTAAATGACTTTGTTTTCCTTCAGGTTTTCGTACTATGGAAATACGTGATTATGCTTCTTACCATGTTTCAAACGCTTTTCCAGGTATTTATCGCAATCACAAATATAGCTAAAGTGAAAATATTATTTGCTACAATAGAATTGATCAAAACTATCGCCACATGTCCACTAATCCCTAAGTAATAAATGATGACTTGTTATGGGCAATAGAGCGGTTTTAAATTGAGTGTCGAAAATATTTTCGCGATTGCTTTGGTTTTGCATTGCTATGCTTTGTGATTGGTGAAAACATTTCCATTTCACGCCACCTTCTCGACCAATCAGAGGAAACCCAAACCAATCGTGACTTGCTCGCACGCGTTTTCCCGCGCATGGTGCTGGGTGCGTGTATTTGCTTTAAGTTCTGATTGGTTCATTGGATTATCTGCGTCTGTCGTGATTGGCCAGAGTACGTAATTACTTTAATTTGGTTTTGGCTTTACTACACTCAACTGAAAAGTGCTCTTTTATATAGTGCAATGTCCAAAAGGCTGCAATGTTATGTTGCACTGTTTAATGTCGAGACATTTGTAAGAGTCATAGAATTATATAAATTTGCAAATTTCACACTTCGATGCTCACATGAAATTTTGTGCTGTCATTTTTTTTTCAGGTCATATTCTTCTTTTTACTGTTCGTGATAGCTTTCGGGACGACCTTTTTCTTACTTATGTATAGTGAGGTAGGTTCTACTGAATATCTGGCAACATGCACGCTCCGGTTGCAGCTGCTAACCGGTGCATCGTACTATGTCTCTCACTCCCGTTTAAAATCCTATCTCCTTTTTCAACTTTACTGTAATTTGACCTTATAAGAAAGAGAGAACACGCAAAATATCCGAGCGTATTGCACAGTAGATTGTCGTATTACACCTTAGTGTCCCAATTTGAAGGCACAAAAGCTTCAATGAAAGGAATTTTAGTCGAATAATAAATCCATTATTCGTTGGTTTAACAGAAAATACGTGCAGATATTTTACTTCTTGCTCGCATTTTTTTCTCGCCTCTGCGTGGCTCGAAAAATACTACGCGACTCGTAGAATATCCGCACATATTATCTGTTAACGTGATTCCCTAGTATTGCATCGTGCATCACTACTGCGCATCATATCTTGCGTTATTAGCGTGTACATGAGCGCGCGCGCCTTCAAAAGCAAGAGGGTTTCCTATGAGGATTCTGTTCGCTCAGTAAATAAGTGGTTGTTTTCTCCTAAATGAGCATGGTGACCTATCTGTTTTATTCCACGTATTTGAAAAAAATACTACTCTCTATTATATAACCAAATTTGAAGAATTTTTCATTAGCAGATTTTGAAATATTCTTATGAAATCACTTTCACAATCCAGTTTTTAGCGTTTCACTGGAGCGTGCCGATAATGAAA
The DNA here is from genome assembly GCA_022457155.1 of Cladopsammia gracilis. Taxonomy (NCBI): domain Eukaryota; kingdom Metazoa; phylum Cnidaria; class Anthozoa; order Scleractinia; family Dendrophylliidae; genus Cladopsammia; species Cladopsammia gracilis. The sequence goes on along the minus strand of JAJGOT010000466.1, from coordinate 158,307 downwards.
TTGCCGTATCATTTCATTAGTTATTCTTTTTTGGTAACTTTAATGGTTTTCACGATGACATTGTTCTGCTGTCATAACAATCATGATACTGATATTTCATTGCTTATAATAACTTTCTGGAAATAATGGTTGCCTCTCGCTCAAGGCGAGGATTTTCAATGTTGCCGTCACACGCCAGCAAATTAGTTATATACTACAGCGCTAAAACGTGAAAACAGGCGTGGTGACCCCTATTATTATATATTTTTGATGTAATAAATAACTGTGCAAAGTTTTAGAAACATTTCAATACAACTTCGTCTTCGATGAAATCACCTTAAACCATCGAATAAGGTGTATATCTTTACCCTTTATAAATCACCTCGTCTCAGTGTCTGAGATGTTTTCTTTGTAGTTTATGCTCGTGGCAAGCTTACATGTCTTACATGACCAAGCTTATCCTTTTGTTCATACCCTGTATTTTTTCCACAGGATTTTCAGACTTTGAAATATGGTTTAATGAAAACCTTCGCCATGACTTTGGGAGAGTTGAATTACGATGATAACTTCATGTTGCCGATCACCGCGAAACCGCATTATCCGGAAGCTGTGGATGTCGTGTTTGTGATGTTCTTCTTTTCTATGCCCATTATCCTCATGAACATGCTGGTATGAAATGTTTTCTTTTTTATTGAGATTTCTTTTTTTAATGTTGTTTTGTACACAAGAGGTTCCTTCCCGTTGGTTTCAAAATAGTTTTTCTTTCCGCACAAATCAAGGCCTTGAGAAATTAAAAACTAAAAGACAAAAAAAAAAAACCTGTGGGCCTTTAAATAGATGATGGAAAATGCCAACATCTTGAGCACACATTTAAATAGTTTGTTTTACCTGTCGTCTGACCTACTATCCGACAGTCATACAGTCTTATCGTTTCTCCTGCTTCCCGGAACCAGTTCTCCCTCTCTTGGTTCCCCCTCTCCCCCACCCTAACGTAATAACGAGGAGATCGTATTCAGGAGGGGGATGCAAATACGACGGATTTCTTAGCATTCATAACTTTACCATAGATGTAGACACCACTAAGATATACTACGGGATATTTTGTTTAATCAACAGGTTGGTTTAGCCGTTGGTGACATTGACAAGATTCAGCGAAAGTCTGTCATGACTCGTTACATCATGCAGGTATAATTATGTTATGCAGATATCAATTGTTGGTTTCACACTACAAGCTTAGTATGTCTCAAGCAAGAGCTTGACTCAAGAGCACTTGAGATTCTCAAGAAACACATCAGAAAATTGGGGTTCACACCTGATAAGTGTAAAGATCATAACTCCGCAAGATGGCTGGACAACTCCAAGATTTATTGGTCCCGGGTACATTTGTACCACAGGGTACCCATAGAAATACGATTGCGCATCCCTTTTCCTATAATAAACACAACAGTTGCACTATACATGAAGGCGACAATCAGAACAATTGTCATTCGATAATCCCCAGCTTCTAAGGTAACATAGTCAGTCATCCATTTTGGTGTAGTGATCACACGGCAGTTTCTGCGCAAATCAGTTGGACCTCTTTCCGGTTGATTGACGACATTATTCGACACAGACTCTGATCCACTTTCTTGATTTTCTGCTGCCAGCAGGATCTGCTGACGGTTCCTCTGTAGAATAATCCATCATCCGTCCTAACTCTATATGACCTCGGGGCCACTTCGTCCAAGACCGTTGCTTTCACCTTCCGCTGGCCATCTTTCTGCAACCTCACCATGTCTCCATTCTTCAAGCTGGAAAGCGTGCGAGTTCCCCGATCGAAATAATTATTCTGCAATGCCCTTCTTTGACTCTAGTTGTCTTCCTTGTAGCATGCGACTGCTTGGCGCTTGGTAAGCGACTTGTTTGCGCGACCATTTGCAACCGGGTTGCTATTTTCCGTCCTCCATACAACGTTTCCGCAGGCGATTTTCCATTCTCCAGCGGTGCTGCTCGGTGATTAAGGAGTGCTACAGAGGGGTCCTCTCCATTAGCTATCGCCTTCTTCAGTATCCGCTTAACACTCTTTATTCCATTTTGTACCTTGCCATAAGATCTTAGATAATAAGGACTTGACCTTTGATGAACAAACTCGAACTTCCTGGAAAATTCTGCAAATTCTGAACATGCAAACTGAGGTCCATTGTCAGTTCGCACTATATGTGGGATACCATGACGTCCAAATATAATCTTCATATGGGATACCACAGCTTCACTTCTTGCGCTTGACAGCAGACATGTCTCCGGAAAACAACTGCAATAATGAACAACAAGAAGGTAGTCTATCATTCAACGAGAACAGGTCTGCTTCAACCATTCCCCAGGGCGTTGTTTATCGAGGGTCTTGCGTGGGCATCAATGGCTGCCTTTTCTGCTGGTACTGGTGCGTCAGGCAGGTCGTATTAATTTTATAACACAGCACAGCAGCCACAGCGGACGGAAAAAATCACTAAAAATTAAGAGACAGTCTCCGTAAAAGCGGTCCGGTCGATCTGGTTTGAAAAATAGATTTCGTTCATTTCTTGTGTGTTGAAAGACTTTTATGTACTTATACTAAAACCACAATCCGCTTGTCCGGATCTTTTGAAATTTTCGATTTTTGAGAGATTTTCGGTTCTCCCGAGCGAACGCTCTTGGTAGCCCATATCGAGGCTTAAATTTAGGGCAACTTTGAAGATCAATTTTACAAGAACTTACAAACTCTTCATAAAACAAACACCACCATAAGTAATATTATGTCTTATTTAGCTAACAAAGCGACTTTTGTAAACATTGAGTGTGAAACAAGCCCACAACGAAACTAAAACGAACTAGATATCTCACTGTTTCATGAAACACGTGAAAGTGGGTCAATTTCAAACTTTATATTTGAAAAAGTGGGGAAGTCTATTTCAACCAAACCAACGTAATTTGTAAAGCAAGTACTTATTAGTATTTTGTAAAATGTAATAACTGTAATAGTTGGTGTGGTAGAAAGAGTGTGTGTGTACGTGTGTATGCGTGTGGTGTGTGCGTGCGTGCGTGCGTGGATGTGTGTATTTTGCTGAGTAGGACTGTTGTTATTGTTGTCTGTATAAAACAAAATAAAAAATAAATAAATAAAAAAATAATAATAATTGGAAAGAAGGTAACATTGAGAATGTCATTACAGAAAGAAACCTTGCGGTACCTCCCTGTTAAAAAATTTATAGCTGTGTGAACTTGCCAAATTTTCAAAATATCCAAGTTTTGCCCCATTTTGAAAGACTCGTCAACAAGAAGCCTTGCAGCATCCTCACTCGTAGACGGCTCTAAAACCATCAGAGATAAAGGAAAAACCAATTAAAACGCCTTTTGGTTCATGTTAAACCGAATAAAACATTTTTGAAAGATTAAAGCTTGACTTACCTTGCAAGCATATTTTGTACAGCTTCATCGTGTTGGAATTTCGCTCGATGATGATAAAAACAATCGCTGACCCCAAACTTTGTATATATGTCGCTTATAATTAGGTTAAGGTATAAACTTTGTGTTTTGCCTTCCATACTAGTCGTTTGTGTCACAGTATTAATCTCTGCGAAGTAAATTTACCCGCGAGAGATCAAATGTCGAATATTCAGACGCCAAATTGCACAAAAAGATTTATGCGGCTTCTAGTCATGTAAATACGAGTTGCCGTAGGTTTTGCAAGTCTGTAGGATATATCTCGCACTCCTAGAATTTATTTGCGAAGAATAATCGAGCGCTGCTCGCAACTGCGGAAGAACTGATGTGAAAGATGTGAAATTATAAAATTATAACAAGATGATCGATTTTCCGTATCCTGTTGGCAGTACACCGATATAATAGTATCTCTTCCAAAGTAAATTAAGATTTATGTTCCAGTAGTTGCTATTCACGATCGCAAAGTGAAGGCTGCTATAAAACAAGGCGTATCTCAACCGCCGAAGCCAGCCTCATTTTGATGTTGACAAAACTTCCAGAAACAGGGACCCCTCGTGAGGAATCGTTTATTCTGGGAGACACGTGACGAGCCCGTACCAGGATCTTTCCCTCGACCTCTCGTTCCAGGGGACGGGAAGGAGAAGACCCTGGGAACGAGGCTGCATTTACCAACCTTTCACCTTGACTCATCTCCAATACTCTGACTCTTAACCAATTCATTAGTTTTGCATACTGAAATCGCTTTCTTTAGGTCTAGTTTTTCTGTTTTGAGCAGCATTTCTCTGATCTTCCCATCAAGTATTCCAATCACTATCTGATCTCTTATCATGGAATCTTTCAGTTAGCCGAATACACATGACGTCGCCTTCTTTCCTAAGTCCGTAACAAACTGATCAAACAATTGACCTTCACGCTGAACTCTACACCTGAACTTGTACCTTTCAACCGTCTTATTCTCCTAATTCTCCTCCTCCTTGCAATGTCCCTCACACTTGCCGACAACAATGGCATACTTGTCTTCCTCCCCTTCAGCAAAGGGAAACCTGGCAAATAACTCTTTGGCATCCGGATCCGCGACAGTCAAAAGTATCGCTACTTTCCTTTTATCAGCGGCCTTTCCGTGATTCTTCCGCTTCCAAATAAATCTCTCTTAAACTTCTTCCAATTCTCCTCGAGGTTTCCATCCAGTATCAAACAAGGCGGTCTCTCAAATTCTTCCTTAAAGGGACAGTTTTTACCCCTGGTACCATGTAAAGATCATAACTCCACAAGATGGCGGGACAACTCCAAGATTTATTCGGTGCCCTGATGTACATTTGTACCACAGGATACCCAAGAGATGCGATCATTACAATACGAAAGTACATTATTTGAAACATAACCTGTCAATCTATCAATTTTTTGCACCGCTGCACATGTCTGTCAGTTGACTTCTGTATCCCATTGGTCACCTGCCTTCTCAAGTGTGACTCCTTTGAAATATACATGTTTCCATGGTCACAAATTGGGATTCACATATGCGAATTTTGCCTGCATTTTATTTTACCTTTACCTGTTTACATTCAAAGTAGGTTTCAAGTGCACTACTTAGGATGTACTTTGAAGCCCTAGTTTGAAACTACCAATTATATGTCATACATGAGACTGACTGCACGGAATACTCTAACTAAGTGAATCAGAAATATTGTCACATAGAATCTGTGTGAAGATCTGTTATATCAAAGAAACAAAGCAAGTTAACATACAAAAGAACAATATAACGTGATACGTGAAAATATGGTTCACCGGCGACGATTCGAACCCGGGCTTTTGCTATTAAGGCAGACGTGATTACCACTTAGTACACCATCGGTGAAACTGACAGTGATAGTGGACGAAATAGCGCACTTTTTACTAATTACATCACTAAGATCATAGTATAATGGTTATCACGTCTGCCTTAATAGCAGAAGACTGGGGTTCGAATCCTCACCGATGAACCATATTTTCACCTACTACGTTATATTGTGCTTTTACATGTCTATATAATTATGTCATGTCGGATCAGTTTCACTCCTGATAGAATTTTCATCCATAGACTCAGAGCTTTGATGGTCCAGTGCTTTTGCCTGTTCCAGGCGTGCAGATCGCAGGGAGGGCGCGAAGGAAACTTTCGATGCAATTAAAATATAGGTCGGGAGACTGGGCAGAGAGGGTGCCCTCTCTCCCCAGTCTCCCCACGTTTTTCCCGCTAGCTCACGCGCCAGTTTTTAGCTGCTCCTCGGCCCCATAATCTAACGCCTGGGACAAACTACCAGTGCATTAATACCATACCGTATGCCCCTGGCTCAAACCCTGGTTGGAGCTACCAAAAGCGTATTCCTTTTTTCTCATGTTTACTTTTGTTTCAAAAGTGATTATAATTGTTTGTTCATTCAAGGTTGAGTTGTTGCTTGAGATTGAAGAATTACTTCCTCAGTGGATTTTAAGGAGAGTCCAAGTCGATAAACATGAAGAGTTCCCAAACAGGAGTTCCAAGCTACAAACTAGGGTCAGTATACCATCTAAGATTGTCACATTAGAAAATTGATAAACAAAACCTCCAATCAAACCACTGAACACAAATAAAGCAGAACATTGCCGATAACACCTTAAAGTTTTAAGAGTATTTATTCACTCACGTTTCTATTTATTTACCTCTCAGATTTATGAAAAGGTCATTGGTTTTGGAAAAGCAGGAAGCGCAGGAGACAATGATGACGTGCCTCCAGCCTTGGCACAGATAATCCAAAAGATCTTGGATCAAGACACAAAGTACAGTATTTCCCCCGTTTATTATTCGACTATGACGTCATTTTACCTTATAAGGAAACAAGAACACTCAAACTATTTGAGCCAGTTTAAAGACACATAAGCTAAAGTGAAGGAATTTCAGTCGAAAAATAAATACACCTTATTCGATGTTTTAACGCATAACACGTTCGGACATTTCACAATCGCAAAGCAACTTGCAAGAGAAGGCGCAAAATATGCGAGTGCATTACGTTGTAGTTAACCGGTTTCTCAGGTTTAGAACAGAGGGAACTTAAATAGCGCTTTGCACTATTACTAAAAATAGATAGACCCCCTACGTGGCTCAGACAAAGTTTGCTGCCAGCTCAAAGGCTTTGTATGAACGCGATGTGTTTTGGATATGAAAAATTGGTGAAATCCGCGGTAAACGTGATTTGAACGTTTTGGAAGCTTCAAATATAATAAATACAAGGCAATGTTACATTAGGGAGTGAACAACTGATTCAAGAAATGTAGATTTTGGCTTAAAATTCGACAAATTATGTGTCGAGGCTGCATGATGAAATCCGATCATCGGACCTCCAATCTATTAGCCCTCATGTGATAAGAAAACATTTCACGACTTGTGCCCAAAATTAAGGCAAAGAGAAAAGTAAATTTTTGTATTATTATTGTATGACTAAGATGTGTGCATTTCTTGCTTGAAAAAAGATGCGTAAATAGGTTCCAAATGATCCAGAATCAGTGTATTTGATACAAATACTGTACCGTTTATCGACCCGCGTTCAAACAAGCAAATCGGAACAAAAGTTCGTGAAGATGACAACGCGAATTTGTTTTTTAGCAAAAATCCTGTCTTTGAGTCTATATTCTAAGGGATACTGATTATATACTGTAAAGTTTGGAGGGTATATAGGCTGCAATTGGATAAATTAGAGACCTGCTTACTCTGGAGTATTCGTCCAACGGGTATAAACTTTTCTATTCTCACTGGTGCCATCACGCACAAACACTCCCAAATCCGCTAGAATTCTGTTGTTTCTACACCCGTGCATCCGTGAGCCAGTAGGGGGTGGTGTTATGCATATATTAGGTGGTTTTGCATAAATAGGCCGTCGTTATCCGGTTTATTCCGCTTGGCGTTTATTTCTTTTTCTAGTCATCGCTGCGCCTTCGTATTTCTAGTCTCTATGCCGGAGCAAGTTACTCAGAACCCTGTTGCGGGCGCTGTTGCTGCAGCCTCTGCAGTTCAAGTTAATCCTTTACAGGCGGCTTCAGCGGCCGAACAACCAGCACTACCGGTTCCCGGCTCGTCCTGCTCCTGTTGCTCGTAATGTTGCTCCGGACGCTGCTCCCATCGACGCTATACCAGTTGTGGCTCCAGAGGTTGGTTTTTTCTCTAGTTGTTTGTATTTCCCCGGTGTGGTTCGGTTTCCCCTTCCCGCTTTTGTGTCCTTTGGTGCGGGGTTTAAATTTGTTAGTTCATTTTACAATTCATGGTTCTCTTAGTCGCCACGTGCGCGGTATGTTTTCCGCTCCGCGTCTATGTTAGTTGGTTTTGGCTTTCTCATTCGGCGTGATCATTTTTCCGTCCGTGTGATTACAAAACTTTTTATCATCAGTCTGTGTGGCGATTTTTCGGTCTGTGTGACCACAAAACCTTCAATTTTCAGTCTGTGTGATTATTTGTCAGTCTGTGTGACTATTATTCACTCTGTGTGACTACAAACTTTCAATTTTCAGTCTGTGTGACTATTTTGCAGTCTGTGTGACTACAAAACTTTTCATTTTCAGTCTGTGTGACTATTATTCAGTCTGTGTGACTACAAAACGTTCAATTTCAGTCTGTGTGACTATTATCCAGTCTGTGTGACTACAAAACGTTCAATTTTCAGTCTGTGTGACTATTTTTCAGTCTGTGTGACTACAAAACTTTTCATTTTCAGTATGTGTGACTATTATTCAGTCTGTGTGACTACAAAACGTTCAATTTCAGTCTGTGTGACTATTATTCAGTCTGTGTGACTACAAAACGTTCAATTTTCAGTCTGTGTGACTATTTTTCAGTCTGTGTGACTACAAAACGTTCAATTTTCAGTTTGTGTGACTATTTTTTCAGTCTGTGTGACTACAAAACTTTTCATTTTCAGTCTGTGTGACTATTATTCAGTCTGTGTGACTACAAAACGTTCAATTTCAGTCTGTGTGACTATTATTCAGTCTGTGTGACAACAAAACGTTCAATTTTCAGTCTGTGTGACTATTTTTCAGTCTGTGTGACTACAAAACTTTAAATTTTCAGTCTGTGTGTGACTACTATTCAGTCCGTGTGACTACAAAACTTTCAATTTTCAGTCTGCGTGACAAAATCTGGGTTGCAAGTCTCGGTTTTTCAGCCTGTGTGACTACAGAAATTTTCATTTTCTTGTCTGAGTGTCACAAGTCTGTGTGACTATTATTCACCCTGCGTGACTTCAAAACTTCCATTTTTTTTCAGTCTGTGTGACAAGTCGCTGTGACAATTTTCATTCTGTGTGACTACAAAACTTTCTATTTCTTGTCTGCGTGATAAGTCTCTGTTACAATTATTTCCCCTGTGTGATCACTAAACTTTCAGTTGTTCAGCCTTACAATTTTCCATCTGTGTGCATAGGGTAACCTTTAGGTTTCTCCGTCCGTGTGTCAAATCTTTAGTTTCACGTTTTTGTATTAAGGTTACAGTGTACCTTCAGATCGAAAATTTATCGAAATTTTTTTTTTGGCGTCAAAATAAAGTTTACAGAATGAACTTTCATTCAAAAAAAAAATTATCGAAAAATAGTGAAAATTGACGGAGAAATGACAGTATAACTTTTGTGGGCGGAGTTTGTTTATGAAGCGATATGTTTTTTTAAGCGCTGTTTTCTCAAAGTTAATTTTTCGCTTGTTGGGGACACTTTAAAAGGCTACAACTCAAAGGAAATTTGTTCGATTTTCCTCAAATTTGGACAGAAGCTAGGCTAACATATAATCAACAAAAACGTGTCGGCGAATTTCTTATTTCCGAAAACTTTTTCGTCAAGAGCCATTTCCGTGCGATCATTCCAATTTTTTTTCTCCCTTTTTCGAAAATATTCTGTAACTTTTCACTGCAATTGAATATGGGAAATCGCCGACACGTTTTTTTAGCGCTTCGTGTCCGGAAACCCGAGAACAAATCAAATTAGCAAAATACAATAATCGCTTTGAGTTATAGCGTTTTAAAGCTGATTCGGACGTTCGAATTTAGACGTCGTAAAAAATTCGACAATTCACTTTATTACCAAATGGTTTCCATATTTAGATAGCCAGCTCTATAAGCTTTAATTTAATATCTGGGTTTAGGCATGTTAAGTGAAATCTTAAGACACTAGAGCTGTTATACTGGAGACACCCCCGAAGGTACACTGTAACCTTAAAGCTACCGCTTAGTATGTCTTCGATGGGGTTATCTAATACCCTTAATTGCTCTGTCCCTGGACGGGGTATTTCGGGGCTGCTTCGCGGTTAGCTTTTCCCCTTTCCTTTTGTTTACTTGTCCTTCGTCGTTTTGCCCCTTTGGGCCTCTCCATTTTGCTCCATTGGGCCTCTCCATGTAAAAGGCCTCGCTGTGACTTCAATCCGGGCGCAGTTTTTATGCATACCATCTGGTGGTGTAATTGAAAGGGGAAAAGCACCGTGTAGCAAGCCCGGTCCCTTCGCCTACTACGGTTCTTCCCCTCCTAGAATGTGGCGTCCTCGCATAAGGCTTTTAATGAACTTAAGAATTTCAGGGCTGCCTTCCTGTAACTCATGCGGCTAAAAGTCAGGAGTAAGGTTAGGAATTTTGAGTTGCGGGGAGAGATACGTTTTTTTTTCCCACGGTTTTGCCCATGGTTTATCATTCTGTTATTTATTGAGTTATCCGGAAGCGGCCGCCGTAGGGCTCGCTTCTTCCCATAACTCATTCTAGCTTGGGGTGTTTGGGAGTGGGGGCTCCAGTGGGAATATATTACTATTTATAATACCCGCGGTCGCATAAACAGCATTAAAATAAACGTATCCTTTCAGTGAAGCCGCAATGGACGGATTATCATTTCTTTTTACCATCATTGAAAACTTCCCATTTTTTGACATGGACCACTTTACCGCTTGGTTCTATATGCTTCGTTTCTAACGGCTCAGCTGTATATGTTGCAAACCAAACCTCTCAAGAGTGAAATCTTCCAGATAATAATATTGCCGCTCTCTATCAATTCTTTGCATTTTCACCAAAATTTGAGATGTTCCAAGAATGGTTTTTAGGTTTACTATTCAACATTGACCCAGGTGTTCCATTTTCTTGCGAAAATATTGATAAAATCCGCATCAAAGTATTCAACAACACCATTTCCCATACAAAATTCTTATACAGATGACTCATGGAGGAGTTTGTTTGTCTGAGTCACAACGGGGAGTCAAAAGTACGTGACGTCATTAGTGCAAAGCGCTATTGTAAGTGCGCGCTCTAAGGACGAAAGTAGATATACGTAAACCTCATGGTTCGATGTTTGATTCTAGCAGGGGAAAAGTAATGTTCTCTAAGATATATGAACCCATGTGAATTATATATTATCATTAGAAAGATGTAATGTTCATCATGTCACGTGCGTGGGACAAAGAAAAATCTGAGTTCCCGACTGTAATCGAACCAATTAAAATGACCTACCGCCACCGGTCGGATGATTCCGTACACCGGTCGGATGATTCCGTACACCGACCGGATGATTCCGTACACCGGTCGGATGATTTCGTACACCGGTTAGATGATTCCGTACACCGGTCGGATGATTCCGTACACCGACCGGATGATTCCGTACACCGGTCGGATGATTCCGTACATGGGTCATGTAACGAGCGTGGGACAAAGAAAAAATCTAAGTCCCCGACAGGATTTGAACCTATGACCATCCGCACACCGCCTCCTGGTTAGCTCAGTTAGTTGGGCGCCAGTCTGTAGAGCGGGAGGTCGCGGGTTCGAATCCCGGCCGGATAACTAACCAGGGTCTTTAAATAACTGGTAAGATCATGCTGTCTGTGCTCAAACACCTTGTCTCAGTTCAGATGATCGCGTCATTGGGCGGTGACGTTAAGCCGTTGGCCTTGTCTCCTACACCTTCTGACATTAAAATAGTAGGGGACGTAAAAAAACCCACATCACTGTTCGAAAAAGAGTAGGGAACGTAGTCCCCGGTGTTGTGGTCTGGTCTCCATGGGGATTGATATCAATTGGGACGTATATCCTGTTTCTTTCTCTCGTCACGGCGACAAAAATCGGCACTGTGACAAAAAGTGAGTAGTAGATTCTGCTCTAACCACTGAGCTACGAGAGACTCGTGGCGAGCAAGTCCATTTACTAGGTTACATATGACATGCGTCCTGCATACTGCTAGGAACAGCAATGTCGAAAGCGTCATGTGTGGTGATTAATGTTTGTTTGATTGTCATATTTTATTTTCAACACAGAATTGATGATATTCACGAGATGTTGAAACAGCAATCCAAGTACCTCAAAGCCATTGGACCTCGGAAAGGTACCGGTGTTGACGAGGGAAAAAGAAAAAGTATCTTTCGACGGTTCTCGTGGAAGCACTAAGGGTCGTCCCGTTAGGAGTTCACGGGACTAGTTTAGGGACGCCCGAAAGCAGCTTATATAGTTCTTGTAAATTAGTCTTGACTCTTTCACTGGGATTAAAAATGTTAAATAAGAAAGGAAAAACGAAGTGAATTCTGGAAGTTGTAGAAAAATGACGCCATCGTAAAAAAAAACTATTGCATCATCCACAAACTCGAAGTTAGAACCACCTTTTACAGCATAATAAACGGCACCACGGGAAAGTACTGCTCGGTAGCGTTCATTTGAATGGTTACACTTTAAGATTACATCCACAGTCTCAAAAGTAAGAACCGCTTTGTACAGCATAATAAACAGCACCGCCGGAAAGTACTGCTCAATAGCTTTCATCTGAATGGTCACATTTAAGGGTTTCATCCACAAACTCAGAAGTTAGAACCAACTTGTACAGCATAATAAACAGTACCACGGTTACCATGGTTACACTTTAGGATTTCATCCACAGACTGAAAAGTTAGAACCACCTTGTATAGCATAATAAAATGCACCACGGGAAAGTACTGCTCGATAGCTTTCATTTGAATGTTCACACACTTTCATCCACAAACTCAGAAGTTAGAACCACCTTGTATAGCATAATAAAAGGTACCACGGGAAAGTACTGCTCAATAGCTTTCATTTGAATGGTCACACTTTAGGATTTCATCCACAAACTCAGAAGTTAGAACCACCATGTACAGCATAATAAACAGCACCACGGAAATATATAGACAGCACTAGGGGAAAGTACAGCTCAAGCTAGAGCTTGCAATTGAATGGTGACACCTAAGGGTATCATTCGCAGACTCAGAAGTTAGAACCACCTTGTACAGCATAATAAACAGTACCATACGAAAGTACTGCTCAACAGCTTTCATTTGAATGGTCAGATTTAACCCTCGGACTTACACGCAAACGTATACCCCAACCAAGAGTACAAGGGTACAGGGGGGGGGGGGGTGTTGCAACCCACCCTTGGGTTTTTGCGATGTTGCAATATTTCGGAAATATTTGACATCTAATAGAAAGCCCGCTGGGGGTCCGTGAAGTCATCCAAAATGGCTGCCAAGGTGGCCGCCATCTTGGATTTTACTAAAAATTCAAATTTATCAGAAAAATACGGAAATTGCAAACATTGTCTGCTAGAGTTGCAAAATAACATACAATCAAACATTTTGATGCCTTTGCTGGCATTTTATATGTTTTTTTCGCTGAAAAAGGTGAAAAACACGCTTTTTTCTTCAAAAATGGGTTGACCACATATTACTTATGACGTCATATCTCGTTACCATAGCAACCTGTTGTCGCCAAACTTTACCAAAGTGTGTCTAAAGGATAAATGAACAGCTACTGAAAACGGCATGTGCTAATCTTAAATGGTCTTGTAAATATCGGAGAAAAACCTCAAGGGGGGCCCCCCCGTACGTCCGAGGGTTAAGGGTTTCATCCACAAACTCAAAAGTTAGAACCACCTTGTACAGCATAATAAACAGCACCTCAGGAAAGTACTGCTCAATAGCTTTCATTTGAATGGTCACACTTTAGGATTTCATCCACATACTCAAAAGTTAGAACCACCTTGTATAGCATAATAAACAGTACCACAGGAAAGTACTGCTCAGTAGCTTTCATTTGAATGGTTACACTTTAGGATTTCATCCACAGACTGAAAAGTTAGAACCACCTTGTACAGCATAATTAGCGGCACCATTGTGAATGAGTGGACGTTTATTTCAGAAAATGTAGTATTCGCAATGTTGTATTCATGAATTATGCTGAAATAAGCGAAGTAAGAAATGTACCCTATATAACCTTTTTTTGCTTTAATAAAAAAAGTAGATTTTAAAGCAAACATTAAACAATAAACGTTGATGTCTTTTGCCCAAACTGACCCAATATTCTTTCCTTCGCTCCTTTTCACTTCACTTCTCTTCTCTTCTCATCCCTTCCCTTCTTTTCGTTTTTCTTCTGTTATCTTCCCCTTCCTCTCTTCTCTTTTTTTCTCTTGTTCTTTTCTTTTGTCTTCTCTTTTCGTCTCCACTCCCACCTGGTTAGGTCAGTTGGTAGACCGCTGGTCCGCTGAGCGGGAGGTCGCGGGTTCGAACCTTGGCCGGACGACCAACACTCAGGGTCTTGAAATAACTGACGACCAAAGTGCTGCCTATGCTATGGCATCTGCAAATGGTTAGACTTTCTCGTGTCTTCGACGGGAACGTAAAAGACGCACTGATGACATAAAAAAAAAAAATTTGGCTGTGACCATCTCCAGTGTCATGCATTCGTTCATGGGTGGGGGAGGGGGTGACATGAGATCAACAATGGAGTGATAGCGGCTGCCTGAGGCGCCTTCATCAGCTGACAATCGATCTCATTCTCATAAGTGTATGTTAAGTGCCATAAGCATTGTGATACTGTGCGCTATATAATTCATATATTCAATCATTCATTTATTCTTTTCTATTCTATTCTCTTCCTTTATACTCTCTTCCCTTCTCTTCGTTTGTTTTCTTTCTCTTCTCCTTCCTTTTCTCTATTTTCCTTTCTTCTTCCAACAATAATTGAGGTGTCCGGAGCGCGATTAAGGTAAGTGGAATCTTGGGAAGAAAGTAACACTTGCACGTAGAGTCGTTATTATTTTGAAATGATTGTTTTAAAGTGCCACTATGATCAAAAATATACATTTTCTGTTCTCTTCATATTTTGAAAATATAAGTACTCGTTACTTACCTCGCGAAGTTTCAAGTCAAAACTCGTAAGGAACATTTCGAATTCGGCTTGCCGCCATTAGTCAATTCAAAAATGACCCGGACCGAACCCTCAGAGTTGGATCGAGTTGGCCTAAAGATTTTGTGACGTCAATGACTCAACACGTGTCTTTTGGCTTTGTTGTCTGTGACCCGGAGGGAACCGCGTTGAGTGATTGACGTCACAGATCAAGTCAAGTTTACCAGTAGAACGTGGGCTCGGATTTACGAACGGAGCAATTGTGGACCGATTTTACGTGATGATGGGTTTTCGGCCAGCTGTTTCTTGGCTGTGTAAGAATATATCAATCTAATTTATAGCAATTCGCATTTGTCTAAACCTATTAGATACATTTGCGCTAAAAACAGCGGAAAAGGATCGAAATACAAAAATTTTCGTCGTAGTGGCACTTTAACACCGTTGACAGATGTCATTTGAAGTGGTACTTAACCTTTGCTCCGATACAAGCAACTTCTCGGCAGGAAGTACTTTTTCCTCAAGCAAAGCGTGAAAACTAACACCCTTAAAAGAACGTTTTTGTCGACAGATTATACTTATGATAAAACTTCGTGCGTTCAAGTAAAAGAAAATCCTTCTTCGTATTGCTTTGCTGAAAATCATTGATTATTTTTACACCCGCAAAACTCGATATTCGAGTTTCAACATCGTGACAATAAATTATTTAAAAAGAGCCAGGCGTTTTATACTTGACAGTTTAGCAGGTGATGGCATTGTGCCATAGAAACAAGAGGGGAGTCCAAAACTAGCATTTTAACCATTGTGTTAAAACTTTACCATGGTTTGTGGGTTTAATTTGCAGCACGTGTTTAATGCTGGACACGTGAACTTGTCACTGGCAGCAAGTATGGTTAACTGTCTCTTCCCACAAGAAGAACAAGAAGATCGATAACAACATAGGCCATTTTATTTAACGCCTTGTATCTAAACACCATTGAATTTCGCTGATAGAAAAACTACACAGTTATAGACGGTTCTCAAAGTCGGTTAAGTTGATAATATTGATACGTTTGGCGACTGAACAAGCAAAGATTGTTGGTGTAAAGCCGTTCATTAAGACAAGACCGGAGAGACCACAATACATCTCGGGTTAATTTCCGTAGCTGATCAAGAGTTATCAACATTCAAGGTTAAGGCTGGAAACGATCAGGTGGTCAGCGTTGATTTGTTTTGTGATGCTTTTAAATGCGTTAAAAGGGAGAGGTAGGTTATTTAGTTAATCATTTTTGTACTAACACTGGGTACGTGTTTCAGTTGTCTAGGGAAGGCCCGGGGGGACTCCCTTATATAAATAACGGTGGTGTTCGTCGTATGTTTTCCGGGTCAAAATTTGTACCGCTTGGGGGTGATAAAATCTAAAATGACTACTACCGTTAGAATTATCGCGGTACCTTATTGAGCCGAAAAATTGTGACAGGAACTAGTTCTCGGTCAACTGGTTTTTACCTGATTTATTTATCCACTGTCATTCATCTATCGCTATTAAAATTATTATACATTGGTGTCACTAGCTCGATTTTGATTAGGTATAAGCACGCAGCTAATTATTGCTTTCTGTTTCTGTTACGTCGTACCTACAGACAATGAATTTTATATGTATAGAAGTGACGTCATACCTACAGACAATAGTCTGCTGTCCATTGATCACTTTTTTGTGCGCGCTCTTGTCTTTACAAGTGCAGCTCACGAATATGCATAATAAAACAATTATTGGATTCGGTTTTCGCGTGATAGCGATAATTATCAAGGCCTTAGTTTGTGTTATCGCCTCAGGCGTCGGCTTCGGCAGATAACAAACTTTGGCCTTGATAATTATCGCTATCATGCTCAAAACAAGTATCTATCTTACCGGAATAATCTGCTAGTTAGCAGGTCTATCGTTATTGTGCGTATTGCTACAACTGCTGTACTATTCTTTCTCTTTTTTATGTAATTTTGATTCAATCTGTAATTTCGGTATATGCTTTCTTTTAGTTTTAAACTTTGCAACTGTAATATATATATATATATATATATATATATATATATATATATATTATAAACTTTAAAATAAAAAAAGAATCATGCTCAACCTCATCCAATAATTGTTAATTGTCACTGTCAGTTCATGTGTTGTTTAAAAATTGATACTTCTCAGGGTTAAAAATCAATTCTAGCCACACCTATCAAATGAGAAGATTCTGGTACCTTTTAGGGTGTTTTTCTGACGAGCACTCCCGTCATTTTAAAATGAAGTCTCCCATCCGGGAGGAGAGTTCTCCGTTATTTTATAGAGGAAATGGTCGATTTGACTGAACGCGTTTCCTGTAAATGCTTTAATGGCGACTTTGGTTTGACGGTTGAACGTTGCCAAGATGTACATGTAATATTGAAATATTGTTCCTTTTCTTTGCCGGGTTATGCTAATAATTACCCTCAATTTAGACGTTACAACCCATTTGACATTAACTGCATCGATACTTAAATTTGACAATTAATGGTAAAAATATTTTACTACTTTGTTGGTTAACGATTTAACTTTATACCCGATAACGTTTCTTCAAAAGTTGACGTAGATCAATCACGTCTATTTGGCTTGGTATATCCAAGATGTTGAGACCTTACTACAACTTGAATTAAAACTTGTAATAATTACCACTGGAAAACTTGAACCACTTACAGACTTCACTAAAGTTAGTTAAATCTCTGTAAAATGTCTACATTTCCTTTGTAAATTACGAAGTCTGTAAACAGCACATTCCCAGAGATTTTGTAACTTCGTAAAAAGTCTGTAAATTACAGCACATTTTTTGCGGTAAGATCGCATAAAATATGTATGTAATCGTAATGTTTTTCTTGTAAATTTTGTGTAAAATTTACAGAGATTTTATGCTACAAACAACAAATCTCTGTAAAATCTATCTAATGGCACGAGAAAAAATCTCTGTAAACCAGTAAACATAAAATCTCCTTATTATCTCTGTAAAAAGTGAGTCAAAAAAACTTAATGAAATGTTTGTAAAATGTACACAAAAACTACACAAAATGGCACAGAAAAGTACGTACAATGCTTGTAAAATGTATGTATTTTATGGCACTAAATCTATGCAAAATGTCCACATTTTCTCTGTAAAATCAGCATGTATAAAACGAACGAGTGAAGAGTGCATAGCATAAAATCTCACTAAAATATCTGTAAAATGTAAACGGAACATTGCATAAAATGTTAGTAAAATGTTCACAAATAAACCACACAAATGTCACAGAAGTTCATATAATGTCTGTAAATTTCTAAAATTTTATTGCAAATATAAATTCTTGCAAAATGTCTACATTATTCTCAATGAAATCTAACTGTAGAAAGAAACACTTTGCTACAGTTAAACAAAAGGATTGAACAACTTTACTGCCTTTTATTTAATAAATGAAGTTCAAATAAAACTAATAGCAGCGGAATGTAACTGTTTTAAAATGTAAGATTTTAAACAACAGTTATACATTGTACAAAGTGAAATTAAAAGGTCTTCAGTAAGGCTCAGTTCACACTTGCCTGAGAATTTATTGTTGGGCACTTAAGTGAGCATTGGCTCTCGGTGTAAATGCATATTTCGTTGCTTTCGAAGCACTTGACCCTAAATCCACTGCTTTACATACCCATAACTCTCTGCTATGCTTATGTTTCAAAATGGTGTCTGACGGGTGCCCAGGCACTGGTGCTTGGGCACCAAGTGTGAATATAGCTCAAGTCTTGTTATACAGTACAATCAAGTTACATGATGGTGTTCATTAAAATATATTTCACTGTGTTAAATCTTGATATAAGCTATATATGCCGTCTTAAAATGGTATGCCCAAAGAAACCAATCAAAGACATTCTCAGAGAGAAAAAACTGCATAAAAATGTTATCTACAATTCCATATAATGATTGTTTTAAAAGCTAAATCTAATAATTCTCTATAATAATTTTGTTCTCTAAATCTCTATAATTTAATTAAAATGTATAAAAAGTCTGATAAATAAAACCTAAACGCTGTCAAATAAAGCTAAAATACAACACACATAATGGTCTGATAGGTGCGAAATAATTCTATAAAAAATAAATAAGACATTAAATTCATCATTTGTACTTTCATGAAAATAGCACTACAATACTGTATACATGTAGCATTTTAAAAAATAAATTCTGGCTTAATATTTACTTATCTGTGTTGGATTATAAATAATCACATGTAATAAACTGTAAAATTAATGTTTGCCGTAGCCTAACATGTATTATAAACTTCCTTTCAATAAAAATGTTTCCATTATTATGTAGATTGTATTTGACATTAATTTTCTGTGTAATCTTTTATACTTTTTGTATGATTTACATGTAGCTAAAAAATTCTGTTAAGTTTAAAGAGTCTGACCCACCCAGTTTGCATTGCGCGCTTCTCTTATTGTTATGATACGGCTCTATTCCATATTTGGGCAAGCATATCACCTCTTGCACGAGTGAGTTTCTCATCCACAATACTGTATGGACTTTCGGGGGTCTTTAAAATGGCGGGTGAACCAACGTAGGCGCGCAATGCGAACTGGGTGGGTCAGTTTCTTTAATGATACATGTATACTTTAAATACTGTAAACATTTGAACGTATGAATGATATAGCATGACTTTTGTGTACTATGATAATTCTTAAAAAATCATCAACCAAATAAATTATTATTACACTGTATTTTCCCTCCCACTAATCAGTACAGTGTATTAGCTAACATACGAGTGAGATTATTCTTCGTTATCAGCTTTGTGTCATCTTTTCTTTTCACTTTCCCTTTATTAATAAGTTCCTTGCCTGAAAGTATGACTAAAGCTTATTTGGAATATGTTTGATCTTTTTGGAAAAGCTGCACCCAATTAATTGGTCACCTCCTTTTTATCTCGTTAATGCGCATGCGCATTAAGCGAGACTTCGGAGTCAGTCACGAAAAAAGGGACAAAAGTTGTTAACAAAATTTTGTGGACTTTTGTCCGGGGGAGTTTCTTCCTTCTTCTTTATAGAAGCTATATTAGGGCGTTGAAGATATGGTTGGTTAAACCGGTTAGGATTTCAAGAAGGGCGTCACATACTGCACCTAAAATTTTTGGGGAGCACCCCCGGACCTATTGTTAATTTCCCTAGGGTATTGGGATGTCAGAACTTGTCATGAACTTGTCATATCTCACATTACGTTACTGCAAAGGCATTAAGTTCTTCTTAAGTTTCGATATCTCACGTTACCTTTAGAAGGGTAAAAATAGGTCAAATGCGTTTTTTGGCAAACGCAGTTTGAGAATTTCACGGTGTATTTTTACGAATGGCGGCGTTTTAAGAAAGTTAAATGGGACGGGAAAGTTTTTGCTTTAATAAGAGCGATATGGCAGAGCAAAATTTGCGTTTGTTCTATTTTTGAAACATTGCTATTACGGTTTGATTATGCAATAGTTTGGAAAATACGTCATAGTTTGTTGATTTAGCTACCGTGCACAAGTGTCCGACTGAATTTGTTTTTCGGGAGGAAATTTTTGCGGGTCGCAGAGACAGCTAAAATTTCTGGTTCTATTTGCAATTCTTCGACAACCACAAAGTGATTACAGTGGCAGTAAAGCTCACTGTCGTTGCAGATAAAAATTAAACTGATCACAGTACGCGGGTGGCGGCTTAGAATTTTAAACATGAACGCTTATCAGCATAAGTGGAAAAGCGTTATTTCCTGAATTATTCTAGAGCTCTCACGCAAGTATGAACCTACCTGCCATGATCTATCAAGAAACGAAACATAATTATTATCAATTCGCTGTTCTGAATCGAGTGAGTTCAAATTTTATATTCAAGTTCCGATGATTAGAATTTCATTGCATTCTCAAATGCTTGTTCATTTGGCTCGGATGGTTTTATGCCGGTGGATTTTCAAGATCAGTTGCCTATACGCGCCACACTGTGAAAGAAATTTCCGGGAAAGTTTAAAATTTTACAAGATTTTGGTCTATTCTCTTGCCAAATAATGCCATTTCAATTTAATCGATTTTTGTTACAGTTAGCGTAAACTTCGAGTTCTACGAAGGGTTCGAGTTTAATCAATTTTTGCATAACCGGAATTCAACTGGATAAAAATGTACGACGATAAGTCGTGCACTTGTAATAAGCTGAGCGTGCAAGGCCTAGCAGTGTGGTTTTAACGCAATGAGAAGTTCGCAGACAATATAATAATTAAGGCCTTTAAAAATCAGTTGAAATCATTAATTCAAATGGATGGACTCAATACCTATTTAGTTTACTCTTAATTCAAAAGATAAATAGTATTGAAATATTTATGAAGAGGAATTTAACCGTTGCACCCCCTTAAAACTGTACTTATCTATATCCTTGGTGCACTGTATTAAATTTTTCTTAATAGGTTTTTAGAAGACTTACCTTCTACTTGCAGATGAAAATGCTAGGCTTAAACGTAGCAGTCGCTAGACTGTCAAAAATGCCAACGAATGTTTTAGCGAGCTCCCCGCAGCTATAAAGCGTAGCGAATACAAGCTAAAATTACAGCCTTTACTGAGACACTTACGATACGACCAAAAACAGATCGCTGCATTCACCCCTCTCATAAAATAAAAGTCTGTATACGGGTAAACATTTCAAGTTCGTTTACCAACAGGTTGCAACTGAACTGACTGAAAATTCTAAAAACTGACAGGAATCTTCTGCGACACCTTCTTTCAACAACCTTGACGGGCTTTTTTTAATTTCGTTCCTATTACAAATTATATTAACGTCTCTTTCGTAGAAAAATACGTAAACATTGGGAACATCAAACTTTAAGAGGGTATAAAGGAAAAGTAACACACATCTGAACAGCGCCACCATTTTGGACGGTAATCTATCCGTTCCGATGTTAATTGCGTAACTCTTTCCTCCTTTCCGGTTCTAGATTTCTGTTCGTAACCTTCAGGCTGATTAGGGTATTACATTTCACAATTCCAAACCTGAAAAACTTAGAAATTACAAAAAAAAAATAAACATAAATAATTATATAGCGTTAAATAAGGGGTGGACCATTAGAAATCCGGGGAGGGGGTGTTGAAGCCACAAATGTAATAATTGACCACAAATGTAATAAAGCCCTCAAATGTAATAAGGATTGACCACAAATGTAATAAAGCCCTCAAATGTAATAAGGACTGACCACAAATGTAATAAAGCCCTCAAATGTAATACGAATTGACCACAAATGTAATAATGGATTTTACCGTGCGTTCTTCAGTTTGCACAACAGGGTTACCAGCCCTAAGTTGTGAGGACCAGGATTTCGCCAGTCATTCATTATCTTTCTCGGACAACCAAACTTGGACAAACTGAAGTTGTCTATGTAATGTGTTGGACGTCATCTGTCATTCACATTTGTGGTCAATCCTTATTACATTTGAGGGCTTTATTGCATTTGTGGTCAATTATTACATTTGTGGCTTCAATATTGAAGCCACAAATGTAATAATTGACCACAAATGCAATAAAGCCCTCAAATGTAATAAGGATTGACCACAAATGTAATAAAGCCCTTCTCTGATTCGCCTTAAGGAAATACTTGTTTGCTGTTGAAATTGTTAGTTCAAGCTTCTGATTGCATGCATTACCGTATGTGGGACTCGTATCATTGGTGTGCGATTTGAACAATTAAGCTTTGAACTTTATATAAATTACTTTTAAGTGGCATACCCTTCGGTCGCACTAAGTTTTCTCTCTGTGAGTTGACTGTCACGAAACATGTTGTACACCGGTATCCTGTCTATGCGTGTAGTTTATACTGTTTCATATAGAGGTACTGCTACTGGGTGATGTTACGGAGATTTTATTTGCCTCTGAAATGGTAGAGTAGCCAGCTGAAAGTAGTACGCAGTTTATTTTACAAAAAAAATACAAAGTCTGGTTGCGAGGCGCTCTTCAGTATTGTAGTTATTAAAGTTGAACAAGTGACCGATGACGTGGTATACCGCTTAGACCTCAGTGAACTAAAATGAAATGACAAGAGGCTAGCATAAATAATTGCTTACGTTCGTTCAGGTTGTGAAATGTGAATAAACGTTTCTTAATTTAACTTGACAGATATTCACTCCGAACATTACTTCGTTTACATTTTATAACTGGGCCTTGGTTCCGTACTAGAAAATGTTTAGTTAAGATAATAGCAACTTCAGGTTTGGTCACGTGAATGACAGATGATGTCCAACACACTACATAGACAACTTCAGTTTGTCCAAGTTTGGTTGTCCGAGAAAGACATGCATGACTGGCAAAATCCTGGTTTTCACAACTTAGGGCTGGTAACCCTGCTGTGCAAACTGAAGAACGCACGGTAAAATCCATTATTACATTTGTGGTCAATTCGTATTATATTTGAGGGCTTTATTACATTTGTGGTCAGTCCTTATTACATTTGAGGGCTTTATTACATTTGTGGTCAATCCTTATTACATTTGAGGGCCTTATTACATTTGTGGTCAATTATTACATTTGTGGCTTCAACAGGGGGTTCAAAAATTTTTCAGTGTATGAATTTTTTTTCGACCTGATTTTCCTGCAGGATTTTTTTTTGGGGGAGGTGCGCGCAAGCCTGCAGGTTTTTTTTTTCCGAGACTTTCTTTATAAATGCGTGCAAGCTCCAATTTTTTATACCTGGCCCAATCCATTTTCGGTATTAAACGCTGGAGAGCAGAACCTTTGCATAAAAAATGAGGAGAAATAAGAATTGAGATAGAGTGGTCGAGCGCCGAAGGCTCGAGCCGCGAGGGGAGTCTGGGGGCATGCCCCCCCCCCCCCCCCCCAGAAAATTTTGAAATCTGGAGCTCTGAAACTCCATTTCTAGTGTTCTGAGACAACAATTTTTGGCAAATTGATGTGGCTTCTCGTCGCTTTGCGTCTCTTAGTGTGGCTCCACATACAAGTACTCGATTTCGTTTTATATTTCTTGCTGTTTCTTTAGTTTATCTGGATATCTGAGTAAAGTATACGCAATTTCGTCTTTTTGTATAGTAAGTATTATGAGAATTTGACGTACCAGATAGACCTTTGAGGCAGGTAATTATTGACAGCATTTGACTCAACCTGAAGTTGCTTTTGATGAATTTTACTACCAGAGAGCGTGTCATACTCTCATCTGTTCCAGTGTAAAATAAATAAATAAATATATATATAGCCAGTTAGCTTGCAGGATTTTATTTTTTTATGGTCAACTGCTTGCAGGATTTTTTTTTTGAGACAATTTTCCTTTGCAGGATTTTTTTTGGGTAATTGTCACCCCCCCCCCCCCCCCCAAGATTTCTAATGGTCCGCCCCTAACGCGAAAACGGGATGATTTTTTCCGGATATATAATTGATACTATCCATTAGATTATTACAATGGAACTCAATTCATTCTATAGGTGTCAGAACATTCACTGAAGCGTGATGCTTGAAGTTGTTTCTCGCGGTGAATTTGCCTGTAAAGAGCTGTAAACCCGGCGCAGCTTTTTCTCGACAGCTACAGTGAGCTTACTTTACCATTTTGTAAACAAGGCCAAACACACGACAAATTAATCTAGCACTGGTAAATGAGGGTGCTAATGGGGGTACCCAATTGTCAGTTAACTACTATTTTTCGCTCAATTGTCAGTTAACAAGTGGCTACACTGGTAGCCTATACTCATGCGCCTGTATAAGAAAGTTTTATGTTTTTCTTTTTTAACTGGGTCACGCTGTCGGAAATCGGTTCATTTCAATATTTTCATTCATTGATCTTATCAAGTGATTTAGCTTGACAAGTAGGAAATTACGTATATCAGTAAGGCTTTTAAATTTGCAAAGTTAAGATAAGGTTACTTTACAGGCCATGTGAATGACCAGAGTGAATGCCCCCAAAATTTGTCAGTAGAACTCTTTGCCGTGTAGCTTTAGTTTATATTTTTTTTAGAACAGCCGCTTTACGAAAATTATTCGACATTAGATTATCATACAAAAACCATAATTTCTCACCTGTCAAGATAGCTTCCAAAACCGTAATAAGGATCGTCAGTAAGAGTATGGGAAGGAAAAAATCGAAACTCACTGATGCTTGTGTCCAATCAAATACCAACGGTGTGTCCACTTACTTTGGAGTCTGCTTAATACAGGTTTTGGTGTAATCAGAAATCTTACTCATTTAATCTAACACTGAAAAGGGCTCGTGTGGTCAAACCCGGGGTCAACCCGCGTTCGCGTGCTAGGACAAAATGACGAAACAAAATACATACCATGTATCTCACTTGTCGCACTTCCCATTAGAAAAGGTAGCTCCATTTCCAACTGAGCCTTTGTAACAGCTTTCCCGTCGATCTTCGCTAATCGGAACAACTTTAAATCAAACTCACCGAGTCCAAACTTTCCGCTTATTGTTTGATTATATGTCCATTGAATGTGCTTTGTCATGTCAAACGGTATGCGACTTATGTGTCATTCGAATGCCGATCCTTTGTCATCATCTCGATAAAAACTCAGAATAACTTTGACCACGCCACTCGACGCCATCACGGAGATCAAGGTCAACGCTCTACGACCCTACTAACTTTCACATATAATATCGGTTAATATGTCACCTGGTCACGCAGCGAGGCAGGTAAAAGTCACAAAATAGTTCTGCTGTTAGGAAAAAACTACAGTCGGACCTCTATTAAGCGGCCACCCTCGGGACTTTGAAAACTGGCCGCTTAATAGAGGTTGGCCGTTTAATAGAGGTACAATATAAATTGGATAGAAATGGCAGTCAACGTCATTTTATTGCATCTATATAGCAAAAGGCTTGTTGAAAAGTGAACATATGTGAAGATAAATGCAAAAATCATTGAAACAAAAAATTAAGTGCCCTGAAAAAAGAGAAAGAATCACGAGTGTGAATGTAAATAATTTTGATGTTAGTGAAGTGAAAGTGAAAGACTTTTCCCGCCTTGCTAGCTAATTGACGATGAAAATGTGTTGTTGGTTCAATTTACACAGTGCATTTTCAGTTATTCATTGTCTATTTTCTGTTGGGATATTTGACAATAGAAAAGATTTTCTAAATCAAATACAATTGATTGCCCCAATTTCAAAACAATTAAAAGCCCACAAACCTATCAAGTGATCTATAATACGTCACGTGCAATGACTTTATATCTGATCAGATGACATATTAATATTAATTATCAAAATATCAATTGACACAACAAATGGTGACTGAATCTATAATATTCTTTCAAGTGAGGCGCGGTTCAAACATTGAACTTCACATGCGCCGAATCTATTGGAAGGAGACCGTAACAACATCTCATTTCTCTAGAGCTGCCTGTCCCCATGCCAGGACAATTTGAGCTATGTTTAGCAGACACCGCGCCATCAGCCATTTCTTTTTCAACTCTCTAGCAGTATTCGAAAATAGAACGAAAGTCAAAATTTATGGTATTTTGCTGTTCCTACTCTTGCATAATGAAATGGAAAGTTTTGTAGTTAGCTTAAGAATCAAGTCTGCTGTTTTATATATTTTGACGTGAAAAATGGCGGGAAAATGGTGATCACGTGGTCATTTTTCGGTCACGTTTTTGAATGGAATAGGTAGTAATTTTGACAGAGCATGTGGGTGATGGAATGACAGTGAAGATCGTGTAATGAGAAAGGGTCAGTTTTCTACACTTGCGATATTGTACTCAGTCATTTGTCTTGCTAAAAAAACTAAATGGGAACTGGTACTGGGTTTTGAAGTGTGGGCCGCGTCACTGCTATGGGACTGGGTACCAAAAGACCGTCATGCAGTTCTTGTCCGCTACCTGTGATGAGGGGGACTAGGGCGATTTGCCCACACGATTATGAGCTTTTTGAAAAGTGTGTTAGGTAAAGTATTTTTAATTCTAAAAACGGAAACGGCGTTTCTGAGTCTTCTAGTTTGAAAATTTCGTGGGGGGATATGCTGGCAGACCGCCGTAGGTAGTTTGCGTTTTCGGCGCAACTGTCTGCTATAAAGGTTGGATTTTGAAAATTAAAATGTTGTAAAGACAAAACTAAAATAGCTGGGCCTAGCGTGACTGTTTATTAATAGCAGGAAAGACATTGACGCTGTTATGTTTACTGTCGACAGATAATTTTAGATCCTGTCATGTCCGGTATTTCAAAGAGAAAAGTTAGAGAAATTGAAAGCTTTCGTATATAAAAACGTACATGGTAATATTAATGGCTAAAAGAACAGATGAAATGCGAGACAAAAAAGGACGCTAAAATGAGGTCAAAATCAACGGAGCGCAACACTCTGTGAAACCGCAAGTGACGGAGTTGACCTTAGTCCATTGGACTGTGCTTTTGAAAGGTTTTCAAAGTCAGTCTAAACTAAAATCTTCGTTCCAAAGGGCTAAATGTACAAAATGTGGAGCAGTTTGAAGGATAGTCTTGGAGATTCGAAGACAGTATTTTTGTTGGGCGTACGTGTGTTGCAAGACAGGCGGATTTCTTCCCGTTCTTGCAGGGCTTATTGCGAGAAATAGCCGCGTGGGAAATCGAAGAATTATAGATATTGTTCTAAGATTTGCTATCAAACTTTTAATAAACAGTTTTTGTAAGTTTAATGAATGAAATCAATGGTTTTGAAGGTGAAGTATCATGGTATCTCATTATATAATTTAATAATGTTGACCTTCAAACAGGTCACTGCTAGCTATTTCAGAACTGCGACAGGATTCGCGGTCTCATGTGGTTCGTAAGGGCACTTGTGACAGGACTGTTTACTACATAAGACATTTTAAGAACCAACCTCGTTCCCAGGGTCTCTCTTCTTCCCGTCCCCCTGGAGCGAGAGAGAGAGAGACCCTGGTTGGGGCTGGTCACGTGTCTCCCAAAATCTGGGAGATAACAAATAAACGATTCGAGGGAGGGGCTCATTAGTGTGAAATTTGTCTATACTGAGTCCAGGGGAAAAAGGAAAGTTTTGCTATGAAAACAAACCTCACGTACTTGCCCATATCTGGTCAAAACAAACTCGTTCGGGTCAAAGGTGCATTTAATCACAGTCAAGTGGTTGTCTATCGCAAACGCCGAAAAAAATCTATAAAGTAGTCTCTGCAATTAGCTCCTGGCTATGTAAATCGGTTGGGAAAGTTTCTCACTGGAAAAATCTCTTCAGCAAACGGAATCGCGTACTGCTCGCCACAACCGAGAATTTACGGCAGCCCGCAGAAACGCAGCAATTTATTGTGCAGGCCATGTGAAAGGAA
The DNA here is from genome assembly GCA_022457155.1 of Cladopsammia gracilis. NCBI lineage: Eukaryota > Metazoa > Cnidaria > Anthozoa > Scleractinia > Dendrophylliidae > Cladopsammia > Cladopsammia gracilis. The sequence goes on along the minus strand of JAJGOT010000466.1, from coordinate 130,448 downwards.
ATTAAATAATTTTAATGTTTTCAAGACCACGATTACCCAGACTGAAACTTCTTTCGAAAGGGTGAAAAGGTGGATCAAAGTGTCGTCGTCCGCGCCTCGAAATTTGAAGAGTTCGAGGGCGCAGGAAAAGAGAAACAGCCGCCACGGACTCATGTTTAAGTTTTCAAATCAACTGCAGCCTTCGACAGGAAAAGAGGTAAAGAAAATCTTAACAAATGACATTTTCATCGATGGCTCTGTGTTGTTAGTCGTCTACAGAACCTATTAGCCTTCTCTTGTTATTTTGTCGTTTGAATGTCGCTTGTCGCGACACTGAACTGATCGAGTGACAATTACATAAGTTGTTATAAAAGGTGACAGGCCTAGCACAAATCCTGCTCGTCGCTAAAAGCATTTTATCCCAGCTTTAGAATAAGTCTACCCCAAGTACGTGCCTGAGAGATTTTTCCTTTCAGATCAAAATAAAGGTATAACAGGCCTGTTGTTCCAAGTGCTGTCGTTTCTTTGATCTTAGGAAAAAATCTCTAGCTGTGATACTGACAGGAGGAATTTACGCTTTCCAGAGCCGTTTAGAATATTAAGTTACGCCGTCACTGTTTGCTAGCTCGTTGGCATATCAATTGTTTTTTTTTTTGGCTCAATTTGAACTAGAGTTGCAAGATCAGTAGTAGCCGCTTAATTATAAGTAGGAATTATTCGCTGTTAAGGATCAGTTCATTTCTTAGTCCGTGATTTAAATATGTGAGCGCAAGTCTGCGGTTAGCATAATGGCTTGCGATATAGTGTTTCTTCATCACCACTAAAAGATTCTAAGATCGAAGTCTTATACGATAGTTACGGTCTATATTGGAATAGTGGCATCTTGCAATTGCTTTTAGCTACGCAGAATTTATTCTGCGTTTAAGTTCATGTGTTTCTCGTTGATGTGTTTCGAAAAACAGCGACGGGAGGCGATGAAAAATCATCGATTTCCCGCATCCCGTAGGTAGATCTCTTGTGTCAGGATTTCAATGCAATCAAGCTACGTTGAGCACTCTAAGGTAACTCTCTTGTCCGCTTTAGGATTTCAATGTGATCAGTACGACACGCAATTGATATTCGTCTTCTTTTTATAGACTTTATACGCCAAGAACGTTTTCTCTCTCTTACTTGCCACTCAAACAATACATTGTCTTTTTGTCAAATAGAGACAAAATCTCTCTTAAAAAAATAAACACGCTGAAATCGCTTATAAAATGCTTCTTAAAATGCTTGCTTGATAACTTTTATAAACAAAATCAAGAACATTTTTACGTCTTTTGCGTACTGTTGCATAATCAAACTGTAATAGCAATGATTAATTGTTTTTAAAATAGCACAAAACCGAAATCCATACTCTTGCATAATCAAACCGAAACATTTTTAGTTAGCTGAATAAGCAAAATCTACCCTCTCTTGCATACTATTGCATAATCATGACACCTAAATATTTAATAACTATTGGAAAAGCAGACAAAGATTACAACTCAAAAAGCGAACAAAAATACAGCGTGAGATTTCTCAGCTTCGTCGAGCGCGAAAAGTTGACTCGTTTAACTTTAAGCGAGTTGACTTTAAACGAATCGTAAAATTAACTCTTTTCACGAGATTTCACTTTGACATTCGTTAAGCGACATGAAAAATAGCCTGTTCCAGGCGTTCAGATAGTTGGGAAAGCGCGAATAGTTGGGGAAGGCGCGAAGAAAAGCGAGCGAAAAAAATGCGGGGAGGCTGGGGAGAGGAGGCGAAAGAACGCCTGTAAACATTCTTAACAAAAGGTTGTTCCGGTATACCGGGATCCGGTATACCCTCTGATTGGTCAATTATCACACTTTGTCAACACTCGAGTGCTGACGAGAAATGTGATATGGCGGAGGAAAGACAGCTTTCATCGAGGCATAAACAAAACAGTCGCTAGACTGTGAAACTCATTACAATGCAGTGAGAAGAACCGACTGCACAAATGACAATGGAGAAAAACAGATTAGAGCTCCGGAAAAACCGTCAATTCTCAACTACAAAGCGGAGCAGTGACTGAAATGCGCTTGATTTATACTCTCTATGAAACATTGCATAGCTTTATAAAAAGCTGCAATTATCTCTGAAAATTCGGACCAACATATTTGCAACTAATTGCAAGAAACCATTGACGGTCGATAATTTCAAACTAATAGATCCGCCTACCTAAGAGATTCAGAGAGAGTGAAAAACCTTACATTGTTGGTTAACTTCTACTAGAAAATGGCTACATGAGCACAGCAAGAGGTCAAACAAAACTAAAGAAAGCCGCCGATTGAACAGAGCTCCAGAGCTCCAGACTGAAGAAAGCCGCCGAGTTGAAGAAACCAGAGTTGAAGAAAACCGCCGAGAATACGGCATAATTTCAAAATGACCTCCAAATCGAAGCTTGAATGTTAAAGGTTTTACTGCAGAGCTATTCTAACAAATGCCACGATGGCATAATAAAGAACATCGCGCCGCTATGAAACAGACGCCCCGACGAAGAGGTCAAAACTAGCAGACAGCTTAAAAACACAAATGACCTCGAGACTATAGTCTGTATCATTTTGCGAGTTTAGAAGGCTTTTAATTCAGTCACCTCGAATTCTCCATATACCCGCTACAAATACATGAAGCATCATTTTGCGAGCTTAAATATAAAATGGCTAAAACACTCGCGAGGGAGTCGTGTAGGCCTGTCACTCTATTACACTAAATCTAATCCCAGGAAATCTAATCCTATTTTAATTGACAGATGATTGACAACTGAGTTGGCGGTCTGAAAGTGGGCGGAAGGACATTTTGTTAAGAATGTTTACAGGCGTTCCCTCGCCTCGCCTCCCGCAATTTTTTCGCTCGCTTTTCTTCGCGCCTTCCCCAACTATATTCGCGCTTTCCCCACTATCTGAACGCCTGGAACAGGCTACATGAAAAATCGCTCCTCGCTGTTCATCATACCGGGTAGACAATGTATAGCAGAACCCCGGAGGGGGACTCCCATATGTGGTCGGGCGGGGGTGCTCGTCGTATCTTTTAGGGGTTAAAATTCGGGGATCTATGTATCTTTTAGAATATATGATTAAAAAAAAACTCATTTTCCCAGAAAATGGTATCTTTTAGTGTGTTGCTAGCGAAAGACGAGTCGCTACTGCCTTCCGGTGTTCCTTCTGATGGTAGCTGGAATTCGACCCATGTATAGTCAGATCTATTTATTTCCAGCAATCTAGCCGCATCGCATTGTTCCATCGCATATTTGGTAAAAAAATGGTATCTTTTAGAGGTAAAATTCTGGTTGATAACGGCCACTTTGATATCTTTCAGGGTTCCACTTTTTTTTCCTGACGAGCACCTCCGCTTGACGACTTATAGGAGTCCCCCCCCCCCCCCCCCCCCCCTCCGGGAGCAGAATATTCTTACCAATTTTTCTTTTCACGATATTTCCGGTTGTCACTCGGTAAGCTACTTAAAAGGCAGAGCAAAATAGCATGTTCTTTTGAGAACAAGTCATATCTAGAATATTTGATGTCACTTTTAACGTGATTAGTAATAAGAGTGGTGTTAATTAGCCCCACGCAGCTATCAAATGTACTGAATGGGACAGCCCCTGACTCAGTCAAACTTCCCATATGACTAAAAAAAAATTGCCGGATTGACCCCTTTCATAAAATAGAAGTCCGTATAAAGGTGAATATTTTAAGTTCGTTTACCTACAGGTTGCAACTAATTTGATTGAACCTGCACTTGGCACCGGTAGCATAGTATTGGCTGACCCGTGTACTTTCGCTTTTGTGCTATTTTAAAACAATTAATAATTGCTATTACAGTTTCATTATGTAACAGTACGCAAAAGACGTAAAAATTTAAGCCATTGAAGGCTTGCCGCAATTCCATTCAACCGTCATCATTATAAGCCAAAAAATCAACACAACTATGACATGTTTACCATACTATTGCACAATCAAACCGTAATAGCAATGGATAGAAAAAACGCAAAGTTCATGCTATTTTGCTCTGCCATACCGCTCACAAACTTTCCTGTCCCATTTAACTTTCTTAAAACGTCTCCATTAGTAGAATACACCGTGAAATTCTCAAACTACGTTTCCCAAGAAAACGCATTTGACCTATTTTTACCCTTATGGCTTTACGACAAATGATTGAAACTGATAGGTAACGTGAGATATCGAAATTTAAGAAGGACTAATACCTTTGCGGTAACGTAATGTGAGATATGACAACTTCATGACAAGTTCTGACCACAATCAAACCGTAATAGCAATGAATAGAAAAAAACGCAAAGTTCATGCTATTTTGCTCTGCCATGCATACCGCTCATATTAACACACAAACTTTCCTGTCCCATTTAACTTTCTTATAACGTCTCCATTAGTAAAATACACCGTGAAATTCTCAAACTACGTTTCCCAAGAAAACGCATTTAACCTATTTTTACCCTTTTAAAGTAACTATAATGGCTTTACGACAAATGATTGAAACTGATAGGTAACGTGAGATATCGAAATTTAAGAAGGACTAATACCTTTGCGGTAACGTAATGTGAGATATGACAAGTTCATGACACGTTCTGACATCCCAATACCCTAGGGAAATTAACAATAGGTCCGGGGGTGCTCCCCAAACATTTTAGTGGCAGTATGTGACGCCCTTCTTGAAATCCTAACCGGTTTAACCAACCATATCCTCAATGCCCTAATATAGCTTCTATAAAGAAGGAACAAGAAACCCCCCCGGACAAAAGTCCACAAAATTTTGTTAACAACTTTTGTCCCTTTTTCGTACTCGACTCCGAAATCTCGCTTAATGCGCATGCGCATTAACGAGATAAAAACAATGCAGATTGATGCATAAGATGGTAAAATCTGAAAGAAAACAAAATAATGCATGTAAGTCAGAATGTATTTTTTTTTAAATTTAAACAATGAGTTTGAGACCTCCAGCAAACCAACAAGTCTCACACTAGCTTTTCAAAATTTTGGAAAATGTAACCATGTCCTACAGTGTACACACTATAGATCGAAAACTTAAAGTTTTGTGATATAGAAATGAGCAGGGCTTGGCTCTAGCAGTGCCTGGTGTTTCCTGGCAACTTACTTTTGCCCTGACGCAACTAGAAATCTAAGTTTTTGCATAAAACTCAATGCTGGGCACCCTGGTTTTCACAGGTTTCCTTTTATGGTGGCAATTTACTTTATCAACATGGCTAATAACACTAACATTTTGTTTCACTCCCCCACCAATTCATTATCACACTTAGTTTCATTTGAAACCAACTGCTTTATATTATTCATGTGTCTATCATACAGTATTTATACATGCAAGACCAGTGCAAATTATGCTCCTGTATACATGCATGTATAAACACAACACAGAGTCATGCAACTCTTGCATAGTTTAAAGTCTACTCTGGGTTAAAAGGTACATTAGTTGTGTGCTAATGACACCATGACTACAGAATCTACTGTATCTTCAAAGAGACAGGAGGAATCCGTAAGCAGAAGTTAATAATATTGATGTGTATGATGCCCCCATGTACTCTTACATGCATGGGAATGTTAGAAATCAAGAGATATTCCCATGGCGATGCCATGCATTGTAACTTGCAATACAGTGTATCAGGCTGGGGGTTGGACAAAATAAAATTAATCAACAAGTTCCATTGCTGCAAGATGAAAGATAATATACATGTACCACTGGCTCAGACCATTTTACATCTTTTTCATGCTACTAGCAACTGCATGCTATAGTACTGTAGTTTTGTCAGCTTTCTAAGAAATAAAGGAAATAGTCACCATTAAGATTTAAAAAACTATACACTTTGACTACATGTACATACCTGAACATGTATTAGACAACCAAGGCTGTGCTCTAAACAAAACAGTTAGGAGCCCGAAATCTCCAAACACCTGAAATCCGGGGTGCCCAGCATATACGTTTGGTGCAAAAACAAAGATTTCCTGCTCGTCCAAAGGTAAAATTTTGCAATGTTGGGCTGTCCTTGGGGCATTATATGGGTGATCAAAAAAGTGTACAAACATGTAGTTTTTCACAAAACTTATACGCTGGCACCAATAATGCAGATTTAGAGCACAGCCTTACAGCCCTGACAAGGCTGTATCCATTGTAAAGTAAAAATAACGTACATGTAATGATGCTACATGTATTTACCCACACGATGGCTACATGCATGTTGTGCTTAAAACTATCCTTGATTCTATTTTTGTTTTATCCTCATTAGCAAACATTACATGTATCTCACACAGACTAAAGAAAAAAAAATGAGTGAAGTACAACAGCTTTGGACCAGGTCCATGGACCACCCTGATGAACCGCCCCTAATTTGTGTCAATTTTAATTTTTTTCCCACATTTTACGTTTGATGCATGTACAGTAGAACAAGAACCACTGGGCCAAGTCCCAAGCTACAGTGTGCTATTACATGTATTATGAGATGCTAACAATGCCATGGCTTTTGGATTCAGATAAAACAAAAGTCTAGTGGAGTATAAACAAACACATGCCAAAGCCACCATACTGATTCATTTTGAGTTCTCTGTGAGGGAAGGGAGAGGGAAGGGGGAGGGGGTGAGGCTAGCTAGGTTCGAACCTTAAAGCCTGCTCTTTGCGAGTATTCACAAAGCATCTAGAAATAATAACAAACAAAACCAATGTTTATCATGTTCCAACACTATTCAACAGTATGGTTGCTTGTGCATGTGTTTCTTTATACATGTACTCCACCGGGCCTATATCAGTATTTTCTTGACAGCACATGGCATTGTCTGCATCCCATAATTATGATAGCTTGGGACTTGGTCGAGTCCTTCTTGTTCTACTTGTGTCTTCACGTTGATACTTGATGTTAAATGCCATACATGTATTAATTTAAACTGAAGACTGTGTTTTATACTCTGCGACCAGTGCTTTATCTTCCTTCCCGACTTTTTGGATGATACGTTTTTTCCCGCTCTCGCCGGCGCGAAGCGGCAATCTCTTATGAGTGTGCGTTTGCTCACATTTGAGTAGATGTCGGACTGTTACACTAAGTTCACTCAAAAGAAAGAGTTGTTTCAACTCACTTAACTCATGTCTGAATTTGAGTGAGAAACACTTACTCCTTGCGGTGAGTAGGTATTCAATCGTATGTTTGATTAAAAGTGACTTCCACTTGATTTTCTCAAAAATAAGAGCAAAAATAAGGTGTTGTTTCAACTCACTGTGTTGGATTAAATATTTAAGTCAAATTTTAAGTAAACTAACTCAAAATATCGAGTATTTTGAGTGAATAAGTTCACTCAAAATAAAGAGTTGTTTCAACTCACTTTAAGAATTAACTCATGTCTTGAATTTGAGTGAGAAACACTTACTCACTGCGGTGAGTAAGTTTTTAATCGTCAGTGTTTAAGAAAAAGTGACTTCCACTTGATTTTCTCAAAAATAAGAGCAAAAATAAGGTGTTGTTTCAACTCACTGTGTTGGATTAAATATTTAAGTCAAATTTTAAGTGAACTAACTCAAAATATCGAGTAAAATGCCTTCTTTACTAAAAAAAATAGTTTGCGTCAAATGGCAGAGATTTTATAACGCCGCGTTTGCGTCAATTTACAGAGATTTTATAGTGCCCCGTTTGCGTCAATTTACAGAGATTTTATTATGCCCGTTTATGTCAATTTACAGAGATTTCATAACGCCCCGTTTGTGTCAATTTACAGAGATTTTATAATGTCCCGTTTGTGTCAATTTACAGAGATTTTATAATGCCCCGTTTGTGTCAATTTACAGAGATGTTATAATGCCCCGTTTGTGTCAATTTACAGAGATGTTATAATGCCCCGTTTGTGTCAATTTACAGAGATTTTATAATGCCCCGTTTGTGTCAATTTACAGAGATTTTATAATGTCCCGTTTGTGTCAATTTACAGAGATTTTATAATGCCTCGTTTGTGTCAATTTACAGAGATTTTATAATACCCCGTTTGTGTCAATTTACAGAGATTTTATAATGCCTCGTTTGTGTCAATTTTCAGATATTTTATAATGCTCCGTTAGGTAGGTAAACTTTGTTTATCGTACGCGGTGTCCATTCATAATACATGCTCTTCTGTCGAGCCTTAAACAACAATAGATTAATTACTTAACTAAATTAAATTATCTAACTGAATTCATGATCTATACGGGATTATACTTAAAACTACAAAAATATCCTTTATCTCTCATTAAATCAGATAGAAAGTAAATGTATGATTTAAAAGAGCTAAGAGTGGGCTACATCTTAGCACTCAAAGGCAATTTGTTTCAAAGAGCAGAACCGCGATATTGAAAACTTCGTTTGCCTGCTTCAGTACTCGGTCTAGGAACCAAAAGGTTGTATTTTGAATTTCTTAGATTATGTGAGTGAACACTGGATGTAGATTATTTTTGATTGTGTCAATTTAAAGAGATTTTATAATTCTCTGTTTGTCATTGGATGTTCCGCTTGGGGACCACATTAATTTACAGAGATTTGGTAACTGAATTAAAATTAAACTTACGCGGTGCCATTTACAGACATTTTATATCAGAAGCCAGGCATTATAAAATCTTTGTAAATAGTAGGTTTACAAACATTGTTGGCAGATTTTATGAAGTCTGTAAATCATGTCTGAAAAGTCTTACAAAGTGGGAGTACTATAGGCGGAACCATCTTAATATTGTAACGTCGTCAAATACCCCACAAACGCCCAGAACGGCACTGCTGAAAATGACTGATGCATAAGGAGTGAAAACCAATACTGATCCCGTTGAAGACAAATATCAACTTTATTACTGACAACTACGATCAAAGCTGCATTACACAAGCACTAACAATTCTAATAACAGGAGATTGTTTTTCTGAAGTGGCTTATTTTTACGGTCTATTGTATTCAGTGGCTGCAATTACAGCCGAGACGCATTGTAATTTATTACCTGCCAAATTATGCATTAGTTAAGTTCAGCAGTGCCCATCCCTACCCCCTCCACCGACCACCCCACCCCCCCCCCCCCCTCCCGGGCGTTAGTCGGGCATTAAAATTTGTTCACGTTCGAATCCCGGGGATCTGGCATTAATCTACCCTCAATGTACCCCGGGGTATTTGACATACTCGTGTTTTCGACCTCAAAAAATCCTGGCTCCATTTTCTGACAAAGAAAGAAATTTGTTGCCAACTTTCTCTAACCGGTCACTAGAGGAAGTGTGAGGGAAAACACTTCTCCGTTGACTTAGTTTGCCTTCAGGTAACTTTTAGATGAGTCTAGATTAGAATAATTTTCCTTCCCTGTTTACTATACCCCGCAGCATTTGCACAGCATATTTTATCCCCGCCATGGGGTATTTGCTATATTGTTTTTCACAAAATGCAAATGCCCGGTGGTTGTCCCGGTGATAGGGGGGGGGGGGGGGGGGGAGCAGGGGGAACTTGGGCACTGCTGGAATTGACTGATGCATTATAAAATAGCGTCTGTAATTAGCTTTTGAAAATAAGTATATGCTAAGTATATATTAAAATTAAAATTAGTTTAAAATTACTAATAAGTAAATATTGGAATTAAAATTTGTTAAAAATTGCTAACAAGTTATATTTAAGTAAAAACTGTTAGACTATTTGCAAACTTGCTGAACGATAGAGTCGACTATTTCTTTTATACCATTACAATCATTTAATCTAAATAAATGGCGTTTAACGGGGTGACTCGATAAAACGTGCAATTCTTCATCTTTCATCCTTTTAGTTATTCCGACTGTAAACATTTCAATTCTCCTGCTCTTCATAAGATCAACTTTTGTCTTCAGAACCTCGGTTCCAATGCCACTATAACCATCTGTAACAACCACGTTCACCTCCTTTACATCTGGAACAAATTCAAAAAAGATTTGATGAGAAAGATTACCTTATTTTCTCGATAGTTGGTGGTTTTACACTAGGGCTTCTAAGTACATCCTGGACGCACTTGAAACCTACTTTGAAGGCAAACAGGTAAAAAGAACTTACTTGAACCCACTTTGTGACCATGAAAACGTGTCTATTTCAAAGGAGCCAAATTACGTCGCAAATTCACAATGGCCAATGGGAAAACAGAAGCCAACTGGAAGACGTGTGCAGCGGCGCAAACATTGATAGTGATTAACAGCTTATGTTTCAAGCCGAATACACATGAATACACTTTTGCATCAGGTGTAAACCCCAAATATGTTACTTGTGTTACCCCAAAAGTGTTACTTGATAATCTCAAGTGTGCCTGAGTCAAACTCTTGCTTGAGAAATACTTAACTTGCAGTGTGTAACCAACAAATAAACACTGGGCCCATTACGTCATTGTCCTCGATTTAGTTTTAAAATTTGAGCTAACAGCGTTTATTGGAAATTCAGCTTTATGAAACTTATTTCTCTTTTTTTTGCGTTCGTTTTTATTTATCATTTCAAGATCTTATTGAGGTTGTCATGTTTAGTAATGTTCACCGTTTAGAAACCAAATAGGCGATAATCTTCATTTGCTCGCCTGAAAATTTGAAAGTACATGTACCAGGAGCTCCAGAAAGTACATTTTTTTTTAATGTTGTAAGTATAAATGGCAACAAACAAGGCTAAAAATGCCGTAGGTCTTTACTAGATCCGGTATGCTGTGTTTTCTTTCAGCATGGTTTTGTCCATGCGTTTGAATGTCTACATTGGCTTGCCATGTACATTCTTTTTTGATAGACACCATTGTGACATCTTGGGACGGCTTGTTCCCCGCAACACGTGATATGGCACGCGTGATGCGGGTGACAAGTTGTTTCATATACGGAATCTTATATGGAGAACGGGTCATTGTGTAATCTATTTACGACTGTATTCTTGCAGTCGTGTTTAGTTGCTAAACGGCGCTGATGAGTTCACGCTAGGAAATTTTTGATCGAAATTGGGCCAAGTTTTTTTGTTACAAATTATCTTCGTGAGCTTTTATCCTGTTGGCCTCAAATTTTCCACAATAACAAATATTCTCATGGTCTATGTTTTGTTGGTTTTGTTTTTACAGTTTTCGTTTTTTTTGGCGGGAAAGTGACGTCACCAAGATTGGGCCAAAATTCAATTTTCACATTTTGATATATTCAATGGCTGCTTCTGAAAGAGCAAGCTCGCACAAGTCCAAAACCGAAGAGATTACCAAAATATCTTGATTCAGTGAAGAAATATAATTAGTTGAAATGTGTATTTGTGCTATTTTTAGTAACAAAATGGCGGGAATTTTGAAATTCAAACAATTATATCTCTTGACTGTATCAAGATATTTTAGTTGTCTCTTCGGTTTTGAACTTGCTTGAGCTTGCTCTTTCAGCAGTAGCCATTAAATGTATTAAAATGTCAAATTTGAATTTTGGCCCAATATTCGTGACGTCACTTTCCCGCCAAAAACCGTTAAAATCGAAAAACCAAAACCATACGAACATTTGGAATTCAAAGTTCTACCATCCTTCCAACTTTGAGATCAAACGGATAAAAACTGAAAAAGTATTTTGGAACATGGCCAAATTTGGTGTCATAATTGCCAAGCGTGAATTGCAATAACAACGAAACAGCTGTCCGCGGTTGCTACCCTGCTTTATCGGTGTCTGTCGTATTGGTGTCTCGCAACTCAAGTGATTTAAGGCCTGGGTCAAGGGCTTTGACCAGGAAAAAACCGTTTATTCGCAATAACTTTTGCAAACGGAATGGAAGTGAATCGAAATTTGGCATAAAACTCAATGCTGGGCACCCTGGTTTTCACAGGTTTCCTTTTATGGTGGCAATTTACTTTATCAACATGGCTAATAACACTAACATTTTGTTTCACTCCCCCACCAATTCATTATCACACTTAGTTTCATTTGAAACCAACTGCTTTATATTATTCATGTGTCTATCATACAGTATTTATACATGCAAGACCAGTGCAAATTATGCTCCTGTATACATGCATGTATAAACACAACACAGAGTCATGCAACTCTTGCATAGTTTAAAGTCTACTCTGGGTTAAAAGGTACATTAGTTGTGTGCTAATGACACCATGACTACAGAATCTACTGTATCTTCAAAGAGACAGGAGGAATCCGTAAGCAGAAGTTGATAATATTGATGTGTATGATGCCCCCATGTACTCTTACATGCATGGGAATGTTAGAAATCAAGAGATATTCCCATGGCGATGCCATGCATTGTAACTTGCAATACAGTGTATCAGGCTGGGGGTTGGACAAAATAAAATTAATCAACAAGTTCCATTGCTGCAAGATGAAAGATAATATGCATGTACCACTGGCTCAAACCATTTTACATATTTTTCATGCTACTAGCAACTGCATGCTATAGTACTGTAGTTTTGTCAGCTTTCTAAGAAATAAAGGAAATAGTCACCATTAAGATTTAAAAAACTATACACTTTGACTACATGTACATACCTGAACATGTATTAGACAACCAAGGCTGTGCTCTAAACAAAACAGTTAGGAGCCCGAAATCTCCAAACACTTGAAATCCGGGGTGCCCAGCATATACGTTTGGTGCAAAAACAAAGATTTCCTGCTCGTCCAAAGGTAAAATTTTGCAATGTTGGGCTGTCCTTGGGGCATTATATGGGTGATCAAAAAAGTGTACAAACATGTAGTTTTTCACAAAACTTATACGCTGGCACCAATAATGCAGATTTAGAGCACAGCCTTACAGCCCTGACAAGGCTGTATCCATTGTAAAGTAAAAATAACGTACATGTAATGATGCTACATGTATTTACCCACACGATGGCTACATGCATGTTGTGCTTAAAACTATCCTTGATTCTATTTTTGTTTTATCCTCATTAGCAAACATTACATGTATCTCACACAGACTAAAGAAAAAAAAATGAGTGAAGTACAACAGCTTTGGACCAGGTCCATGGACCACCCTGATGAACCGCCCCTAATTTGTGTCAATTTTAATTTTTTTTCCCACATTTTACGTTTGATGCATGTACAGTAGAACAAGAACCACTGGGCCAAGTCCCAAGCTACAGTGTGCTATTACATGTATTATGAGATGCTGACAATGCCATGGCTTTTGGATTCAGATAAAACAAAAGTCTAGTGGAGTATAAACAAACACATGCCAAAGCCACCATACTGATTCATTTTGAGTTCTCTGTGAGGGAAGGGAGAGGGAAGGGGGAGGGGGTGAGGCTAGCTAGGTTCGAACCTTAAAGCCTGCTCTTTGCGAGTATTCACAAAGCATCTAGAAATAATAACAAACAAAACCAATGTTTATCATGTTCCAACACTATTCAACAGTATGGTTGCTTGTGCATGTGTTTCTTTATACATGTACTCCACCGGGCCTATATCAGTATTTTCTTGACAGCACATGGCATTGTCTGCATCCCATAATTATGATAGCTTGGGACTTGGTCGAGTCCTTCTTGTTCTACTTGTGTCTTCACGTTGATACTTGATGTTAAATGCCATACATGTATTAATTTAAACTGAAGACTGTGTTTTATACTCTGCGACCAGTGCTTTATCTTCCTTCCCGACTTTTTGGATGATACGTTTTTTCCCGCTCTCGCCGGCGCGAAGCGGCAATCTCTTATGAGTGTGCGTTTGCTCACATTTGAGTAGATGTCGGACTGTTACACTAAGTTCACTCAAAAGAAAGAGTTGTTTCAACTCACTTAACTCATGTCTGAATTTGAGTGAGAAACACTTACTCCTTGCGGTGAGTAGGTATTCAATCGTATGTTTGATTAAAAGTGACTTCCACTTGATTTTCTCAAAAATAAGAGCAAAAATAAGGTGTTGTTTCAACTCACTGTGTTGGATTAAATATTTAAGTCAAATTTTAAGTAAACTAACTCAAAATATCGAGTATTTTGAGTGAATAAGTTCACTCAAAATAAAGAGTTGTTTCAACTCACTTTAAGAATTAACTCATGTCTTGAATTTGAGTGAGAAACACTCACTGCGGTGAGTAAGTTTTTAATCGTCAGTGTTTAAGAAAAAGTGACTTCCACTTGATTTTCTCAAAAATAAGAGCAAAAATAAGGTGTTGTTTCAACTCACTGTGTTGGATTAAATATTTAAGTCAAATTTTAAGTGAACTAACTCAAAATATCGAGTAAAATGCCTTCTTTACTAAAAAAAATAGTTTGCGTCAAATGGCAGAGATTTTATAACGCCGCGTTTGCGTCAATTTACGGAGATTTTATAGTGCCCCGTTTGCGTCAATTTACAGAGATTTTATTATGCCCGTTTATGTCAATTTACAGAGATTTCATAACGCCCCGTTTGTGTCAATTTACAGAGATTTTATAATGTCCCGTTTGTGTCAATTTACAGAGATTTTATAATGCCCCGTTTGTGTCAATTTACAGAGATGTTATAATGCCCCGTTTGTGTCAATTTACAGAGATTTTATAATGCCCCGTTTGTGTCAATTTACAGAGATTTTATAATGTCCCGTTTGTGTCAATTTACAGAGATTTTATAATGCCTCGTTTGTGTCAATTTACAGAGATTTTATAATACCCCGTTTGTGTCAATTTACAGAGATTTTATAATGCCTCGTTTGTGTCAATTTTCAGATATTTTATAATGCTCCGTTAGGTAGGTAAACTTTGTTTATCGTACGCGGTGTCCATTCATAATACATGCTCTTCTGTCGAGCCTTAAACAACAATAGATTAATTACTTAACTAAATTAAATTATCTAACTGAATTCATGATCTATACGGGATTATACTTAAAACTACAAAAATATCCTTTATCTCTCATTAAATCAGATAGAAAGTAAATGTATGATTAAAAAGAGCTAAGAGTGGGCTACATCTTAGCACTCAAAGGCAATTTGTTTCAAAGAGCAGAACCGCGATATTGAAAACTTCGTTTGCCTGCTTCAGTACTCGGTCTAGGAACCAAAAGGTTGTATTTTGAATTTCTTAGATTATGTGAGTGAACACTGGATGTAGATTATTTTTGATTGTGTCAATTTAAAGAGATTTTATAATTCTCTGTTTGTCATTGGATGTTCCGCTTGGGGACCACATTAATTTACAGAGATTTGGTAACTGAATTAAAATTAAACTTACGCAGTGCCATTTACAGACATTTTATATCAGAAGCCAGGCATTATAAAATCTTTGTAAATAGTAGATTTACAAACATTGTTGGCAGATTTTATGAAGTCTGTAAATCATGTCTGAAAAGTCTTACAAAGTGGGAGTACTATAGGCGGAACCATCTTAATATTGTAACGTCGTCAAATACCCCACAAACGCCCGGAACGGCACTGCTGAAAATGACTGATGCATAAGGAGTGAAAACCAATACTGATCCCGTTGAAGACAAATATCAACTTAATTACTGACAACTACGATCAAAGCTGCATTACACAAGCACTAACAATTCTAATAACAGGAGATTGTTTTTCTGAAGTGGCTTATTTTTACGGTCTATTTTATTCAGTGGCTGCAATTACAGCCGAGACGCATTGTAATTTATTACCTGCCAAATTATGCATTAGTTAAGTTCAGCAGTGCCCATCCCTACCCCCTCCACCGACCACCCCACCCCCCCCCCCCCCCCCTCCCGGGCGTTAGTCGGGCATTAAAATTTGTTCACGTTCGAATCCCGGGGATCTGGCATTAATCTACCCTCAATGTACCCCGGGGTATTTGACATACTCGTGTTTTCGACCTCAAAAAATCCTGGCTCCATTTTCTGACAAAGAAAGAAATTTGTTGCCAACTTTCTCTAACCGGTCACTAGAGGAAGTGTGAGGGAAAACACTTCTCCGTTGACTTAGTTTGCCTTCAGGTAACTTTTAGATGAGTCTAGATTAGAATAATTTTCCTTCCCTGTTTACTATACCCCGCAGCATTTGCACAGCATATTTTATCCCCGCCATGGGGTATTTGCTATATTGTTTTTCACAAAATGCAAATGCCCGGTGGTTGTCCCGGTGATAGGGGGGGGGGAGGAGCAGGGGGAACTTGGGCACTGCTGGAATTGACTGATGCATTATAAAAAAGCGTCTGTAATTAGCTTTTGAAAATAAGTATATGCTAAGTATATATTAAAATTAAAATTAGTTTAAAATTACTAATAAGTAAATATTGGAATTAAAATTTGTTAAAAATTGCTAACAAGTTATATTTAAGTAAAAACTGTTAGACTATTTGCAAACTTGCTGAACGATAGAGTCGACTATTTCTTTTATACCATTACAATCATTTAATCTAAATAAATGGCGTTTAACGGGGTGACTCGATAAAACGTGCAATTCTTCATCTTTCATCCTTTTAGTTATTCCGACTGTAAACATTTCAATTCTCCTGCTCTTCATAAGATCAACTTTTGTCTTCAGAACCTCGGTTCCAATGCCACTATAACCATCTGTAACAACCACGTTCACCTCCTTTACATCTGGAACAAATTCAAAAAAGATTTGATGAGAAAGATTACCTTATTTTCTCGATAGTTGGTGGTTTTACACTAGGGCTTCTAAGTACATCCTGGACGCACTTGAAACCTACTTTGAAGGCAAACAGGTAAAAAGAACTTACTTGAACCCACTTTGTGACCATGAAAACGTGTCTATTTCAAAGGAGCCAAATTACGTCGCAAATTCACAATGGCCAATGGGAAAACAGAAGCCAACTGGAAGACGTGTGCAGCGGCGCAAACATTGATAGTGATTAACAGCTTATGTTTCAAGCCGAATACACATGAATACACTTTTGCATCAGGTGTAAACCCCAAATATGTTACTTGTGTTACCCCAAAAGTGTTACTTGATAATCTCAAGTGTGCCTGAGTCAAACTCTTGCTTGAGAAATACTTAACTTGCAGTGTGTAACCAACAAATAAACACTGGGCCCATTACGTCATTGTCCTCGATTTAGTTTTAAAATTTGAGCTAACAGCGTTTATTGGAAATTCAGCTTTATGAAACTTATTTCTCTTTTTTTTTGCGTTCGTTTTTATTTATCATTTCAAGATCTTATTGAGGTTGTCATGTTTAGTAATGTTCACCGTTTAGAAACCAAATAGGCGATAATCTTCATTTGCTCGCCTGAAAATTTGAAAGTACATGTACCAGGAGCTCCAGAAAGTACATTTTTTTTTTAATGTTGTAAGTATAAATGGCAACAAACAAGGCTAAAAATGCCGTAGGTCTTTACTAGATCCGGTATGCTGTGTTTTCTTTCAGCATGGTTTTGTCCATGCGTTTGAATGTCTACATTGGCTTGCCATGTACATTCTTTTTTGATAGACACCATTGTGACATCTTGGGACGGCTTGTTCCCCGCAACACGTGATATGGCACGCGTGATGCGGGTGACAAGTTGTTTCATATACGGAATCTTATATGGAGAACGGGTCATTGTGTAATCTATTTACGACTGTATTCTTGCAGTCGTGTTTAGTTGCTAAACGGCGCTGATGAGTTCACGCTAGGAAATTTTTGATCGAAATTGGGCCAAGTTTTTTTGTTACAAATTATCTTCGTGAGCTTTTATCCTGTTGGCCTCAAATTTTCCACAATAACAAATATTCTCATGGTCTATGTTTTGTTGGTTTTGTTTTTTCAGTTTTCGTTTTTTTTGGCGGGAAAGTGACGTCACCAAGATTGGGCCAAAATTCAATTTTCACATTTTGATATATTCAATGGCTGCTTCTGAAAGAGCAAGCTCGCACAAGTCCAAAACCGAAGAGATTACCAAAATATCTTGATTCAGTCAAGAAATATAATTAGTTGAAATGTGTATTTGTGCTATTTTTAGTAACAAAATGGCGGGAATTTTGAAATTCAAACAATTATATCTCTTGACTGTATCAAGATATTTTAGTTGTCTCTTCGGTTTTGAACTTGCTTGAGCTTGCTCTTTCAGCAGTAGCCATTAAATGTATTAAAATGTCAAATTTGAATTTTGGCCCAATATTCGTGACGTCACTTTCCCGCCAAAAACCGTTAAAATCGAAAAACCAAAACCATACGAACATTTGGAATTCAAAGTTCTACCATCCTTCCAACTTTGAGATCAAACGGATAAAAACTGAAAAAGTATTTTGGAACATGGCCAAATTTGGTGTCATAATTGCCAAGCGTGTTGCAATAACAACGAAACAGCTGTCCGCGGTTGCTACCCTGCTTTATCGGTGTCTGTCGTATTGGTGTCTCGCAACTCAAGTGATTTAAGGCCTGGGTCAAGGGCTTTGACCAGGAAAAAACCGTTTATTCGCAATAACTTTTGCAAACGGAATGGAAGTGAATCGAAATTTGGCATAAAACTCAATGCTGGGCACCCTGGTTTTCACAGGTTTCCTTTTATGGTGGCAATTTACTTTATCAACATGGCTAATAACACTAACATTTTGTTTCACTCCCCCACCAATTCATTATCACACTTAGTTTCATTTGAAACCAACTGCTTTATATTATTCATGTGTCTATCATACAGTATTTATACATGCAAGACCAGTGCAAATTATGCTCCTGTATACATGCATGTATAAACACAACACAGAGTCATGCAACTCTTGCATAGTTTAAAGTCTACTCTGGGTTAAAAGGTACATTAGTTGTGTGCTAATGACACCATGACTACAGAATCTACTGTATCTTCAAAGAGACAGGAGGAATCCGTAAGCAGAAGTTGATAATATTGATGTGTATGATGCCCCCATGTACTCTTACATGCATGGGAATGTTAGAAATCAAGAGATATTCCCATGGCGATGCCATGCATTGTAACTTGCAATACAGTGTATCAGGCTGGGGGTTGGACAAAATAAAATTAATCAACAAGTTCCATTGCTGCAAGATGAAAGATAATATGCATGTACCACTGGCTCAGACCATTTTACATATTTTTCATGCTACTAGCAACTGCATGCTATAGTACTGTAGTTTTGTCAGCTTTCTAAGAAATAAAGGAAATAGTCACCATTAAGATTTAAAAAACTATACACTTTGACTACATGTACATACCTGAACATGTATTAGACAACCAAGGCTGTGCTCTAAACAAAACAGTTAGGAGCCCGAAATCTCCAAACACTTGATATCCGGGGTGCCCAGCATATACGTTTGGTGCAAAAACAAAGATTTCCTGCTCGTCCAAAGGTAAAATTTTGCAATGTTGGGCTGTCCTTGGGGCATTATATGGGTGATCAAAAAAGTGTACAAACATGTAGTTTTTCACAAAACTTATACGCTGGCACCAATAATGCAGATTTAGAGCACAGCCTTACAGCCCTGACAAGGCTGTATCCATTGTAAAGTAAAAATAACGTACATGTAATGATGCTACATGTATTTACCCACACGATGGCTACATGCATGTTGTGCTTAAAACTATCCTTGATTCTATTTTTGTTTTATCCTCATTAGCAAACATTACATGTATCTCACACAGACTAAAGAAAAAAAAATGAGTGAAGTACAACAGCTTTGGACCAGGTCCATGGACCACCCTGATGAACCGCCCCTAATTTGTGTCAATTTTAATTTTTTTCCCACATTTTACGTTTGATGCATGTACAGTAGAACAAGAACCACTGGGCCAAGTCCCAAGCTACAGTGTGCTATTACATGTATTATGAGATGCTGACAATGCCATGGCTTTTGGATTCAGATAAAACAAAAGTCTAGTGGAGTATAAACAAACACATGCCAAAGCCACCATACTGATTCATTTTGAGTTCTCTGTGAGGGAAGGGAGAGGGAAGGGGGAGGGGGTGAGGCTAGCTAGGTTCGAACCTTAAAGCCTGCTCTTTGCGAGTATTCACAAAGCATCTAGAAATAATAACAAACAAAACCAATGTTTATCATGTTCCAACACTATTCAACAGTATGGTTGCTTGTGCATGTGTTTCTTTATACATGTACTCCACCGGGCCTATATCAGTATTTTCTTGACAGCACATGGCATTGTCTGCATCCCATAATTATGATAGCTTGGGACTTGGTCGAGTCCTTCTTTTTCTACTTGTGTCTTCACGTTGATACTTGATGTTAAATGCCATACATGTATTTATTTAAACTGAAGACTGTGTTTTATACTCTGCGACCAGTGCTTTATCTTCCTTCCCGACTTTTTGGATGATACGTTTTTTCCCGTTCTCGCCGGCGCGAAGCGGCAATCTCTTATGAGTGTGCGTTTGCTCACATTTGAGTAGATGTCGGACTGTTACACTAAGTTCACTCAAAAGAAAGAGTTGTTTCAACTCACTTAACTCATGTCTGAATTTGAGTGAGAAACACTTACTCCTTGCGGTGAGTAGGTATTCAATCGTATGTTTGATTAAAAGTGACTTCCACTTGATTTTCTCAAAAATAAGAGCAAAAATAAGGTGTTGTTTCAACTCACTGTGTTGGATTAAATATTTAAGTCAAATTTTAAGTAAACTAACTCAAAATATCGAGTATTTTGAGTGAATAAGTTCACTCAAAATAAAGAGTTGTTTCAACTCACTTTAAGAATTAACTCATGTCTTGAATTTGAGTGAGAAACACTCACTGCGGTGAGTAAGTTTTTAATCGTCAGTGTTTAAGAAAAAGTGACTTCCACTTGATTTTCTCAAAATAAGAGCAAAAATAAGGTGTTGTTTCAACTCACTGTGTTGGATTAAATATTTAAGTCAAATTTTAAGTGAACTAACTCAAAATATCGAGTAAAATGCCTTCTTTACTAAAAAAAATAGTTTGCGTCAAATGGCAGAGATTTTATAACGCCGCGTTTGCGTCAATTTACGGAGATTTTATAGTGCCCCGTTTGCGTCAATTTACAGAGATTTTTTATTATGCCCGTTTATGTCAATTTACAGAGATTTCATAACGCCCCGTTTGTGTCAATTTACAGAGATTTTATAATGCCCCGTTTTTGTCAATTTACAGAGATTTTATAATGCCCCGTTTGTGTCAATTTACAGAGATGTTATAATGCCCCGTTTGTGTCAATTTACAGAGATTTTATAATGCCCCGTTTGTGTCAATTTACAGAGATTTTATAATGTCCGGTTTGTGTCAATTTACAGAGATTTTATAATGCCTCGTTTGTGTCAATTTACAGAGATTTTATAATACCCCGTTTGTGTCAATTTACAGAGATTTTATAATGCCTCGTTTGTGTCAATTTTCAGATATTTTATAATGCTCCGTTAGGTAGGTAAACTTTGTTTATCGTACGCGGTGTCCATTCATAATACATGCTCTTCTGTCGAGCCTTAAACAACAATAGATTAATTACTTAACTAAATTAAATTATCTAACTGAATTCATGATCTATACGGGATTATACTTAAAACTACAAAAATATCCTTTATCTCTCATTAAATCAGATAGAAAGTAAATGTATGATTTAAAAGAGCTAAGAGTGGGCTACATCTTAGCACTCAAAGGCAATTTGTTTCAAAGAGCAGAACCGCGATATTGAAAACTTCGTTTGCCTGCTTTAGTACTCGGTCTAGGAACCAAAAGGTTGTACTTTGAATTTCTTAGATTATGTGAGTGAACACTGGATGTAGATTATTTTTGATTGTGTCAATTTAAAGAGATTTTATAATTCTCTGTTTGTCATTGGATGTTCCGCTTGGGGACCACATTAATTTACAGAGATTTGGTAACTGAATTAAAATTAAACTTACGCAGTGCCATTTACAGACATTTTATATCAGAAGCCAGGCATTATAAAATCTTTGTAAATAGTAGATTTACAAACATTGTTGGCAGATTTTATGAAGTCTGTAAATCATGTCTGAAAAGTCTTACAAAGTGGGAGTACTATAGGCGGAACCATCTTAATATTGTAACGTCGTCAAATACCCCACAAACGCCCGGAACTGCACTGCTGAAAATGACTGATGCATAAGGAGTGAAAACCAATACTGATCCCGTTGAAGACAAATATCAACTTAATTACTGACAACTACGATCAAAGCTGCATTACACAAGCACTAACAATTCTAATAACAGGAGATTGTTTTTCTGAAGTGGCTTATTTTTACGGTCTATTTTATTCAGTGGCTGCAATTACAGCCGAGACGCATTGTAATTTATTACCTGCCAAATTATGCATTAGTTAAGTTCAGCAGTGCCCATCCCTACCCCCTCCACCGACCACCCCACCCCCCCCCCCCCTCCCGGGCGTTAGTCGGGCATTAAAATTTGTTCACGTTCGAATCCCGGGGATCTGGCATTAATCTACCCTCAATGTACCCCGGGGTATTTGACATACTCGTGTTTTCGACCTCAAAAAATCCTGGCTCCATTTTCTGACAAAGAAAGAAATTTGTTGCCAACTTTCTCTAACCGGTCACTAGAGGAAGTGTGAGGGAAAACACTTCTCCGTTGACTTAGTTTGCCTTCAGGTAACTTTTAGATGAGTCTAGATTAGAATAATTTTCCTTCCCTGTTTACTATACCCCGCAGCATTTGCACAGCATATTTTATCCCCGCCATGGGGTATTTGCTATATTGTTTTTCACAAAATGCAAATGCCCGGTGGTTGTCCCGGTGATAGGGGGGGGGGGGGGAGGAGCAGGGGGAACTTGGGCACTGCTGGAATTGACTGATGCATTATAAAAAAGCGTCTGTAATTAGCTTTTGAAAATAAGTATATGCTAAGTATATATTAAAATTAAAATTAGTTTAAAATTACTAATAAGTAAATATTGGAATTAAAATTTGTTAAAAATTGCTAACAAGTTATATTTAAGTAAAAACTGTTAGACTATTTGCAAACTTGCTGAACGATAGAGTCGACTATTTCTTTTATACCATTACAATCATTTAATCTAAATAAATGGCGTTTAACGGGGTGACTCGATAAAACGTGCAATTCTTCATCTTTCATCCTTTTAGTTATTCCGACTGTAAACATTTCAATTCTCCTGCTCTTCATAAGATCAACTTTTGTCTTCAGAACCTCGGTTCCAATGCCACTATAACCATCTGTAACAACCACGTTCACCTCCTTTACATCTGGAACAAATTCAAAAAAGATTTGATGAGAAAGATTACCTTATTTTCTCGATAGTTGGTGGTTTTACACTAGGGCTTCTAAGTACATCCTGGACGCACTTGAAACCTACTTTGAAGGCAAACAGGTAAAAAGAACTTACTTGAACCCACTTTGTGACCATGAAAACGTGTCTATTTCAAAGGAGCCAAATTACGTCGCAAATTCACAATGGCCAATGGGAAAACAGAAGCCAACTGGAAGACGTGTGCAGCGGCGCAAACATTGATAGTGATTAACAGCTTATGTTTCAAGCCGAATACACATGAATACACTTTTGCATCAGGTGTAAACCCCAAATATGTTACTTGTGTTACCCCAAAAGTGTTACTTGATAATCTCAAGTGTGCCTGAGTCAAACTCTTGCTTGAGAAATACTTAACTTGCAGTGTGTAACCAACAAATAAACACTGGGCCCATTACGTCATTGTCCTCGATTTAGTTTTAAAATTTGAGCTAACAGCGTTTATTGGAAATTCAGCTTTATGAAACTTATTTCTCTTTTTTTTTGCGTTCGTTTTTATTTATCATTTCAAGATCTTATTGAGGTTGTCATGTTTAGTAATGTTCACCGTTTAGAAACCAAATAGGCGATAATCTTCATTTGCTCGCCTGAAAATTTGAAAGTACATGTACCAGGAGCTCCAGAAAGTACATTTTTTTTTAATGTTGTAAGTATAAATGGCAACAAACAAGGCTAAAAATGCCGTAGGTCTTTACTAGATCCGGTATGCTGTGTTTTTCTTTCAGCATGGTTTTGTCCATGCGTTTGAATGTCTACATTGGCTTGCCATGTACATTCTTTTTTGATAGACACCATTGTGACATCTTGGGACGGCTTGTTCCCCGCAACACGTGATATGGCACGCGTGATGCGGGTGACAAGTTGTTTCATATACGGAATCTTATATGGAGAACGGGTCATTGTGTAATCTATTTACGACTGTATTCTTGCAGTCGTGTTTAGTTGCTAAACGGCGCTGATGAGTTCACGCTAGGAAATTTTTGATCGAAATTGGGCCAAGTTTTTTTGTTACAAATTATCTTCGTGAGCTTTTATCCTGTTGGCCTCAAATTTTCCACAATAACAAATATTCTCATGGTCTATGTTTTGTTGGTTTTGTTTTTTCAGTTTTCGTTTTTTTTTGGCGGGAAAGTGACGTCACCAAGATTGGGCCAAAATTCAATTTTCACATTTTGATATATTCAATGGCTGCTTCTGAAAGAGCAAGCTCGCACAAGTCCAAAACCGAAGAGATTACCAAAATATCTTGATTCAGTCAAGAAATATAATTAGTTGAAATGTGTATTTGTGCTATTTTTAGTAACAAAATGGCGGGAATTTTGAAATTCAAACAATTATATCTCTTGACTGTATCAAGATATTTTAGTTGTCTCTTCGGTTTTGAACTTGCTTGAGCTTGCTCTTTCAGCAGTAGCCATTAAATGTATTAAAATGTCAAATTTGAATTTTGGCCCAATATTCGTGACGTCACTTTCCCGCCAAAAACCGTTAAAATCGAAAAACCAAAACCATACGAACATTTGGAATTCAAAGTTCTACCATCCTTCCAACTTTGAGATCAAACGGATAAAAACTGAAAAAGTATTTTGGAACATGGCCAAATTTGGTGTCATAATTGCCAAGCGTGTTGCAATAACAACGAAACAGCTGTCCGCGGTTGCTACCCTGCTTTATCGGTGTCTGTCGTATTGGTGTCTCGCAACTCAAGTGATTTAAGGCCTGGGTCAAGGGCTTTGACCAGGAAAAAACCGTTTATTCGCAATAACTTTTGCAAACGGAATGGAAGTGAATCGAAATTTGGCATAAAACTCAATGCTGGGCACCCTGGTTTTCACAGGTTTCCTTTTATGGTGGCAATTTACTTTATCAACATGGCTAATAACACTAACATTTTGTTTCACTCCCCCACCAATTCATTATCACATTTAGTTTCATTTGAAACCAACTGCTTTATATTATTCATGTGTCTATCATACAGTATTTATACATGCAAGACCAGTGCAAATTATGCTCCTGTATACATGCATGTATAAACACAACACAGAGTCATGCAACTCTTGCATAGTTTAAAGTCTACTCTGGGTTAAAAGGTACATTAGTTGTGTGCTAATGACACCATGACTACAGAATCTACTGTATCTTCAAAGAGACAGGAGGAATCCGTAAGCAGAAGTTAATAATATTGATGTGTATGATGCCCCCATGTACTCTTACATGCATGGGAATGTTAGAAATCAAGAGATATTCCCATGGCGATGCCATGCATCGTAACTTGCAATACAGTGTATCAGGCTGGGGGTTGGACAAAATAAAATTAATCAACAAGTTCCATTGCTGCAAGATGAAAGATAATATACATGTATCACTGGCTCAGACCATTTTACATCTTTTTCATGCTACTAGCAACTGCATGCTATAGTACTGTAGTTTTGTCAGCTTTCTAAGAAATAAAGGAAATAGTCACCATTAAGATTTAAAAAACTATACACTTTGACTACATGTACATACCTGAACATGTATTAGACAACCAAGGCTGTGCTCTAAACAAAACAGTTAAATCTCCAAACACTTGAAATCTCCAAACACTTGAAATCCGGGGTGCCCAGCATATACGTTTGGTGCAAAAACAAAGATTTCCTGCTCGTCCAAAGGTAAAATTTTGCAATGTTGGGCTGTCCTTGGGGCATTATATGGGTGATCAAAAAAGTGTACAAACATGTAGTTTTTCACAAAACTTATACGCTGGCACCAATAATGCAGATTTAGAGCACAGCCTTACAGCCCTGACAAGGCTGTATCCATTGTAAAGTAAAAATAACGTACATGTAATGATGATACATGTATTTACCCACACGATGGCTACATGCATGTTGTGCTTAAAACTATCCTTGATTCTATTTTTGTTTTATCCTCATTAGCAAACATTACATGTATCTCACACAGACTAA
The DNA here is from genome assembly GCA_022457155.1 of Cladopsammia gracilis. NCBI lineage: Eukaryota > Metazoa > Cnidaria > Anthozoa > Scleractinia > Dendrophylliidae > Cladopsammia > Cladopsammia gracilis. Next base: position 104,408 of record JAJGOT010000466.1, on the reverse strand, counting down.
AGAAAAAAAAAATGAGTGAAGTACAACAGCTTTGGACCAGGTCCATGGACCACCCTGATGAACCGCCCCTAATTTGTGTCAATTTTAATTTTTTTCCCACATTTTACGTTTGATGCATGTACAGTAGAACAAGAACCACTGGGCCAAGTCCCAATCTACAGTGTGCTATTACATGTATTATGAGATGCTGACAATGCCATGGCTTTTGGATTCAGATAAAACAAAAGTCTAGTGGAGTATAAACAAACACATGCCAAAGCCACCATACTGATTCATTTTGAGTTCTCTGTGAGGGAAGGGAGAGGGAAGGGGGAGGGGGTGAGGCTAGCTAGGTTCGAACCTTAAAGCCTGCTCTTTGCGAGTATTCACAAAGCATCTAGAAATAATAACAAACAAAACCAATGTTTATCATGTTCCAACACTATTCAACAGTATGGTTGCTTGTGCATGTGTTTCTTTATACATGTACTCCACCGGGCCTATATCAGTATTTTCTTGACAGCACATGGCATTGTCTGCATCCCATAATTATAATAGCTTGGGACTTGGTCGAGTCCTTCTTGTTCTACTTGTGTCTTCACGTTGATACTGGATGTTAAATGCCATACATGTATTAATTTAAACTGAAGACTGTGTTTTATACTCTGCGACCAGTGCTTTATCTTCCTTCCCGACTTTTTGGATGATACGTTTTTTCCCGCTCTCGCCGGCGCGAAGCGGCAATCTCTTATGAGTGTGCGTTTGCTCACATTTGAGTAGATGTCAGACTGTTACACTAAGTTCACTCAAAAGAAAGAGTTGTTTCAACTCACTTAACTCATGTCTGAATTTGAGTGAGAAACACTTACTCCTTGCGGTGAGTAGGTATTCAATCGTATGTTTGATTAAAAGTGACTTCCACTTGATTTTCTCAAAAATAAGAGCAAAAATAAGGTGTTGTTTCAACTCACTGTGTTGGATTAAATATTTAAGTCAAATTTTAAGTAAACTAACTCAAAATATCGAGTATTTTGAGTGAATAAGTTCACTCAAAATAAAGAGTTGTTTCAACTCACTTTAAGAATTAACTCATGTCTTGAATTTGAGTGAGAAACACTTACTCACTGCGGTGAGTAAGTTTTTAATCGTCAGTGTTTAAGAAAAAGTGACTTCCACTTGATTTTCTCAAAAATAAGAGCAAAAATAAGGTGTTGTTTCAACTCACTGTGTTGGATTAAATATTTAAGTCAAATTTTAAGTGAACTAACTCAAAATATCGAGTAAAATGCCTTCTTTACTAAAAAAAAATAGTTTGCGTCAAATGGCAGAGATTTTATAACGCCGCGTTTGCGTCAATTTACGGAGATTTTTATAGTGCCCGTTTGCGTCAATTTACAGAGATTTTATTATGCCCGTTTATGTCAATTTACAGAGATTTCATAACGCCCCGTTTGTGTCAATTTACAGAGATTTTATAATGTCCCGTTTGTGTCAATTTACAGAGATTTTATAATGCCCCGTTTGTGTCAATTTACAGAGATGTTATAATGCCCCGTTTGTGTCAATTTACAGAGATGTTATAATGCCCCGTTTGTGTCAATTTACAGAGATTTTATAATGCCCCGTTTGTGTCAATTTACAGAGATTTTATAATGTCCCGTTTGTGTCAATTTACAGAGATTTTATAATGCCTCGTTTGTGTCAATTTACAGAGATTTATAATACCCCGTTTGTGTCAATTTACAGAGATTTTATAATGCCTCGTTTGTGTCAATTTTCAGATATTTTATAATGCTCCGTTAGGTAGGTAAACTTTGTTTATCGTACGCGGTGTCCATTCATAATACATGCTCTTCTGTCGAGCCTTAAACAACAATAGATTAATTACTTAACTAAATTAAATTATCTAACTGAATTCATGATCTATACGGGATTATACTTAAAACTACAAAAATATCCTTTATCTCTCATTAAATCAGATAGAAAGTAAATGTATGATTTAAAAGAGCTAAGAGTGGGCTACATCTTAGCACTCAAAGGCAATTTGTTTCAAAGAGCAGAACCGCGATATTGAAAACTTCGTTTGCCTGCTTTAGTACTCGGTCTAGGAACCAAAAGGTTGTACTTTGAATTTCTTAGATTATGTGAGTGAACACTGGATGTAGATTATTTTTGATTGTGTCAATTTAAAGAGATTTTATAATTCTCTGTTTGTCATTGGATGTTCCGCTTGGGGACCACATTAATTTACAGAGATTTGGTAACTGAATTAAAATTAAACTTACGCAGTGCCATTTACAGACATTTTATATCAGAAGCCAGGCATTATAAAATCTTTGTAAATAGTAGATTTACAAACATTGTTGGCAGATTTTATGAAGTCTGTAAATCATGTCTGAAAAGTCTTACAAAGTGGGAGTACTATAGGCGGAACCATCTTAATATTGTAACGTCGTCAAATACCCCACAAACGCCCGGAACGGCACTGCTGAAAATGACTGATGCATAAGGAGTGAAAACCAATACTGATCCCGTTGAAGACAAATATCAACTTAATTACTGACAACTACGATCAAAGCTGCATTACACAAGCACTAACAATTCTAATAACAGGAGATTGTTTTTCTGAAGTGGCTTATTTTTACGGTCTATTTTATTCAGTGGCTGCAATTACAGCCGAGACGCATTGTAATTTCTTACCTGCCAAATTATGCATTAGTTAAGTTCAGCAGTGCCCATCCCTACCCCCTCCACCGACCACCCCACCCCCCCCCCTCCCGGGCGTTAGTCGGGCATTAAAATTTGTTCACGTTCGAATCCCGGGGATCTGGCATTAATCTACCCTCAATGTACCCCGGGGTATTTGACATACTCGTGTTTTCGACCTCAAAAAATCCTGGCTCCATTTTCTGACAAAGAAAGAAATTTGTTGCCAACTTTCTCTAACCGGTCACTAGAGGAAGTGTGAGGGAAAACACTTCTCCGTTGACTTAGTTTGCCTTCAGGTAACTTTTAGATGAGTCTAGATTAGAATAATTTTCCTTCCCTGTTTACTATACCCCGCAGCATTTGCACAGCATATTTTATCCCCGCCATGGGGTATTTGCTATATTGTTTTTCACAAAATGCAAATGCCCGGTGGTTGTCCCGGTGATAGGGGGGGGGGGGAGGAGCAGGGGGAACTTGGGCACTGCTGGAATTGACTGATGCATTATAAAAAAGCGTCTGTAATTAGCTTTTGAAAATAAGTATATGCTAAGTATATATTAAAATTAAAATTAGTTTAAAATTACTAATAAGTAAATATTGGAATTAAAATTTGTTAAAAATTGCTAACAAGTTATATTTAAGTAAAAACTGTTAGACTATTTGCAAACTTGCTGAACGATAGAGTCGACTATTTCTTTTATACCATTACAATCATTTAATCTAAATAAATGGCGTTTAACGGGGTGACTCGATAAAACGTGCAATTCTTCATCTTTCATCCTTTTAGTTATTCCGACTGTAAACATTTCAATTCTCCTGCTCTTCATAAGATCAACTTTTGTCTTCAGAACCTCGGTTCCAATGCCACTATAACCATCTGTAACAACCACGTTCACCTCCTTTACATCTGGAACAAATTCAAAAAAGATTTGATGAGAAAGATTACCTTATTTTCTCGATAGTTGGTGGTTTTACACTAGGGCTTCTAAGTACATCCTGGACGCACTTGAAACCTACTTTGAAGGCAAACAGGTAAAAAGAACTTACTTGAACCCACTTTGTGACCATGAAAACGTGTCTATTTCAAAGGAGCCAAATTACGTCGCAAATTCACAATGGCCAATGGGAAAACAGAAGCCAACTGGAAGACGTGTGCAGCGGCGCAAACATTGATAGTGATTAACAGCTTATGTTTCAAGCCGAATACACATGAATACACTTTTGCATCAGGTGTAAACCCCAAATATGTTACTTGTGTTACCCCAAAAGTGTTACTTGATAATCTCAAGTGTGCCTGAGTCAAACTCTTGCTTGAGAAATACTTAACTTGCAGTGTGTAACCAACAAATAAACACTGGGCCCATTACGTCATTGTCCTCGATTTAGTTTTAAAATTTGAGCTAACAGCGTTTATTGGAAATTCAGCTTTATGAAACTTATTTCTCTTTTTTTTGCGTTCGTTTTTATTTATCATTTCAAGATCTTATTGAGGTTGTCATGTTTAGTAATGTTCACCGTTTAGAAACCAAATAGGCGATAATCTTCATTTGCTCGCCTGAAAATTTGAAAGTACATGTACCAGGAGCTCCAGAAAGTACATTTTTTTTTTTAATGTTGTAAGTATAAATGGCAACAAACAAGGCTAAAAATGCCGTAGGTCTTTACTAGATCCGGTATGCTGTGTTTTCTTTCAGCATGGTTTTGTCCATGCGTTTGAATGTCTACATTGGCTTGCCATGTACATTCTTTTTTGATAGACACCATTGTGACATCTTGGGACGGCTTGTTCCCCGCAACACGTGATATGGCACGCGTGATGCGGGTGACAAGTTGTTTCATATACGGAATCTTATATGGAGAACGGGTCATTGTGTAATCTATTTACGACTGTATTCTTGCAGTCGTGTTTAGTTGCTAAACGGCGCTGATGAGTTCACGCTAGGAAATTTTTGATCGAAATTGGGCCAAGTTTTTTTGTTACAAATTATCTTCGTGAGCTTTTATCCTGTTGGCCTCAAATTTTCCACAATAACAAATATTCTCATGGTCTATGTTTTGTTGGTTTTGTTTTTTCAGTTTTCGTTTTTTTTTGGCGGGAAAGTGACGTCACCAAGATTGGGCCAAAATTCAATTTTCACATTTTGATATATTCAATGGCTGCTTCTGAAAGAGCAAGCTCGCACAAGTCCAAAACCGAAGAGATTACCAAAATATCTTGATTCAGTCAAGAAATATAATTAGTTGAAATGTGTATTTGTGCTATTTTTAGTAACAAAATGGCGGGAATTTTGAAATTCAAACAATTATATCTCTTGACTGTATCAAGATATTTTAGTTGTCTCTTCGGTTTTGAACTTGCTTGAGCTTGCTCTTTCAGCAGTAGCCATTAAATGTATTAAAATGTCAAATTTGAATTTTGGCCCAATATTCGTGACGTCACTTTCCCGCCAAAAACCGTTAAAATCGAAAAACCAAAACCATACGAACATTTGGAATTCAAAGTTCTACCATCCTTCCAACTTTGAGATCAAACGGATAAAAACTGAAAAAGTATTTTGGAACATGGCCAAATTTGGTGTCATAATTGCCAAGCGTGTTGCAATAACAACGAAACAGCTGTCCGCGGTTGCTACCCTGCTTTATCGGTGTCTGTCGTATTGGTGTCTCGCAACTCAAGTGATTTAAGGCCTGGGTCAAGGGCTTTGACCAGGAAAAAACCGTTTATTCGCAATAACTTTTGCAAACGGAATGGAAGTGAATCGAAATTTGGCATAAAACTCAATGCTGGGCACCCTGGTTTTCACAGGTTTCCTTTTATGGTGGCAATTTACTTTATCAACATGGCTAATAACACTAACATTTTGTTTCACTCCCCCACCAATTCATTATCACACTTAGTTTCATTTGAAACCAACTGCTTTATATTATTCATGTGTCTATCATACAGTATTTATACATGCAAGACCAGTGCAAATTATGCTCCTGTATACATGCATGTATAAACACAACACAGAGTCATGCAACTCTTGCATAGTTTAAAGTCTACTCTGGGTTAAAAGGTACATTAGTTGTGTGCTAATGACACCATGACTACAGAATCTACTGTATCTTCAAAGAGACAGGAGGAATCCGTAAGCAGAAGTTGATAATATTGATGTGTATGATGCCCCCATGTACTCTTACATGCATGGGAATGTTAGAAATCAAGAGATATTCCCATGGCGATGCCATGCATTGTAACTTGCAATACAGTGTATCAGGCTGGGGGTTGGACAAAATAAAATTAATCAACAAGTTCCATTGCTGCAAGATGAAAGATAATATGCATGTACCACTGGCTCAGACCATTTTACATATTTTTCATGCTACTAGCAACTGCATGCTATAGTACTGTAGTTTTGTCAGCTTTCTAAGAAATAAAGGAAATAGTCACCATTAAGATTTAAAAAACTATACACTTTGACTACATGTACATACCTGAACATGTATTAGACAACCAAGGCTGTGCTCTAAACAAAACAGTTAGGAGCCCGAAATCTCCAAACACTTGATATCCGGGGTGCCCAGCATATACGTTTGGTGCAAAAACAAAGATTTCCTGCTCGTCCAAAGGTAAAATTTTGCAATGTTGGGCTGTCCTTGGGGCATTATATGGGTGATCAAAAAAGTGTACAAACATGTAGTTTTTCACAAAACTTATACGCTGGCACCAATAATGCAGATTTAGAGCACAGCCTTACAGCCCTGACAAGGCTGTATCCATTGTAAAGTAAAAATAACGTACATGTAATGATGCTACATGTATTTACCCACACGATGGCTACATGCATGTTGTGCTTAAAACTATCCTTGATTCTATTTTTGTTTTATCCTCATTAGCAAACATTACATGTATCTCACACAGACTAAAGAAAAAAAAAATGAGTGAAGTACAACAGCTTTGGACCAGGTCCATGGACCACCCTGATGAACCGCCCCTAATTTGTGTCAATTTTAATTTTTTTCCCACATTTTACGTTTGATGCATGTACAGTAGAACAAGAACCACTGGGCCAAGTCCCAATCTACAGTGTGCTATTACATGTATTATGAGATGCTGACAATGCCATGGCTTTTGGATTCAGATAAAACAAAAGTCTAGTGGAGTATAAACAAACACATGCCAAAGCCACCATACTGATTCATTTTGAGTTCTCTGTGAGGGAAGGGAGAGGGAAGGGGGAGGGGGTGAGGCTAGCTAGGTTCGAACCTTAAAGCCTGCTCTTTGCGAGTATTCACAAAGCATCTAGAAATAATAACAAACAAAACCAATGTTTATCATGTTCCAACACTATTCAACAGTATGGTTGCTTGTGCATGTGTTTCTTTATACATGTACTCCACCGGGCCTATATCAGTATTTTCTTGACAGCACATGGCATTGTCTGCATCCCATAATTATGATAGCTTGGGACTTGGTCGAGTCCTTCTTGTTCTACTTGTGTCTTCACGTTGATACTTGATGTTAAATGCCATACATGTATTAATTTAAACTGAAGACTGTGTTTTATACTCTGCGACCAGTGCTTTATCTTCCTTCCCGACTTTTTGGATGATACGTTTTTTCCCGCTCTCGCCGGCGCGAAGCGGCAATCTCTTATGAGTGTGCGTTTGCTCACATTTGAGTAGATGTCGGACTGTTACACTAAGTTCACTCAAAAGAAAGAGTTGTTTCAACTCACTTAACTCATGTCTGAATTTGAGTGAGAAACACTTACTCCTTGCGGTGAGTAGGTATTCAATCGTATGTTTGATTAAAAGTGACTTCCACTTGATTTTCTCAAAAATAAGAGCAAAAATAAGGTGTTGTTTCAACTCACTGTGTTGGATTAAATATTTAAGTCAAATTTTAAGTAAACTAACTCAAAATATCGAGTATTTTGAGTGAATAAGTTCACTCAAAATAAAGAGTTGTTTCAACTCACTTTAAGAATTAACTCATGTCTTGAATTTGAGTGAGAAACACTCACTGCGGTAAGTTTTTAATCGTCAGTGTTTAAGAAAAAGTGACTTCCACTTGATTTTCTCAAAAATAAGAGCAAAAATAAGGTGTTGTTTCAACTCACTGTGTTGGATTAAATATTTAAGTCAAATTTTAAGTGAACTAACTCAAAATATCGAGTACAATGCCTTCTTTACTAAAAAAAATAGTTTGCGTCAAATGGCAGAGATTTTATAACGCCGCGTTTGCGTCAATTTACGGAGATTTTATAGTGCCCCGTTTGCGTCAATTTACAGAGATTTTTTATTATGCCCGTTTATGTCAATTTACAGAGATTTCATAACGCCCCGTTTGTGTCAATTTACAGAGATTTTATAATGCCCCGTTTTTGTCAATTTACAGAGATTTTATAATGCCCCGTTTGTGTCAATTTACAGAGATGTTATAATGCCCCGTTTGTGTCAATTTACAGAGATTTTATAATGCCCCGTTTGTGTCAATTTACAGAGATTTTATAATGTCCGGTTTGTGTCAATTTACAGAGATTTTATAATGCCTCGTTTGTGTCAATTTACAGAGATTTTATAATACCCCGTTTGTGTCAATTTACAGAGATTTTATAATGCCTCGTTTGTGTCAATTTTCAGATATTTTATAATGCTCCGTTAGGTAGGTAAACTTTGTTTATCGTACGCGGTGTCCATTCATAATACATGCTCTTCTGTCGAGCCTTAAACAACAATAGATTAATTACTTAACTAAATTAAATTATCTAACTGAATTCATGATCTATACGGGATTATACTTAAAACTACAAAAATATCCTTTATCTCTCATTAAATCAGATAGAAAGTAAATGTATGATTTAAAAGAGCTAAGAGTGGGCTACATCTTAGCACTCAAAGGCAATTTGTTTCAAAGAGCAGAACCGCGATATTGAAAACTTCGTTTGCCTGCTTTAGTACTCGGTCTAGGAACCAAAAGGTTGTACTTTGAATTTCTTAGATTATGTGAGTGAACACTGGATGTAGATTATTTTTGATTGTGTCAATTTAAAGAGATTTTATAATTCTCTGTTTGTCATTGGATGTTCCGCTTGGGGACCACATTAATTTACAGAGATTTGGTAACTGAATTAAAATTAAACTTACGCAGTGCCATTTACAGACATTTTATATCAGAAGCCAGGCATTATAAAATCTTTGTAAATAGTAGATTTACAAACATTGTTGGCAGATTTTATGAAGTCTGTAAATCATGTCTGAAAAGTCTTACAAAGTGGGAGTACTATAGGCGGAACCATCTTAATATTGTAACGTCGTCAAATACCCCACAAACGCCCGGAACGGCACTGCTGAAAATGACTGATGCATAAGGAGTGAAAACCAATACTGATCCCGTTGAAGACAAATATCAACTTAATTACTGACAACTACGATCAAAGCTGCATTACACAAGCACTAACAATTCTAATAACAGGAGATTGTTTTTCTGAAGTGGCTTATTTTTACGGTCTATTTTATTCAGTGGCTGCAATTACAGCCGAGACGCATTGTAATTTATTACCTGCCAAATTATGCATTAGTTAAGTTCAGCAGTGCCCATCCCTACCCCCTCCACCGACCACCCCACCCCCCCCCCCCCTCCCGGGCGTTAGTCGGGCATTAAAATTTGTTCACGTTCGAATCCCGGGGATCTGGCATTAATCTACCCTCAATGTACCCCGGGGTATTTGACATACTCGTGTTTTCGACCTCAAAAAATCCTGGCTCCATTTTCTGACAAAGAAAGAAATTTGTTGCCAACTTTCTCTAACCGGTCACTAGAGGAAGTGTGAGGGAAAACACTTCTCCGTTGACTTAGTTTGCCTTCAGGTAACTTTTAGATGAGTCTAGATTAGAATAATTTTCCTTCCCTGTTTACTATACCCCGCAGCATTTGCACAGCATATTTTATCCCCGCCATGGGGTATTTGCTATATTGTTTTTCACAAAATGCAAATGCCCGGTGGTTGTCCCGGTGATAGGGGGGGGGGGAGGAGCAGGGGGAACTTGGGCACTGCTGGAATTGACTGATGCATTATAAAAAGCGTCTGTAATTAGCTTTTGAAAATAAGTATATGCTAAGTATATATTAAAATTAAAATTAGTTTAAAATTACTAATAAGTAAATATTGGAATTAAAATTTGTTAAAAATTGCTAACAAGTTATATTTAAGTAAAAACTGTTAGACTATTTGCAAACTTGCTGAACGATAGAGTCGACTATTTCTTTTATACCATTACAATCATTTAATCTAAATAAATGGCGTTTAACGGGGTGACTCGATAAAACGTGCAATTCTTCATCTTTCATCCTTTTAGTTATTCCGACTGTAAACATTTCAATTCTCCTGCTCTTCATAAGATCAACTTTTGTCTTCAGAACCTCGGTTCCAATGCCACTATAACCATCTGTAACAACCACGTTCACCTCCTTTACATCTGGAACAAATTCAAAAAAGATTTGATGAGAAAGATTACCTTATTTTCTCGATAGTTGGTGGTTTTACACTAGGGCTTCTAAGTACATCCTGGACGCACTTGAAACCTACTTTGAAGGCAAACAGGTAAAAAGAACTTACTTGAACCCACTTTGTGACCATGAAAACGTGTCTATTTCAAAGGAGCCAAATTACGTCGCAAATTCACAATGGCCAATGGGAAAACAGAAGCCAACTGGAAGACGTGTGCAGCGGCGCAAACATTGATAGTGATTAACAGCTTATGTTTCAAGCCGAATACACATGAATACACTTTTGCATCAGGTGTAAACCCCAAATATGTTACTTGTGTTACCCCAAAAGTGTTACTTGATAATCTCAAGTGTGCCTGAGTCAAACTCTTGCTTGAGAAATACTTAACTTGCAGTGTGTAACCAACAAATAAACACTGGGCCCATTACGTCATTGTCCTCGATTTAGTTTTAAAATTTGAGCTAACAGCGTTTATTGGAAATTCAGCTTTATGAAACTTATTTCTCTTTTTTTTGCGTTCGTTTTTATTTATCATTTCAAGATCTTATTGAGGTTGTCATGTTTAGTAATGTTCACCGTTTAGAAACCAAATAGGCGATAATCTTCATTTGCTCGCCTGAAAATTTGAAAGTACATGTACCAGGAGCTCCAGAAAGTACATTTTTTTTTAATGTTGTAAGTATAAATGGCAACAAACAAGGCTAAAAATGCCGTAGGTCTTTACTAGATCCGGTATGCTGTGTTTTTCTTTCAGCATGGTTTTGTCCATGCGTTTGAATGTCTACATTGGCTTGCCATGTACATTCTTTTTTGATAGACACCATTGTGACATCTTGGGACGGCTTGTTCCCCGCAACACGTGATATGGCACGCGTGATGCGGGTGACAAGTTGTTTCATATACGGAATCTTATATGGAGAACGGGTCATTGTGTAATCTATTTACGACTGTATTCTTGCAGTCGTGTTTAGTTGCTAAACGGCGCTGATGAGTTCACGCTAGGAAATTTTTGATCGAAATTGGGCCAAGTTTTTTTGTTACAAATTATCTTCGTGAGCTTTTATCCTGTTGGCCTCAAATTTTCCACAATAACAAATATTCTCATGGTCTATGTTTTGTTGGTTTTGTTTTTTCAGTTTTCGTTTTTTTTGGCGGGAAAGTGACGTCACCAAGATTGGGCCAAAATTCAATTTTCACATTTTGATATATTCAATGGCTGCTTCTGAAAGAGCAAGCTCGCACAAGTCCAAAACCGAAGAGATTACCAAAATATCTTGATTCAGTCAAGAAATATAATTAGTTGAAATGTGTATTTGTGCTATTTTTAGTAACAAAATGGCGGGAATTTTGAAATTCAAACAATTATATCTCTTGACTGTATCAAGATATTTTAGTTGTCTCTTCGGTTTTGAACTTGCTTGAGCTTGCTCTTTCAGCAGTAGCCATTAAATGTATTAAAATGTCAAATTTGAATTTTGGCCCAATATTCGTGACGTCACTTTCCCGCCAAAAACCGTTAAAATCGAAAAACCAAAACCATACGAACATTTGGAATTCAAAGTTCTACCATCCTTCCAACTTTGAGATCAAACGGATAAAAACTGAAAAAGTATTTTGGAACATGGCCAAATTTGGTGTCATAATTGCCAAGCGTGTTGCAATAACAACGAAACAGCTGTCCGCGGTTGCTACCCTGCTTTATCGGTGTCTGTCGTATTGGTGTCTCGCAACTCAAGTGATTTAAGGCCTGGGTCAAGGGCTTTGACCAGGAAAAAAACCGTTTATTCGCAATAACTTTTGCAAACGGAATGGAAGTGAATCGAAATTTGGCATAAAACTCAATGCTGGGCACCCTGGTTTTCACAGGTTTCCTTTTATGGTGGCAATTTACTTTATCAACATGGCTAATAACACTAACATTTTGTTTCACTCCCCCACCAATTCATTATCACACTTAGTTTCATTTGAAACCAACTGCTTTATATTATTCATGTGTCTATCATACAGTATTTATACATGCAAGACCAGTGCAAATTATGCTCCTGTATACATGCATGTATAAACACAACACAGAGTCATGCAACTCTTGCATAGTTTAAAGTCTACTCTGGGTTAAAAGGTACATTAGTTGTGTGCTAATGACACCATGACTACAGAATCTACTGTATCTTCAAAGAGACAGGAGGAATCCGTAAGCAGAAGTTAATAATATTGATGTGTATGATGCCCCCATGTACTCTTACATGCATGGGAATGTTAGAAATCAAGAGATATTCCCATGGCGATGCCATGCATTGTAACTTGCAATACAGTGTATCAGGCTGGGGGTTGGACAAAATAAAATTAATCAACAAGTTCCATTGCTGCAAGATGAAAGATAATATACATGTACCACTGGCTCAGACCATTTTACATCTTTTTCATGCTACTAGCAACTGCATGCTATAGTACTGTAGTTTTGTCAGCTTTCTAAGAAATAAAGGAAATAGTCACCATTAAGATTTAAAAAACTATACACTTTGACTACATGTACATACCTGAACATGTATTAGACAACCAAGGCTGTGCTCTAAACAAAACAGTTAGGACCCGAAATCTCCAAACACTTGAAATCCGGGGTGCCCAGCATATACGTTTGGTGCAAAAACAAAGATTTCCTGCTCGTCCAAAGGTAAAATTTTGCAATGTTGGGCTGTCCTTGGGGCATTATATGGGTGATCAAAAAAGTGTACAAACATGTAGTTTTTCACAAAACTTATACGCTGGCACCAATAATGCAGATTTAGAGCACAGCCTTACAGCCCTGACAAGGCTGTATCCATTGTAAAGTAAAAATAACGTACATGTAATGATGCTACATGTATTTACCCACACGATGGCTACATGCATGTTGTGCTTAAAACTATCCTTGATTCTATTTTTGTTTTATCCTCATTAGCAAACATTACATGTATCTCACACAGACTAAAGAAAAAAAAATGAGTGAAGTACAACAGCTTTGGACCAGGTCCATGGACCACCCTGATGAACCGCCCCTAATTTGTGTCAATTTTAATTTTTTTCCCACATTTTACGTTTGATGCATGTACAGTAGAACAAGAACCACTGGGCCAAGTCCCAAGCTACAGTGTGCTATTACATGTATTATGAGATGCTGACAATGCCATGGCTTTTGGATTCAGATAAAACAAAAGTCTAGTGGAGTATAAACAAACACATGCCAAAGCCACCATACTGATTCATTTTGAGTTCTCTGTGAGGGAAGGGAGAGGGAAGGGGGAGGGGGTGAGGCTAGCTAGGTTCGAACCTTAAAGCCTGCTCTTTGCGAGTATTCACAAAGCATCTAGAAATAATAACAAACAAAACCAATGTTTATCATGTTCCAACACTATTCAACAGTATGGTTGCTTGTGCATGTGTTTCTTTATACATGTACTCCACCGGGCCTATATCAGTATTTTCTTGACAGCACATGGCATTGTCTGCATCCCATAATTATGATAGCTTGGGACTTGGTCGAGTCCTTCTTGTTCTACTTGTGTCTTCACGTTGATACTTGATGTTAAATGCCATACATGTATTAATTTAAACTGAAGACTGTGTTTTATACTCTGCGACCAGTGCTTTATCTTCCTTCCCGACTTTTTGGATGATACGTTTTTTCCCGCTCTCGCCGGCGCGAAGCGGCAATCTCTTATGAGTGTGCGTTTGCTCACATTTGAGTAGATGTCGGACTGTTACACTAAGTTCACTCAAAAGAAAGAGTTGTTTCAACTCACTTAACTCATGTCTGAATTTGAGTGAGAAACACTTACTCCTTGCGGTGAGTAGGTATTCAATCGTATGTTTGATTAAAAGTGACTTCCACTTGATTTTCTCAAAAATAAGAGCAAAAATAAGGTGTTGTTTCAACTCACTGTGTTGGATTAAATATTTAAGTCAAATTTTAAGTAAACTAACTCAAAATATCGAGTATTTTGAGTGAATAAGTTCACTCAAAATAAAGAGTTGTTTCAACTCACTTTAAGAATTAACTCATGTCTTGAATTTGAGTGAGAAACACTTACTCACTGCGGTGAGTAAGTTTTTAATCGTCAGTGTTTAAGAAAAAGTGACTTCCACTTGATTTTCTCAAAAATAAGAGCAAAAATAAGGTGTTGTTTCAACTCACTGTGTTGGATTAAATATTTAAGTCAAATTTTAAGTGAACTAACTCAAAATATCGAGTAAAATGCCTTCTTTACTAAAAAAAATAGTTTGCGTCAAATGGCAGAGATTTTATAACGCCGCGTTTGCGTCAATTTACGGAGATTTTATAGTGCCCCGTTTGCGTCAATTTACAGAGATTTTATTATGCCCGTTTATGTCAATTTACAGAGATTTCATAACGCCCCGTTTGTGTCAATTTACAGAGATTTTATAATGTCCCGTTTGTGTCAATTTACAGAGATTTTATAATGCCCCGTTTGTGTCAATTTACAGAGATGTTATAATGCCCCGTTTGTGTCAATTTACAGAGATGTTATAATGCCCCGTTTGTGTCAATTTACAGAGATGTTATAATGCCCCGTTTGTGTCAATTTACAGAGATTTTATAATGTCCCGTTTGTGTCAATTTACAGAGATTTTATAATGCCTCGTTTGTGTCAATTTACAGAGATTTTATAATACCCCGTTTGTGTCAATTTACAGAGATTTTATAATTCCTCGTTTGTGTCAATTTTCAGATATTTTATAATGCTCCGTTAGGTAGGTAAACTTTGTTTATCGTACGCGGTGTCCATTCATAATACATGCTCTTCTGTCGAGCCTTAAACAACAATAGATTAATTACTTAACTAAATTAAATTATCTAACTGAATTCATGATCTATACGGGATTATACTTAAAACTACAAAAATATCCTTTATCTCTCATTAAATCAGATAGAAAGTAAATGTATGATTAAAAAGAGCTAAGAGTGGGCTACATCTTAGCACTCAAAGGCAATTTGTTTCAAAGAGCAGAACCGCGATATTGAAAACTTCGTTTGCCTGCTTCAGTACTCGGTCTAGGAACCAAAAGGTTGTATTTTGAATTTCTTAGATTATGTGAGTGAACACTGGATGTAGATTATTTTTGATTGTGTCAATTTAAAGAGATTTTATAATTCTCTGTTTGTCATTGGATGTTCCGCTTGGGGACCACATTAATTTACAGAGATTTGGTAACTGAATTAAAATTAAACTTACGCAGTGCCATTTACAGACATTTTATATCAGAAGCCAGGCATTATAAAATCTTTGTAAATAGTAGATTTACAAACATTGTTGGCAGATTTTATGAAGTCTGTAAATCATGTCTGAAAAGTCTTACAAAGTGGGAGTACTATAGGCGGAACCATCTTAATATTGTAACGTCGTCAAATACCCCACAAACGCCCAGAACGGCACTGCTGAAAATGGCTGATGCATAAGGAGTGAAAACCAATACTGATCCCGTTGAAGACAAATATCAACTTTATTACTGACAACTACGATCAAAGCTGCATTACACAAGCACTAACAATTCTAATAACAGGAGATTGTTTTTCTGAAGTGGCTTATTTTTACGGTCTATTTTATTCAGTGGCTGCAATTACAGCCGAGACGCATTGTAATTTATTACCTGCCAAATTATGCATTAGTTAAGTTCAGCAGTGCCCATCCCTACCCCCTCCACCGACCACCCCACCCCCCCCCCCCCCCCTCCCGGGCGTTAGTCGGGCATTAAAATTTGTTCACGTTCGAATCCCGGGGATCTGGCATTAATCTACCCTCAATGTACCCCGGGGTATTTGACATACTCGTGTTTTCGACCTCAAAAAATCCTGGCTCCATTTTCTGACAAAGAAAGAAATTTGTTGCCAACTTTCTCTAACCGGTCACTAGAGGAAGTGTGAGGGAAAACACTTCTCCGTTGACTTAGTTTGCCTTCAGGTAACTTTTAGATGAGTCTAGATTAGAATAATTTTCCTTCCCTGTTTACTATACCCCGCAGCATTTGCACAGCATATTTTATCCCCGCCATGGGGTATTTGCTATATTGTTTTTCACAAAATGCAAATGCCCGGTGGTTGTCCCGGTGATAGGGGGGGGGGGGGAGCAGCGGGAACTTGGGCACTGCTGGAATTGACTGATGCATTATAAAAAAGCGTCTGTAATTAGCTTTTGAAAATAAGTATATGCTAAGTATATATTAAAATTAAAATTAGTTTAAAATTACTAATAAGTAAATATTGGAATTAAAATTTGTTAAAATTGCTAACAAGTTATATTTAAGTAAAAACTGTTAGACTATTTGCAAACTTGCTGAACGATAGAGTCGACTATTTCTTTTATACCATTACAATCATTTAATCTAAATAAATGGCGTTTAACGGGGTGACTCGATAAAACGTGCAATTCTTCATCTTTCATCCTTTTAGTTATTCCGACTGTAAACATTTCAATTCTCCTGCTCTTCATAAGATCAACTTTTGTCTTCAGAACCTCGGTTCCAATGCCACTATAACCATCTGTAACAACCACGTTCACCTCCTTTACATCTGGAACAAATTCAAAAAAGATTTGATGAGAAAGATTACCTTATTTTCTCGATAGTTGGTGGTTTTACACTAGGGCTTCTAAGTACATCCTGGACGCACTTGAAACCTACTTTGAAGGCAAACAGGTAAAAAGAACTTACTTGAACCCACTTTGTGACCATG
The DNA here is from genome assembly GCA_022457155.1 of Cladopsammia gracilis. Taxonomy (NCBI): domain Eukaryota; kingdom Metazoa; phylum Cnidaria; class Anthozoa; order Scleractinia; family Dendrophylliidae; genus Cladopsammia; species Cladopsammia gracilis. The sequence goes on along the minus strand of JAJGOT010000466.1, from coordinate 87,497 downwards.
AAAACGTGTCTTTTTCAAAGGAGCCAAATTACGTCGCAAATTCACAATGGCCAATGGGAAAACAGAAGCCAACTGGAAGACGTGTGCAGCGGCGCAAACATTGATAGTGATTAACAGCTTATGTTTCAAGCCGAATACACATGAATACACTTTTGCATCAGGTGTAAACCCCAAATATGTTACTTGTGTTACCCCAAAAGTGTTACTTGATAATCTCAAGTGTGCCTGAGTCAAACTCTTGCTAGAGAAATACTTAACTTGCAGTGTGTAACCAACAAATAAACACTGGGCCCATTACGTCATTGTCCTCGATTTAGTTTTAAAATTTGAGCTAACAGCGTTTATTGGAAATTCAGCTTTATGAAACTTATTTCTCTTTTTTTTGCGTTCGTTTTTATTTATCATTTCAAGATCTTATTGAGGTTGTCATGTTTAGTAATGTTCACCGTTTAGAAACCAAATAGGCGATAATCTTCATTTGCTCGCCTGAAAATTTGAAAGTACATGTACCAGGAGCTCCAGAAAGTACATTTTTTTTTTAATGTTGTAAGTATAAATGGCAACAAACAAGGCTAAAAATGCCGTAGGTCTTTACTAGATCCGGTATGCTGTGTTTTCTTTCAGCATGGTTTTGTCCATGCGTTTGAATGTCTACATTGGCTTGCCATGTACATTCTTTTTTGATAGACACCATTGTGACATCTTGGGACGGCTTGTTCCCCGCAACACGTGATATGGCACGCGTGATGCGGGTGACAAGTTGTTTCATATACGGAATCTTATATGGAGAACGGGTCATTGTGTAATCTATTTACGACTGTATTCTTGCAGTCGTGTTTAGTTGCTAAACGGCGCTGATGAGTTCACGCTAGGAAATTTTTGATCGAAATTGGGCCAAGTTTTTTTGTTACAAATTATCTTCGTGAGCTTTTATCCTGTTGGCCTCAAATTTTCCACAATAACAAATATTCTCATGGTCTATGTTTTGTTGGTTTTGTTTTTTCAGTTTTCGTTTTTTTTGGCGGGAAAGTGACGTCACCAAGATTGGGCCAAAATTCAATTTTCACATTTTGATATATTCAATGGCTGCTTCTGAAAGAGCAAGCTCGCACAAGTCCAAAACCGAAGAGATTACCAAAATATCTTGATTCAGTCAAGAAATATAATTAGTTGAAATGTGTATTTGTGCTATTTTTAGTAACAAAATGGCGGGAATTTTGAAATTCAAACAATTATATCTCTTGACTGTATCAAGATATTTTAGTTGTCTCTTCGGTTTTGAACTTGCTTGAGCTTGCTCTTTCAGCAGTAGCCATTAAATGTATTAAAATGTCAAATTTGAATTTTGGCCCAATATTCGTGACGTCACTTTCCCGCCAAAAACCGTTAAAATCGAAAAACCAAAACCATACGAACATTTGGAATTCAAAGTTCTACCATCCTTCCAACTTTGAGATCAAACGGATGAAAACTGAAAAAGTATTTTGGAACATGGCCAAATTTGGTGTCATAATTGCCAAGCGTGTTGCAATAACAACGAAACAGCTGTCCGCGGTTGCTACCCTGCTTTATCGGTGTCTGTCGTATTGGTGTCTCGCAACTCAAGTGATTTAAGGCCTGGGTCAAGGGCTTTGACCAGGAAAAAACCGTTTATTCGCAATAACTTTTGCAAACGGAATGGAAGTGAATCGAAATTTGGCATAAAACTCAATGCTGGGCACCCTGGTTTTCACAGGTTTCCTTTTATGGTGGCAATTTACTTTATCAACATGGCTAATAACACTAACATTTTGTTTCACTCCCCCACCAATTCATTATCACACTTAGTTTCATTTGAAACCAACTGCTTTATATTATTCATGTGTCTATCATACAGTATTTATACATGCAAGACCAGTGCAAATTATGCTCCTGTATACATGCATGTATAAACACAACACAGAGTCATGCAACTCTTGCATAGTTTAAAGTCTACTCTGGGTTAAAAGGTACATTAGTTGTGTGCTAATGACACCATGACTACAGAATCTACTGTATCTTCAAAGAGACAGGAGGAATCCGTAAGCAGAAGTTGATAATATTGATGTGTATGATGCCCCCATGTACTCTTACATGCATGGGAATGTTAGAAATCAAGAGATATTCCCATGGCGATGCCATGCATTGTAACTTACAATACAGTGTATCAGGCTGGGGGTTGGACAAAATAAAATTAATCAACAAGTTCCATTGCTGCAAGATGAAAGATAATATGCATGTACCACTGGCTCAGACCATTTTACATATTTTTCATGCTACTAGCAACTGCATGCTATAGTACTGTAGTTTTGTCAGCTTTCTAAGAAATAAAGGAAATAGTCACCATTAAGATTTAAAAAACTATACACTTTGACTACATGTACATACCTGAACATGTATTAGACAACCAAGGCTGTGCTCTAAACAAAACAGTTAGGAGCCCGAAATCTCCAAACACTTGAAATCCGGGGTGCCCAGCATATACGTTTGGTGCAAAAACAAAGATTTCCTGCTCGTCCAAAGGTAAAATTTTGCAATGTTGGGCTGTCCTTGGGGCATTATATGGGTGATCAAAAAAGTGTACAAACATGTAGTTTTTCACAAAACTTATACGCTGGCACCAATAATGCAGATTTAGAGCACAGCCTTACAGCCCTGACAAGGCTGTATCCATTGTAAAGTAAAAATAACGTACATGTAATGATGCTACATGTATTTACCCACACGATGGCTACATGCATGTTGTGCTTAAAACTATCCTTGATTCTATTTTTGTTTTATCCTCATTAGCAAACATTACATGTATCTCACACAGACTAAAGAAAAAAAAAAATGAGTGAAGTACAACAGCTTTGGACCAGGTCCATGGACCACCCTGATGAACCGCCCCTAATTTGTGTCAATTTCAATTTTTTTCCCACATTTTACGTTTGATGCATGTACAGTAGAACAAGAACCACTGGGCCAAGTCCCAAGCTACAGTGTGCTATTACATGTATTATGAGATGCTGACAATGCCATGGCTTTTGGATTCAGATAAAACAAAAGTCTAGTGGAGTATAAACAAACACATGCCAAAGCCACCATACTGATTCATTTTGAGTTCTCTGTGAGGGAAGGGAGAGGGAAGGGGGAGGGGGTGAGGCTAGCTAGGTTCGAACCTTAAAGCCTGCTCTTTGCGAGTATTCACAAAGCATCTAGAAATAATAACAAACAAAACCAATGTTTATCATGTTCCAACACTATTCAACAGTATGGTTGCTTGTGCATGTGTTTCTTTATACATGTACTCCACCGGGCCTATATCAGTATTTTCTTGACAGCACATGGCATTGTCTGCATCCCATAATTATGATAGCTTGGGACTTGGTCGAGTCCTTCTTGTTCTACTTGTGTCTTCACGTTGATACTTTATGTTAAATGCCATACATGTATTAATTTAAACTGAAGACTGTGTTTTATACTCTGAGACCAGTGCTTTATCTTCCTTCCCGACTTTTTGGATGATACGTTTTTTCCCGCTCTCGCCGGCGCGAAGCGGCAATCTCTTATGAGTGTGCGTTTGCTCACATTTGAGTAGATGTCGGACTGTTACACTAAGTTCACTCAAAAGAAAGAGTTGTTTCAACTCACTTAACTCATGTCTGAATTTGAGTGAGAAACACTTACTCCTTGCGGTGAGTAGGTATTCAATCGTATGTTTGATTAAAAGTGACTTCCACTTGATTTTCTCAAAAATAAGAGCAAAAATAAGGTGTTGTTTCAACTCACTGTGTTGGATTAAATATTTAAGTCAAATTTTAAGTAAACTAACTCAAAATATCGAGTATTTTGAGTGAATAAGTTCACTCAAAATAAAGAGTTGTTTCAACTCACTTTAAGAATTAACTCATGTCTTGAATTTGAGTGAGAAACACTTACTCACTGCGGTGAGTAAGTTTTTAATCGTCAGTGTTTAAGAAAAAGTGACTTCCACTTGATTTTCTCAAAAATAAGAGCAAAAATAAGGTGTTGTTTCAACTCACTGTGTTGGATTAAATATTTAAGTCAAATTTTAAGTGAACTAACTCAAAATATCGAGTAAAATGCCTTCTTTACTAAAAAAAATAGTTTGCGTCAAATGGCAGAGATTTTATAACGCCGCGTTTGCGTCAATTTACGGAGATTTTATAGTGCCCCGTTTGCGTCAATTTACAGAGATTTTTTATTATGCCCGTTTATGTCAATTTACAGAGATTTCATAACGCCCCGTTTGTGTCAATTTACAGAGATTTTATAATGCCCCGTTTTCGTCAATTTACAGAGATTTTATAATGCCCCGTTTGTGTCAATTTACAGAGATGTTATAATGCCCCGTTTGTGTCAATTTACAGAGATTTTATAATGCCCCGTTTGTGTCAATTTACAGAGATTTTATAATGTCCGGTTTGTGTCAATTTACAGAGATTTTATAATGCCTCGTTTGTGTCAATTTACAGAGATTTTATAATACCCCGTTTGTATCAATTTACAGAGATTTTATAATGCCTCGTTTGTGTCAATTTTCAGATATTTTATAATGCTCCGTTAGGTAGGTAAACTTTGTTTATCGTACGCGGTGTCCATTCATAATACATGCTCTTCTGTCGAGCCTTAAACAACAATAGATTAATTACTTAACTAAATTAAATTATCTAACTGAATTCATGATCTATACGGGATTATACTTAAAACTACAAAAATATCCTTTATCTCTCATTAAATCAGATAGAAAGTAAATGTATTATTTAAAAGAGCTAAGAGTGGGCTACATCTTAGCACTCAAAGGCAATTTGTTTCAAAGAGCAGAACCGCGATATTGAAAACTTCGTTTGCCTGCTTTAGTACTCGGTCTAGGAACCAAAAGGTTGCATTTTGAATTTCTTAGATTATGTGAGTGAACACTGGATGTAGATTATTTTTGATTGTGTCAATTTAAAGAGATTTTATAATTCTCTGTTTGTCATTGGATGTTCCGCTTGGGGACCACATTAATTTACAGAGATTTGGTAACTGAATTAAAATTAAACTTACGCAGTGCCATTTACAGACATTTTATATCAGAAGCCAGGCATTATAAAATCTTTGTAAATAGTAGATTTACAAACATTGTTGGCAGATTTTATGAAGTCTGTAAATCATGTCTGAAAAGTCTTACAAAGTGGGAGTACTATAGGCGGAACCATCTTAATATTGTAACGTCGTCAAATACCCCACAAACGCCCGGAACGGCACTGCTGAAAATGACTGATGCATAAGGAGTGAAAACCAATACTGATCCCGTTGAAGACAAATATCAACTTAATTACTGACAACTACGATCAAAGCTGCATTACACAAGCACTAACAATTCTAATAACAGGAGATTGTTTTTCTGAAGTGGCTTATTTTTACGGTCTATTTTATTCAGTGGCTGCAATTACAGCCGAGACGCATTGTAATTTATTACCTGCCAAATTATGCATTAGTTAAGTTCAGCAGTGCCCATCCCTACCCCCTCCACCGACCACCCCACCCCCCCCCCCCCCTCCCGGGCGTTAGTCGGGCATTAAAATTTGTTCACGTTCGAATCCCGGGGATCTGGCATTAATCTACCCTCAATGTACCCCGGGGTATTTGACATACTCGTGTTTTCGACCTCAAAAAATCCTGGCTCCATTTTCTGACAAAGAAAGAAATTTGTTGCGAACTTTCTCTAACCGGTCACTAGAGGAAGTGTGAGGGAAAACACTTCTCCGTTGACTTAGTTTGCCTTCAGGTAACTTTTAGATGAGTCTAGATTAGAATAATTTTCCTTCCCTGTTTACTATACCCCGCAGCATTTGCACAGCATATTTTATCCCCGCCATGGGGTATTTGCTATATTGTTTATCACAAAATGCAAATGCCCGGTGGTTGTCCCGGTGATAGGGGGGGGGGGGGAGGAGCAGGGGGAACTTGGGCACTGCTGGAATTGACTGATGCATTATAAAAAAGCGTCTGTAATTAGCTTTTGAAAATAAGTATATGCTAAGTATATATTAAAATTAAAATTAGTTTAAAATTACTAATAAGTAAATATTGGAATTAAAATTTGTTAAAAATTGCTAACAAGTTATATTTAAGTAAAAACTGTTAGACTATTTGCAAACTTGCTGAACGATAGAGTCGACTATTTCTTTTATACCATTACAATCATTTAATCTGAATAAGTGGCGTTTAACGGGGTGACTCGATAAAACGTGCAATTCTTCATCTTTCATCCTTTTAGTTATTCCGACTGTAAACATTTCAATTCTCCTGCTCTTCATAAGATCAACTTTTGTCTTCAGAACCTCGGTTCCAATGCCACTATAACCATCTGTAACAACCACGTTCACCTCCTTTACATCTGGAACAAATTCAAAAAAGATTTGATGAGAAAGATTACCTTATTTTCTCGATAGTTGGTGGTTTTACACTAGGGCTTCTAAGTACATCCTGGACGCACTTGAAACCTACTTTGAAGGCAAACAGGTAAAAAGAACTTACTTGAACCCACTTTGTGACCATGAAAACGTGTCTATTTCAAAGGAGCCAAATTACGTCGCAAATTGACAATGGCCAATGGGAAAACAGAAGCCAACTGGAAGACGTGTGCAGCGGCGCAAACATTGATAGCGATTAACAGCTTATGTTTCAAGCCGAATACACATGAATACACTTTTGCATCAGGTGTAAACCCCAAATATGTTACTTGTGTTACCCCAAAAGTGTTACTTGATAATCTCAAGTGTGCCTGAGTCAAACTCTTGCTTGAGAAATACTTAACTTGCAGTGTGTAACCAACAAATAAACACTGGGCCCATTACGTCATTGTCCTCGATTTAGTTTTAAAATTTGAGCTAACAGCGTTTATTGGAAATTCAGCTTTATGAAACTTATTTCTCTTTTTTTTGCGTTCGTTTTTATTTATCATTTCAAGATCTTATTGAGGTTGTCATGTTTAGTAATGTTCACCGTTTAGAAACCAAATAGGCGATAATCTTCATTTGCTCGCCTGAAAATTTGAAAGTACATGGACCAGGAGCTCCAGAAAGTACATTTTTTTTTTTTAATGTTGTAAGTATAAATGGCAACAAACAAGGCTAAAAATGCCGTAGGTCTTTACTAGATCCGGTATGCTGTGTTTTCTTTCAGCATGGTTTTGTCCATGCGTTTGAATGTCTACATTGGCTTGCCATGTACATTCTTTTTTGATAGACACCATTGTGACATCTTGGGACGGCTTGTTCCCCGCAACACGTGATATGGCACGCGTGATGCGGGTGACAAGTTGTTTCATATACGGAATCTTATATGGAGAACGGGTCATTGTGTAATCTATTTACGACTGTATTCTTGCAGTCGTGTTTAGTTGCTAAACGGCGCTGATGAGTTCACGCTAGGAAATTTTTGATCGAAATTGGGCCAAGTTTTTTTGTTACAAATTATCTTCGTGAGCTTTTATCCTGTTGGCCTCAAATTTTCCACAATAACAAATATTCTCATGGTCTATGTTTTGTTGGTTTTGTTTTTTCAGTTTTCGTTTTTTTTTGGCGGGAAAGTGACGTCACCAAGATTGGGCCAAAATTCAATTTTCACATTTTGATATATTCAATGGCTGCTTCTGAAAGAGCAAGCTCGCACAAGTCCAAAACCGAAGAGATTACCAAAATATCTTGATTCAGTCAAGAAATATAATTAGTTGAAATGTGTATTTGTGCTATTTTTAGTAACAAAATGGCGGGAATTTTGAAATTCAAACAATTATATCTCTTGACTGTATCAAGATATTTTAGTTGTCTCTTCGGTTTTGAACTTGCTTGAGCTTGCTCTTTCAGCAGTAGCCATTAAATGTATTAAAATGTCAAATTTGAATTTTGGCCCAATATTCGTGACGTTACTTTCCCGCCAAAAACCGTTAAAATCGAAAAACCAAAACCATACGAACATTTGGAATTCAAAGTTCTACCATCCTTCCAACTTTGAGATCAAACGGATAAAAACTGAAAAAGTATTTTGGAACATGGCCAAATTTGGTGTCATAATTGCCAAGCGTGTTGCAATGACAACGAAACAGCTGTCCGCGGTTGCTACCCTGCTTTATCGGTGTCTGTCGTATTGGTGTCTCGCAACTCAAGTGATTTAAGGCCTGGGTCAAGGGCTTTGACCAGGAAAAAACCGTTTATTCGCAATAACTTTTGCAAACGGAATAAAAGTGAATCGAAATTTGGCACAACTACTTATGGGACGTCGACTGAGAAACGAGTTGCCCATGATGGAAAGTTTGCTTCGACCGGTGTGTTACAACCAACAAGATATCACCAAGTATTTGAAGAAGACCAAAGAAGACCAGAAGAAGTATCATGACCAGCATGCAAGCAACAACATGAAAGAGCTTCAACCGGGAACCAAAGTGCGGATGCAGCCTTGGACAGACTACAAACAGTGGAAGCCAGCAACTGTTGTCAGACATCATCAGGGCCCAAGATTCTATGTAGTAGAAGCAGGCCGAAATTATCGTCGCAACAGACAGCATCTGCGAGTTTGCCCAGCTCCAGGAAATGGGAGTTTAAATGCTGAACCGTACCTTGACAGCAGAGCAAACCTGACTGCAGCCCAGGACAAGCCTCACCAAGCCACAGCTCTCCCACTGTTGCCAGATATTCCATCCCAAGAGCAACACCCCCCCAACACTGAAGGAGAATACTACAGGCCCCTATATCACCCGAAGTGGTCGAAAGGTTATTGAACCCAACAGGCTCGACCTATAGACAACTTTCAGAACTAAGAAATACTTTTCATTTCTTGATAGTTTGAGACATTTAACAAAGAGACAGTGACATTGATTTATTTCATTTTATTTCCAAGTTTTATTTATTTGTTTTTTTAAAAGGGAAGGATGTAACATTAGGCTCTCCCCTCCCTAGCAAGTAATATTTGTTGTACTTAATCACGTGACTGAGCACGAGGAATAAACACGTATTCAGAGTCAGCCATCTTGATTGCATGTTGTCTTACAATTAGTAAGTCTATTGTACCTTCAATACCAAAGGAAGATCAACATTTATTGGAGACAACGACACCATCACCGTTGTCTAACCGCCTCGGTGTTGCTAAGAAGCGGTTGAACCCTTCATCTTTCAAAAGAGATACTACAATATCCCAGGAATTAGGCAAGAAAGAGAAATCCCTATTACAACAATTAGATCATATTTCCCAGGCCGACCATGACGAGGAAGAGACATGTAAATCAATCAAAGAAGATATTTTGGCTTTAAAACAATCGGCAACAATAGAAACAACACATGGATCTTAAACGACCACAAGAAATGTTACAAAATTCCTGATAACCGAATTACACAAGAAAGAGAAATACTCCTTCAAGAAAATAAACACAACATTACAGGCAGACTGTGATCAGGAACAGACACTTGACTTGTTTTCCTACCAAACAGCAACATCATTGTATAGCAATGTCGGTGTTGCTGAGAAGCAGTTGGGATCGACAATGGGATGTTACAAAGTCCCAGACAACGAAATTATGAAAGAAAGAGAAATACCTATTTCAGCAAGTTGATAATACTTTTAAGCTGAACTTGACGTAGAAGAGATAGTACGTTATTTTCCAACCAAACAACACCCTTTTATGACGAAGTTGCTGATGTTGAGATGGAGTCCAGGGCCCGGTTGTTCGAAAGCCGGTTAAATCCTAACCTCGGGTTAAATCGCTCTAACCTGAGGAAGGCTAACCTCGGGTTAAACAGCGGGTTAAATTAACCCTCCTAGCTAGGTTGGTTAAAAAAGTAACCTCGGGTTAAACAGCGTGTTAAATTGACCCTCCTAGCTAGGTGGGCTAAAAAACTAACTTCGGGTTAAAGCTGACAAATATTTTATGATTTACGGCAGCGAAACGTTTTCAAAAACAACAATAAATTCATGGAAAATGGATAACGTCCCCACTATGGGCGACATGCATGTTGTGAAAGAGCGTTATAATGGCGAAATTGGCTCCAACGAAGGCTGAACTCATCACTAATCAAAAGCGATGTGGTGGAAAAATGACAAGCGATCGGTGCAGTCGTCAAATTGAAACTCGGACAGTTCTCCCTGGCTTAGTATCTTCCTTTTACGAGATAAATAGGGTTCTTAAAATTCCATGAAGAGCTTTCTTTACTTTTCAAACAATAGAGCAACGGTAGCAATTATTTTGAACTCTTAGGATCAGCAGAACGTTTGCCTTTCCTTATTAAAAGAACCAGGAGCCCACAAAGAGGAAGTGGTTTTGTCTATTATCGCAATGCAGGCCATGCAATCTAAACCACTGTAACTCTAATGCTGTGTTCACACTAGGGCGAAACATGTTTAGTGTGATAACGAATGAAACATGTTTCATTGTGAAAAGTGTTCACATCAACCGACACATTGCGCGAATCATGATCGAAACATGTTTCTTCTGAGTATGATTGAAACTACCCCGGGGGGTACTCCCTATAATCGGCTATATGGGGATGCTCCACTCGAAAGGGGTACCTTTTTGAGGCTGGAGGTATATGAAAGTCGGGATTTTACGAGTTGAAGTATATGAAAGGGTAGGGATTTCACGAGGAATAGGAAAGGGTAGCGAAAACACGCCGTTGAAGGATAAAAAAGGTAGGAAAAATTGCCATTTAAGTATTATAAAAAGGGCCTTTCAAAATATATCAAACAGACGCACGTAAAGGCTATATGAAAGGGGTACCATTTTCAATGAAAGGTATGTGAAAGGGGTGCCATTTTTAATGAAAGGTATATGAAAGGGGTACCTTTTCTGTGAAAAACGGTATATGAAAGGGTAAGGGTTTGGACCTCGGGGCGGAGCATCCCCGTACAAAACTTTGTTGAGTACCCCCCCCCCGGGAAACTACCTCACTAGGCAGTTTCGATCTGAGCCCGCAGACGAAACACGTTAGTGCGAATGTCGTCTCCTTGTTAAACATTGCATTGCTCTTCGTTCCCAAAGAACTTGAGAAGTGAGATTAAACCACAAAATCAGCTGCAAAATCATGCAACAGCAAGTTCGAGCTCTGTTGTTTCGGTTTATGTGTAATTATGAACTAGATTTCATATGAGCTTAATTATGCCTGCAACGTAAACAGCATAAATTATAGAACCAGGCATCACGTGTTTTCGGAATTAACAACTAATGTGAACAATAAAATTGCAAACTGTTCACGGGAAACGTGTTTCATCAAAGCATGTTTACTCTAAACATGTTGCGATGCTGAAGTGAACACAGCATATGGCTCTCGGATGCAAGAGGTACATGTGTATCTGATATAAACTCACATGTCTGTTTGTTGAGAATTGTTCAATTAAGGCCCAGTTCAAACGTCGAACTTCACATGTGCCGAACCTAATGCAAATGAGCAAGAACAATAGATTTTGCTCATTTGCATTAGGTTCGGCAGATGTGAAGTTCGACGTTTGAACTGGGCCTAAGACTCAAATTTCCCTGAGCCACGCCTTTCAAACCCTCGAACAAGTGTATTAAGTTTTATCAACCTGATAAACGGCTTACCCCGAAACGCCTTTCTCTTGTTGTGAAAAAGGAACGCCAGTTATATTTAAGCAAAGCTACTAACACATGGTTTTAGCACATATTTGACCTACTAAACTCTCGTGACATAAAGTGAAACGAATCATCAAGAATTTTATCAGGTTATCAGGTTTCTAAAACTTATATATAAGAGAATTTCTATATTAAAAGAGCCGGTTAAATAATTTGCAGCATTGTTGATCTCTGCAAGTGAAAACACAGGTTTTCCATGAACAAAACGCTTTCTTTAATCAATGTAAAGAAAATAACAAATTAACATTAACCAATTACATTTTTTACCTGGCAACAAATGTCAGGTTATTAAAATTACAATAGCATATATATATACAACATGGGCGATCAGTTACTATATACAAATCGGAAGAGGAAAGTATTTCTTTTAATTGTTACATTTTTTTTAAAATGAGAATGATGTTAATAGAATAGCTTATCAGAGATATTTATAACAATTTATTTAAAAACGGAATTCTATCAACGTTTATCCTAGATCCATGTATGAACAGATCTAAAGAGAGAAAAAGCCAATGTCATTTTAATATTCAGCCTCGTTCCAAGCCTATTTTCATCACAGGCTACCCATCCTCCAATTAAGTGGTTTCCTGTGTCGTTTTAATTTAGTGACGCCTGTGTCCGGTTATCAAAGTAACTTTACTAAAATGTGAAATTTGTGGCTTTTTGAAATGATGAAAATGAAACAAACTCTGAAAATCACTACCATGTTGTCTTCCTTTGTTTTACCGTGTTTCTTGTTTGTGTTTGGTGAAGGAGGGTCTTCAAATAACGGTTAGGCTCAGTCAAAAAGTAAGGAAAGAACTACTATTAAGATTGATTTTAAAATTGAACATACTTACTACGAGAATCCAAACCAGCTATTGAACGCTTTGGTAAAAAACCCTTCCTCGCCTGGAAAGCAAATTGCAAGAAAGGAATAAGTAGGAAGCCATACTGAGATATAGGAATAACTTTTTACAAACTCCACTGGTAACTCTCTAGAACAAACATTTTCGGCCGTTAAGTAGGCGTACTTGTAAGGCTGTTTGTTGAAAAAGTGTACTGCTAAAATCGTCATTACCTAATCAAGCTTTTTGAGTTACCTTTCAACACATTCCTTGCTGGATATGGTGCGGTGTGGTTGAACGGTGGAACAGTACTCCAGCTGGAGAGTGGACGGTTGTTCAAGTAGCCCTTGGCTGAAAAATGAAACACCAAAAGTGCATCTCGGTTAAAGCAGACAGCCTTTCTTCAACATTATGTATAAGAAAAAAGAACCGCACTTTATTATTTTTATTAATTTTCGAATAATCCTTTACTAATCTTTGACTAATCCCAACTAATCTTTGCCGGACTGATGTTTGACTAATCTTTGACTAACTTGACGAACCCGTCTAATCCTGTGTAATATTTGTCATGACTAATATTTGACTAATCCTTGACTAACATTTGACTAATCAATAACTAATCCTCACTCATCTTTGCCATCCAAAACTCTCAGACACGAAAACTGTTGGTATTTTATCAAAAATGAGATATTATGTTTATACTTATATTCTTGTTATGCTTTATAATTCCCTTGTTTACCCCTTTCTTATTTATGGTGTTCAGGTCTGGGGTCTGACATACCCTAGTTACTTAAAACCAGTAATTACAATTCAAAAATGAACAATTAGAATTATAACTTTCTCTGAACCAAAATCACACTCGGAACACATTTATTGAAATTCAATGATATAATTAATCATGAAATTATATCTTTCGTTTATCAGTGGTTTCACAATATGACCCCTTCCTGCTTTGATGATTACTTTAAAAGCATTCCCTCTATACATTGTTACTTAACCGACAATCGCTCAATGAAAATATATTCTTAAAATCTGTGAACACTACTCAATATGGCATTCGTACCCTTCGCTATACTGGTTCACGCCTTTGGAATTCTCTATCAATTAATCTCTAAACAAAAAACTATTAAGAACTCTATGATCAATAATTACGATGACTTTTTTGATACATTAAATACTTAAATTAATATTATTATCTCATGAAGAAATACTTTTTATCTTAATTTATGTAATTTAAATCTTATTTTTCTATGTACTCAGTTTTCCTTTTGGGTCATCCACTCGATTAGCTCTAGCTATTTGGATGCTCCAAACTCACGAATTCTGTCTGTTGGTTTTTCTTTTCTATATCTATAATCTAGTTTTATTTTTAAATTATTTTCTTTTTCCTTTTCTGTAAAGATCTTGTGTGAGTTGAATAAAAAATATTGTATTGTATTGTATTGTGCATGAAGTTCCATAAACTTGACGAAGCGAGTGATGCAAGCTGGGGGCTTGGGGCTGAACGCGATAGCTTAATCAACCAAATCGGCTATGATTGTAAGAATACGGCAACGAAATCATTCGAGGCCTGATATAGCTTGATTTTTAACCATGTGACCTCGTTAAACTGGCTTAATCCTTGACTATAATCTTTGACTAATCCTTGTTTAAACTTTGAGTAATCCTTAGCTAATATCTGACTAACCATTGACAATCGTTTATGCACCAAGGACGACTGAAAAGGAGACCGTACCTTTGACAGGATGATTGTAAGAATTCGGCAGTAAAATCACCAGAGGCCTGATATCGCTTGATTCTTTAACCATCTGATCTGGGTAATGAATCAAGCGACATCAGGCCTGATGCATGACTAACTCTTGACTTAAATTCTTGAGTAGATTTTACTAATCCTGACAAATCGTTGACTAATCTTTGACTTATCCTTGACTAATGACCAATAATCGATTATGCACCATGGACGACTGAGAAGATCGTATTCGTACCTGTCATAGGATGACTGTAAGAGTTCGGCAATGGAGTCATCAGAGGCTTGTTGTCGAGATCACATGGTAGTGGCCGTGAGTTCATGCCCCTTAGCTAAAGCAAAAAAGTAACAAAACTCTTTCAAGCCCTACACCTATGAACCTTCCTTTCCTACCAAAAATGTAAGTATAAAAGGTGGAATTTGTGGATGTTCCCCTTAGTTTCATATGTCATTTTGTTAAGCAAGCAAAGGAAGGGTTATGGATGCCACCAAAATTATGAAATTGTCTGAAAAAATGATTTTTGTTTTGGGAAGATTCGGGCCTAGGTTCGTGGCCAATCCAAAAGTCAAACTTCCCTTTTATAATATAAGCAACGAAAACACCAACGTCACAAACGTCATGGGTGACAAAATGAAAGTCGCGTGTCTCCTTTCCTGCCGTGTATTTTCACTACGAAAGTCAAAGGCCCAGTCTTGGTTTCAGTGTATTATCGTAATGATGTAGAACTGTTCCATAAATGGAAATCGTCGGTAACGTGAAATCAAGAATTGACTTCTTTCTGATCGCGAAACCTCTAACTCCTCAAACTAAAACCGTCGATATTAAAACTGCTATTGCTCCCGACCACAAAGCTATAAGACTATTGTTGCAAATTGAAAGCAAGAAAAAAGGCCCTGGTTTATGGAAATTTAACAATTCGCTACTAGAAGATGAAGTTTTCGTTAATTTAATAACGGAAAGCTATCCGGACATATGAAAAAAATATGCAGATCTGAATGATCCAAAACTAAAATGGGAAATGACTAAAATGGAGATTCGAAGCTTAACCATCCCGCACTCTAAAAATAAAGCTCGTAACAGAAGGAATTTTCAAAACCAGCTAGAGTCTCGTTTGCAGTTGTTAGAGGAAAAAATAAATACCACCACAGACGAAATAGTTGAAAATGAATTACACGAATACGAGCGCCTTAAAACTGAACTGCCTCTCATCTATGAGAGGAAGGCAGAGGGCGCCATCCTCCGTTCAAAGATAAGATGGATTGAAAAAGGCGAAAAACCCACAAAATATTTTTTTAATATGGAGCGAAGAAATTATAATAATAAAACAATAAGCGAACTTTCAAATGCAGAAGGAGAAATAATATCGAAAGACGAAAATATTCTTGCAGAAATACGAAATTTTTACGAAAATCTCTATACCACAGACTTGAGTATTGGTTCAAAAGAGTCTTTTCAAGTTTTTACTGAGAATCTAAGTACTAATTTACCCAAACTATCCGAAAGCAAAAAAATCGAAGGAAAACTAACATAAGAAGAATGCAAAAAAGCTTTAATGAGTCTCGCTAACGGAAAATCCCCTGGTGAAGACGGCTTCACCGTAGAATTTTATAAGCACTTCTTCGATCTGTTTGGCCAAGAATTTCTTGACAGCGTCAATGCTGCGTATGATGATAACGAATTAAGTATTTCTCAGCGTAGACGGGTGATAACACTTATTCCTAAGGAAGATGCAAATCTAAAAGACTTATCAAACTGGAGACCCATTACACTCCTTAATGTCGATTACAAAATCGCCTCTAAGGCCATTGCAACGAGAATTGAAAAGATACTTCCTTACTTATTAACTTTGATCAGACAGGCTTTGTTAAAGGACGTTATATAGGACAAAATATCCGTTTAATAAATGATATCCTCGAACAAACAAAAATGCGAGACATGCCTGGGATTTTACTTCTGTTAGATTTTAGAAAAGCTTTCGATACCGTGGAATGGAATTTTATTCAGAAATCTTTAGATTTATTTAATTTTGGAAGTAACATTAAACGTTGGATAAGAACGTTTTATACCAATACTGAAAGTGCTGTTCTGCACAAAGGGCATACAACTTACTACTTTAAACTAACAAGATGAGTTAGACAAGGGTGTCCCCTCTCCCCTTACCTTTTTATACTGGGAGCAGAGATCTTGGCAGCCCGCATAAGGCAAGAAACAAATATTGAAGGCATTAAAATCTTTGAAACAGAACATAAAATAAGTCAATTTGCCGATGATACATCACTTTTCTTAAAAAACGTAACGTCGGTTACTAATGCAATTCAAGTTCTTGATGTCTTCGGCAATATATCTGGTCTTAAACGTAATATGAGAAAAACTAAAGCAATATGGCTCGGGTCATGGAGGCTTAATAAGGACAAGCAGCTAGCCCTGAATTGGGTGAACGAACCTGTACGAGTTCTTGGGATCTTTATTTCATACAATGATAAAGGAAAAATTAATAATCTTAACACGAAACTCGATATATGGAGAAGTCGCAAACTTTCGTTATTCGGTAAATGTCTTATCGTAAAAAGTTTGGGGATCTCTCAGTTGGTTTATTCAGCATCTATGTTAGATGTTAACGCAGAAGACACCGTCAAAGTAAAGAAGTCCCTTTTTAACTTCATTTGGAATAAGAAACAGGACAAAATTAAGAGAGATGTCATGTGCCAAGATCATAGTAATGGAGGCCTACGTGCTCCCAATCCAAACATTCTCTTCAAATCATTACGGCTAGCCTGGATTTCAAGACTTCTAGTGATGGACGAAATTGAGATAGAGTCATGGAAATCTATTCCAAATCACTTTTTTCAAAAATATGGAGGTCTCAATTTTCTTCTTCATTGTAATTACGACTCCAAATTTTTGAAGGAATCCAAAATTCCACTTTTCTACAGACAAATACTGGCTAATTTCCAAGAACTTAGGACCTTATATCAATATAACAATGGCCAAGATTTAATTATCTTCAATGACAAAGACATCCTGATCAACGGAAAGAGCTTTTTCTACCCAGAATGGAAGGAGAAAGGTGTCGTTTTTATCCATGACGTGTTAGATAACTGTGGGAAAGTATTGTCCTTTAATGCATTCCAGACAAAATTCAACACAAAATCTATTTTTTTGATCTACCTACAAGTGATCTCGGCGATCCCTAAACATTAACTTCAAAAATCTAGATCTGTCAGCACAAGAAATGGATTTATAGATGATGATACAACCTTTCAGTTGTCTCCTTCGTTAATTATTGATCTATATAAAATGAAATCTAAGGACTATTATTGGCCTTACATCAGTGCAACCACCATCCAAGCCACGGGACCAAAAAAATGGGAGAAAGAATTAAAATTAGAGAATATAGAATGGACATCAATATTTAATCTCATAGGAAAAGTATGCCGAGAGAACAAACTAAGGGAATTCTATTTTAAATTGATTCATAGATTAACTGTTACCAATGAGGAGCTATGTACATATGGTCTAGAAGACATAAACAATTGCTTTTATTGTGGAGGACTTGAATCGATCACCCATACTTTTGTGGAATGCTATTCGTCTCAAACGTTCTTTGATAGAATTATTCACTGGTTTAACAAGAAATAACACTCCACCTTTTTTCTAACACCTTTAGAAAAACTTTTTGGGATAGTAACTAATGATGATGAAAATGATCACGCTACTGTGCCAAAATTAAATTTCTGCTTATTATTTAGAAAATATTACTTATACTTATTGGGTCAAACTGGATAGCGTAATCTTCTAAATCAGCTAGATAACGTCACATTCGACCACGCGCAAATGACGACTTACAAGGAGGCTGTGTTCGTACCTTTCATACAATGATTGACATGGGGGGTTCCATGGCAATGAAGTCATCAGTGGCTTGTTGCGGTCTGATTCATTAACAATTTCACGTGGTAGTGGCCGCGAGTTTAAGTGTCCATTGGCTAAAGAAAAAAAGTTACAACTATTTTTAAAAAGGAGTATAGTATGTACCCTTAAGTGGCAGATTTGGTGATGCATTTTGACCAATCGGAAAGTCGGATTGAATACACGTGACATCTGGGTCTAATCCTGACTAATCCTTGACTCATCTTGGACTGATTCCTCATTTTCATAAAAAAACGTAAGTCACACTAAGCGATTAACGCAAGGGGGCTTGGAGCTGAACACGATAGCGTATTGTTCCGACTCCCCTAGAAGAGTGACGTCAAATTACGCGCCAAGGGCTTAACAGGAAGCACATGTGTTCTTACCTTTCATAGGGTCATTCCACGGACCATTTGTGTTACAGACATTTCCATTGGGCAATGAAGTCATCAGAGGCCTGTTGTCCATTGATTTGTTAATAAGGTCACGTGGTAGTGGCCGCGAGTTCAAGTGTCCATTGGCTTAAGCAAAAAAGGAACAAAACCCTTATGCCTTCACCGAGGAACTGTTCCTTTTCCACAAAAAAATGCAAGTACTTTGATTTTGTTCAGTTTAGTTCAGTAGAAGAATTTTCTGTGAAGTCCTTCAAGCTAAGATGACGGATCCAAGATGGGTTACATTTGTTTAATCACTGGACCGAACTGGACTCCACTCAGTCCTACATTATTTATTTCCAGTTCTTAAAGTCTTTTGCTTATAATGATTTTTCTCTCGTAATTAAATGTGTGACCTGTGATATTAAGGCCGATTTAGACGATACAAATTTTAGTTTTTTTGGCTAAACTAAAAAATTATCAAAACTCTTTTAAGTCCTTCGCTTATGAAATGTTTTTCTACCAAAAATATAAGGTCTTTGAGATGACGCACTCGTTAGTTTACATGTCATTTTGTTAACCCTCGTGCGAGCAAAGGAAGGGGAAGTTGTGGATGTCACCAACATAATCAAATTATTTGGAAGTTTCTAAATGATTAATTTTTCTGGGGAGGTGGGGCTACTTAGTAGCTGTCAGTTGTTCATTTGGAAACGTTTTATTTTTTATAAGAAGTGTGATGTTTCTGTAGCAACCAAATATCAATAAGAATGTTGAGAAAAATGTTCCATTTTTGGCTCAGTTATCTTTTTTTTAATATTATTTCTGCACTGGGATTCTCATGCATTAAAGATTGTTTCATTAATATCGATCAGTTCGGATTGATAGAAGAATTTTCTGGGAAATCCTTAAATACGAGATAGCTCTCTTTTGTTTAATCACTCGTATGATTACAAACCGAAATGGGCTCCACTCATATTGTATTCATTTTTTTCCAGTTCTTTTAAAAGGTCCTTTACTTTAAATGATTTTGTCTCTCTTCAAGTAGATAAAGGCCTGGTTCTAAATCACTTGTGATTTTTGAGCACATTTTCCAAAAATCAAAGTTTACGGCATCTAAGAGGAATAGCAAATGATAAAATTAACCAAAATAGAAAAACTAGAGAAAAAGAATCTCAAATTATACGATCACGTGATTGACCACGCCCTCTATTGTTTGAAAATTACAACCAAAGATTCCCACTACTTGCTACATGTGCAGCTTCAGTTTTTCTGTATCAAAAGAATGAACCTAAAACGTGTCTACGAAATCAGCTCAGAACTGGAGGAAACGTTACAATTTGTTAGTGCAATTGGTGTTCATTGACTAATGCCAGTCCTCCTCTAAACAAAATTTTGAACAGGAAAAAGACGTTAAATGGCCTGAGTCTCATTCCGACCGGTTTTACAAGAACACTATTAGTGGCCATTGTTTGGATCAAAAGATGGAACGATTTTTGCTCTCTAACTGGTGGGAATTTCGAGTCAAAGAAAGTTTTGATAAAACAGGGCGTGACTGGTCACGTGATGCAGTTATAAACTATTTCCTACCAGAAATTTGAAGAACTCTTGGTTATAATTAGCCTTAAACTATTAGTCCTAGGATACCTTGAAAACACTTTACAATAGACCACCCCCTTTATATAATTTGAAAATCTGTAAAGAAACCAGGCCTTAATCTACTTGAGTCGCAGACGATACAAATGTTCAGTTTTTGTTACGACTGTCGCAGTATGCGTTGTATGATCAATTGAGATTGTTACACCAAATAGTTAAATAGTAAAACATGTTATGAAGACGTTACTGGATTGAACTCAACTTAATAATTGTTTCATTAGTTGTACCTTTCGGTGAATCGCAGTATGGATTCCATGGCTCTATTGTCTTGTGTTGATCCACTTGGGTCATAAATGGAGAACCCAGAGGCACAATGTCATCAGATCCTTTTGTTGCACTGTGGGGCAGAGGCAGTGGGCTGCTGGAATACCATTTGGCTGAACAAACCAAAAAGGAAATTCTGTATAAGTAACATTAATATCAAAAGGACATTCACTGTTACATTGTAACATTGTGAAGTAAAGAAATAATCCTCACAGTTGTGTTTGCAATTTAACCAATTGCAAAGAAGTGTAAAAAAAATTCCGGGCTTCAATGGGCTTTGAACGCATGACCTCCGCGTTACCGGTGCGATGCTCTACCATTGAAAGCAACTGTCTGCAGTTCATATGAGATTCAGAACATGCATGATTTAAACCTGCATGAAGTGACATGAAATGATTTCACATCTCTGCCTCTTGATTGGATTTGGATTACTTATCTTTAGTTAAGTAGTTAACCAATCACAAAGCACAGTTAAGCAAAATCAAACAAAACGCGAATTTCTTTTCACACTAAATCTGCTTCCAACCTCGATTCGGTCTATTTCTAGTTTGAATATTTTTGAAAGTAGACTTAAAACTTTTTTATTTAATAAGGAATTTGATTAGTTATGTTAGTGTTTACAATAAGCTGTTGTCAATTATTATTTTGATCAGCATTATTTATAATTTATTCTACGGAATTTTAAAATTGTAATTTTTAAGTCCTATTTCATCTTTTAATATTAAACCAGATTTGGAGGATTTGCAGTCAATACATCAAAGAACATTTTCTCTTCTAACTTTTCTTTATATCCAGACCTCTTGGTCATATTTTATGTATTTTGCAAAAAAAAATTGCAAAAATTTTGCTTATTTATGCTTATTTTTTTTTTTTTTGGAAACAATGTGAGCTCCTTTGGAGACAAACATGTTTTTTCTGTAAAGCCTCATCATTGCTGATCACATTGATGTATAGCTTTCAATTCTCTTGTAAATATTTTCTGAAATATTAAATAAAATTGGAATGTGGTTGAAATATGCTTGTTTTCACGTGACAAGAATGAGTTAATATCTTAATATATTAATATCTAATATCTTAATATCTTATTGTAAGGTGCAGTTGAATATTTTATAATATAGAATATAGAATATAATATAGAATATAGAATATAGGATATAGAAACTGTGCGGTACAAATTTGAATTTATTATTATTATTATTATTATTATTATTATTATTATAACGTCCCATCTGTACATTTACATCTGTATGGACTCCATGGCACTTCAGTGGCATGTTGAAGATATCTTTCTGCCGCAGTCGATGGTGGATTCAATTTAATAAATACCAGCGACAAATTCTGTTTTACTCTCGGAATCTCGGAGAAGTGGTTGGTAAGTGGTTGGTAAGTTGTTTTCACCTCGGAACAGCTTATTGTTAGCCATATTTAAATATTATATTGTATTTCGTTTTCGACAAATACTTTCTTCCGCAGCTCACCTATATAATCTGTTTTAAATATAAGTTAGTTGAGACACTTTGTCCTACTTGTCCTACTTTGTCCCGCAGACAAAGGCTCGGGGACGGTTGTCATGGACATGGACTGGTACGAAAATGAATGCCTTCGACAACTCAATGACCCACAATTGTGTTATAAGATACATTTCCAGTTTACGATCTGACAAAATGATCGATGACGAAACAGCAAAATACCTCCAAGAAAACTCTCCTAAACCAGGACGCTTTTACACCATTCCTAAAATACACAAACAAGGTCATCCTGGTCGCCCTATAGTCTCCAGCAATAGCCATCCCACAGAACGTATTTCCCAGTTCGTCGACTTCCACCTTCAACCACTGGTGACCAAACTTCCCTCTCACATAAAAGACACCACCCACTTTCTCAACAGACTCAACAGTATTGGTCAACTACCTGACGGTGTTTTACTCGTTACCCTCGATGTATCTTCACTTTATACAAACATACCTCACAAAGACGGAATCCAAGCGTGCAGCGATTTTCTAGACCGACGACTCAATCCCACTATTCAGACAACCAGACTCTGTGATCTCATCCGCATGATCCTCACCAATAACACGTTTACTTTCAATGGACAACACTACCGACAAATTAATGGAACAGCGATGGGCACGAAAATGGCTCCCTCCTACGCCAATCTCTTCATGGGAAAATTTGAGGAACACGCCCTAGCGGGTGCTTCACATTCTCCCCTTATCTGGTGGCGTTACATCGACGACATCTTTCTTCTATGGACGCATGGAGAAGAAAAATTAAATGATTTTATCACATACTTAAACAACCTACATCCTACAATCAAACTTACCAGTTCCTTCTCCTACAACGAAATCCCCTTCCTTGATGTTAACGTAATACTCATCAACGGCAGACTGGAAACTGACCTTTATGTTAAGCCTACAGACAAGCATCAGTATCTCCTTAAATCATCCTGCCACCCTTCTCACACCAAACAATCCATCCCGTTTAGCATGGCCTTACGATTGAGAAGAATTTGTTCTACGGATGAGTACTTTAACACTCGTTCGAACGCACTCACATCCCATTTAATCAAGAGAGGATATAAACACCTTTTTATTAAAGAAGAAATAGAGAAAGTACGTCTGATTCCTCGCAGCGAAGCCCTCGAAACATCTAAAAGAAAAGAGTCTAACAGAATCCCATTTGTAGTAACATTTAATCCAGCCCTTCCGAACATACGTCGAACCATTTTCAACAATCTGAACATTCTTCGTTCTTCACAACGATGCAAAGAAGCATTCCCTTCTCCTCCTCTCATATCGTACCGCCGATGCAACAACCTCCGTGACATTTTAGTCAGAGCCAAACACCGCAGACCACCCCCCCCCCCCCCAAACACCAGGAGCTTTCCGCTGTAACAGAAATAGGTGCAAAACGTGTCCTTTCATCTCAGAGGGAACCACGTTTTACACCTTTTTCTCTACAAACGAACAACAACGAATACGACACCACATATCTTGCTCATCTACGAATCTCATATATATGATACAGTGCTGCAGATGCAAAGTACAATACATAGGAGAGACTAAACGACATCTCAGCGACAGATTTGGCGAACACAGACGCGCAATCGAAAAAGCCATTAACCAACATCACATTCATCAGCCTACCGCCGTTTCAGATCACTTTACTCTTCCTGGCCATTTAATCAGTGACATAGAACTCATTCCCCTTGAACTCATCAACTCTGACAGAGACGCCATTTGTAAGGCCAGAGAAGGATTTTTAATTTCCAAGGGCAAGACTCTTGAACCCTATGGGATGAACAGACGCGATGAAACTTAATATATTTCTATTTTTATAGTAGCTTTTGTAAACGTTTCTACTGTTTATTTTTGTTAACCAATCATATTTAATCTTTCATTTGAATCATTTTATATCTTGTAACCGTTTTATTCCATTTTTACTTAGCTCTTTGTAGCCCCTGATGAAGGTTAGTTTTGCCTAACCGAAATATTGGGCAATAAAATACCCTTTATTGCTGTCCGATCAGCCTTGCATTCAGTTTTAAATAAAGGTATCCACCCATCACCCCTCCCACCCCTCCCATCCCATCCCTCTCACCCCTCCCACCTCTCCCATCCCATCCCTCCCACCCCTCCCACCCCTCCCATCCCACCCATCCCACCCCTCCCACCCCTCCCACCCCTCCCATCCCACCCCTCCCACCCCTCCCATCCCACCCCTCCCACCCCTCCCATCCTTCCCATCCCATCCCTCCCACCCCTCCCACCCCTCCCATCCCTCCCATCCCATCCCTCCCACCCCTCCCACCCCTCCCATCCCTCCCATCCCACCCCTCCAATCCCTCCCACCCCTCCCATCCCTCCCACCCCTCCCATCCCTCCCACCCCTCCCACCCCCATTTTTCATAGTGGCGACTGATTTTTTTATCATTTCACATGTACCTTTATTACCTTCAAAGTTCTCATTTAAAAGTAAAAATTGTTTTGAATTTTGTACACGCTAACGAGACCAGTGAGGCTGCAGATTAACATAAAATTTATATAAAAAATAAATAAATAATTTGCCTTTATGCCATCGTCTCACGCCCCGTTTCGTTCCTTACGGTCGCTTTACTTCGTTCCAGGTTCAACTGTACTTAAACACTAAATTAAATCAAACGTTAATATCATAATCTTACCTTTGGAGGTAAATAACATTTCATCACTGCTCATTATCAGGTTATCAAGCTGTTCTTTTTGGTTTGTAATTGTTTCTTGTTTTTCAGTGATAATCTTTCTCGACTGTTCCAGCTTTTCTTGCAGGTCTCGAGCTCCTTGCCTAAATAATGAGTCTACTCGTTTTAACTCATTTTCCTTTTCTAAAAAAGAAAACAAAATCATACCTTAAGACGATTTTTACGTTCTTAACTTGGGGTATTTATTTCTTATGAACGTATATTGGTGGAAACTTTAAAAAAAATGCAAGTTAAGGCATGGTTTACCTGCTTATTTGGCATAGTTTCATTTGAAAAGGAAGTCGTCGTCCAATGTTCCTAATATTTTGCAAGCAATATTATTTCAGTGGCCTTAATAATATGAAACATTCGTGACGTTCGAATGTCAGTCACGTGACCTGTTATTGAACGTTAACGGTTAAAATCTTCAGGGTAAAATGGGGAACATTAAATCAAATCAAATTAACACTTTTTGAGCAACTATCTTTTGCATCTTAGGTGCTGGTCATGGAATAGCCTTGTCCGCATGTTCAAGTTTAATAGCAATCACGTAATTAGGGTAAATAGGTCACGTGACTTTAGAAATAGCTTAATAACTTCTAATACAAGTTACAGATACCACCTTACAAGGCAGAATAACAATGCTGATACTCAACTGGACAATTTAGTAGCACATATTTTTAAAATTATATTGCAGAACCTTTCCCCATTTTAGAAAACGCATTTTGTGACGTCACGTACAGCGCATTGTCACGTGATGCTAACCTACACTCTCATATGATTAACCAAGTCAGATGTAAATCCTACTATTAGAATCGAACTTTGAAGTTAATTGTATTGATCAATAATAAAGGATCTCTAAATTCGTCGCGGGGGGTCGTTTGAAACGCCTTAGTCATGCCTTAACTTGCCTGATTCGACATTAGAAAAATATAGACACTGAGATTAACAGTCAACCCAGTCCACTGAGATGAACAAACAATCCAGTCTCACTGAGATGAACATTCAAGCGGAATGTAAACATGCTTACTTACCTTTTGAGTTTTGGACTAGCTCTGCATTACTAGCAGTCACATCGTGTGTTATGTCAACATCAGCTCTATGGTTTATTAGGTTTTCTCTCCCGATGACCTTTTGACTTAAGTTCTTAAGCGTCTCTCGAATCTCTGTAATTTCCTGCTTCATAGAATTGTTGCTCTCAGTTAACATCATTTCACGTTCTGAAATTGTCAAAATAACATTGCTGATATTAAACGGTGTTTGTATTTACAAAGACGGGCATAACATGGACTTTCGCCCTCTAAGCCGGTCTTGCAACAGATAATAAAGCCGATGCTCCTTCTGAACCCGTAAAATGAAGCGTTTATTCGAAAAATAATCGCGCTAAACCGTGCTCTAGCTGTCTTTTAGCCTGCGTCCCGGAGGGTGGGGGTGGGGGGGGGGGGCTACACCACTATATAAGCTATATAGGTATGGTCACTGGAGCCCTGGAGCCCTGTTTGTTTGTCTTAAAAACCGCTTTTTTTACTTTGGAGTCTTGGAGTCCAAAACCCTTTGGAAGCCTTGTTAATATTACTTATTTACTTGGTCTTTAACAAGTGCACTTTCGTAATACGATGTAACGATATGTTACGTGAAAACGTTTATCTTGGTGCTCCCTTGTTGAAGGCACAAGTGTAATAACTGAACCCAAGCGTAATAAAAGTCCCATCTGTAATAAAATTTGGACCCAAGCGTAATAAAGGTCCCATCTGTAATAACATTTGGACCCAAGCGTAATATAGGTCTCATCCGTAATAAGCTTTGAACACAACTGAGGTTAACTAACATGTCAACAATTAGACATGACCATAACAGTAACTATAGAGACAATAAAAGCATCATCTGTCAATCACATGGCTGACTTAATGAGTCACCTGATCGGGCTTACACGCTATTAAAACAATTATAAAAATATTCAACTAGTCTTGAACTCTTAATGGGACTGTGTCACGACAGTTTAGTACATTTGCCAACTTCTTGCCATGAAAAGTACTTCTTAAAATCATAGCTTCATGAAGAACGAAATTAATGTCTCCTGAGATCGGCTAAACAGTTTTCAACCCAATTGAAATCCGTTTTAATCTTCTTTAGTTTTGTCCATATGGGCCTTGCAATCATTTTAATTATTTCACTCATGACCAAATTCCTGAAGAGAAGAGGGATAAACGTGAACTGTCAATCAATTTGTACAATGTCATAGGTCACGTGATCAAATTCAACGTCCTTCAATATAAACATGTAGAGTTATAGATTCGACTCAAAGAGTGGTCATTGAATGTCTGAGCCAATCAACAAGTAGACACGTTATGGCACAAGACAGCACGGAATGGAATTGTTTTCCACAGTCTTAAGAAATAACATTCTATGCTCTAGCTGGGGCCTATTTAAAGACGAAACAAGGGTCTTTGATTTGAAAATTCACCACCTAGAAGACATAGAAACGTAAAAGCTTTATTTGAAACTAAACTTTACAACATCATTCTTTCCACAGTCTACTCCTTCTGTCGAAGTTCTGTATCTTGACAAGCAATTATTTAATCCACTTCTCGTTGATGAAAGTATAAAATATCATGCAGAGAGAAACACTGAACTAATACATGCGCATACCCATCCAACTAAACCAACATGTGAACTTTTGCATTCGTTTACAACTGCGCGTACTATGAAAATCGTTGAAAAGTTGATGCTTAGAACGTGCAGCATGTGCGAAGATCCTCCTGAATTCCAGGCTAAGCCCGCACATTAAGGCCTATTAACATCAAAGTAACGATATTTCAGGGGTGTCCAGTAAACTATCTCCAGATTTTATATTTCATTTGACTGACTTGACATGTTTATGCAAGTGGCTTAGTTATCGATAAGGTCCATTAAGGAAGTCGCGCAACCTTGAGTAAATCGTACGCAACAACCCCCCGGGATCTAAAACTGCCGGATCTGTTGTAGACCTGGATCAGTGAAAATCTTGCTATAATAAGTAAAAAAACTGATCCTCACGCAAGGAGAAAAGATTGAGAAAGAAATGAGATAAAAAAACAGTTGAATATATTTGCCCGATGTAGGTTTGTTTTGCAAATGATCATGTTCAGACCGGCCGTGATTTTGCGCACGCCAAGTCTCCCCTGCCACCCCTAGAAAATTTTTTTGGTGCCTGATACTTTCAAAGTATCGTGAAAGTTTCACGGTAATATCGACAACAATCATTCCCGTAACAGCGCAAATGAAGCAATGCTGAGCACAAAATTTTCCTTGGTGAATAAATTCATCTGGGCACATCATTATTTGAAAATGGGAAATGTTATTTTGCTGATGCTTTTCTAGCCTCATTGCTATCAGGAAAATTTAGTTTGACAACGGGACCTATGATGTTGTGAAAGTTAATTGGCAGGTGTTGGTTATTCTCCATCTTTCATGTGCTCAAGTTAAATTGCCTATTCTTTATACTGTAGTTATTTAGATAGCCGTTATCCGGAATGGTCACGTGACTTGACAGATAATATATTTGATTGGTCATGATTCGTTGTTGACATGTTAACTAACCTACCGGTTTGAGTCTAATTAAAAGCTTATTATGGTTATTATAGTTGCTTTCATAGCGTGTAAGCCCGATCAGGTGACTCATTAAGTCAGCCATGTGATTGACAGATGATGCTTTCATTGCCTCTATAGTTACTGTTATGGTCATGTCTAATTGTTGACATGTTAGATAACCTTAGTTGTGTTCAAAGCTTATTGCGGATGAGACCTTTATTACGCTTGGGTCCAAATGTTATTACAGATGGGACCTTTATTACGCTTGGGTCCAAATGTTATTACAGATGGGACCTTTATTACGCTTGGGTCCAGTTATTACACTTGTGCCTTCAACACCCTTCATGTGGTATCTTTCAAGTTAGCTTCGTTTGTACTGTGGAATTGTTCTGCAGATGATCACCCACAGAGTTTTTGGTTCTTGTGCCCCTTCTCTAGCGTAAACCTTTTAAATAATACTTGATATCGCGGTATTTTTGCTGTTGCATAAAATAATTAATAACCAGTACCTTTCAGCGCCAACAGCTCAGTGTTTCTGGCACTCAACTGCCTTTTTACTTCCATCATCTCATTAACGTGGAAGTTTGTCGCGTTCTCCATTTGCTCTTGGAGGAAAAAATAAGCTATTAGAAATAAACTATTCACTCACTCACGCACCTACTCATTCACTCACACGATCTTTCCCAATTCCATCACTAACTTGGGTTGATGGAAATTCTTCAAGTCAGCCATATTGCTCCTTAAATTGGTCTTCGACAAGTGCATTGTTCCAAAATGATGTAACAGTGTCTCACAACAACGTTTTTCAAAACATGCCTTGTGCTGGTGCCTTAAAGCACTATCTTTCTGGGCCAATTCCTTATTGCCACATATTTTTACAGATATTCACCGACAAGCGATTTTCTATGATAGTGTTTTTCGTGATCTATAAGTTATGTTGAGCTGGCCAGCTTCAAATTAAAGTAAATCTTTGAAGCTCGGAAGCTTCCTTTGAGGGGGAGAGGGGGGAGGATGAATTCCGCGGATATAGAAATGAATAGCATGCTTTTCAGTCAGTTCTGTGACGTTATCCTTCACACCAGTTTCGACATGTACATGTTACAAATTATGATCACAAATGTTTGGTTCCCTATTACAGTGTTTACTGTATAAAACTGGCACCTTTCATTGTAAACAGCTCAGTATTTCTGGTACTCAGGCAGCCTTTCACTTCTTCCACTTCAGTAAGGAAGGATTTTCTCATATTGTGCATTCTTTCTCGAAGATGTAGGATTTCTTCTTGGAGAGAAACGATAAATTTCTCGAACTCATTTTCTTTTTCTAAAAAACAACAGCAACACAACATTTCGGTGATGGAACAGCGTGTATAAATTTATCTATTAATCTATTTATTTAATGTTTATCATAAAAGAAATTTAGGGAGGTCGGATATTCTTATATGTACCTTTTCAAACATTTCTTTGGTGTTATCCGTTATTTTAATATCGCCTTCGTCTTACACCGCATTATTACAACCTTTATCAGGTTTATGTAGTTCATAAACTTTGTGATTGATAGTTTGATCTAATGATTAAAAAGTAGATTTATCGATTGATTAACTGACTGAGCGACTGATTGACTGACTGACTGATTGAATGATTGGTTGATTGATTGACTGAGTAGATGAGTGACTGATTGATTGATTAAGAAAGTGATTGATTGACTGAGTGAGTGAGTGAGTGAGTGAGTGAAGGAGCCTTCCTCCTTTCTCCAGCAAATTACAATGTCTTTTTCTGCGCTGTCATTTTTTCATTTGTTTTTGTCAAAATCGCTGTAACCTTTCAACGAAAGCAAATGAACTAACCCTTAGTTATGTTGAATTCGTTTGTCTTCTTTATAAGGTTTCCTTTGGCCACCAAAGCAGCTCTCTTTGCCTTCTTTAGTAGCTGTAACGTGTCCTCCATCTTCTTATCAAAATGACTGGTTTTCGTAAGATCATTCGTTTCTAGCTCTGCAATCCTTTTCTGAAGACTTACAATTTTCTTGCTCTTGACTGAAAGTAAAGTAATAGATCATGGTAACGCAAATTAGTTTTACTTATCTATTAATTAAATGCTCTTCTTCTATTTTTGGATAAGTGAAGTGAATACGAACATGACACAAGCATGGCGGAATCATGTCTGATCCCCATACCCACCCCTACCGGCTGGGTCTGGAGCGGTTCGTATTGCGCAAATGATAATTTAGTCCCTCATATTTTGCAAGAGGATTAATTAACGTTAACCGTCAGCGGAGACTCGTGACCCAGAAGTTACTCAGTAACTTAGTAAAACAAACATTTCGGCTATAACCGGGCCTCGGTTAGAGTCCCATTAGTAGCGACGCTGGTAATTATTAGTGTTGATTTAAGCACTAAAAATTAACTTACCGACACACTCGGCCTTTATGTTGGCAATTTTCTCCCCGAGCTCTTTTCTTGTATTCTGAAAAAAAAAATAATAATGTTTTCAATTGAGTGTCAAAAGTAATTTCGCGATTGCTTTGGTTTCGCATCGCTTTTTGATTGGCGAAAAATCTCGCGCCACTTTATCAACCAATCAGAAGTAAAACCAAAACCAATCGTGACTTGCTCGCACGCGTTTTCCCGCGCTTAGCGCCGGCTACATGTAATTGCTTCGAGCTGTGATTGGTTCATTGGATTGTTTACGACTGCTGTGATTGGTCAGAGTAATTACTTTGGTTTTGGTTTGACGACACTCAACTGAAAACCGCTCTAACGCACGGGGCAAGTTGTATGTCTATATAACAATGCTTTCCGTTTTTGTCAACGTAAGAAATTGTTGAAACATTTTTCCAAAATCCTTTTTTATTTCAGACAGGAAAAATGTTTCTTTTCTTCATCTACATGTTGCTACTATAAGAAATGTTGACTTTACTTTTAGCGTTTCCTCTCTCTATAGAGCGAATAACAGCTTTCTGAAATGCACTCACAAATGACGAGTTTATCAAGATGGTAAATTTCATTGACAAGTCAGGGGCAGAAGGTGTCTGAATTTTTTTTGAGATCGATGAAGGCAAATTTGGGAAGAAATTTTAATTGAGGCAAAATTCCAAACCCCGGATTCTGTTTTTTGGAGCTGTAGAACGTGGATATTGTTGGGCCGTATTTTTGTTGTAAATTTGAATTTTCACTACTTGTTTGCGACTTTTTCTTAGCGCAATGAAATTCGTCATTATAAACTCGTCATTTGCGCGTGCAGTTGTTTTTCTTTCTATAAAAGAAATTAAAAGTAATTAAAATTAACGAAAAGTAACGAAAGCCGAAATGTTTCCAGTTTTGCGCAAATGAGAATATCCAATAAGCAGTGATGATTAAGGAATAATTTTTTTCTTTGAATGCGCAGGCCCTAAGTATTCCGGAAGAAACCGTCTCTTGCCTCGTTCTATGGAACACTTAAAACAATTTGCGTCACAATATGCAAAAAAGCGTTTGCGCGCGCTTTTAGATCCGAATGAAGATAAAAATGTTCAGTTGCATGGGCTAAATTAAATCACTATTGATAGAAAAAAACATTATCTTAGTGAAAGTGGCTCAGGTTATAAGAAATAATTAAAACTATATTTTAAAAGACAATTTCAGACAACTTGAATCTCAGTTACTTAATGAACAAGCTCCGTGCACTATAAACACGACAAAAATGATATTTCCGCACTATAAAAGTTGTTTTTCTTGATACATATTTTGATCGTGTTAAAATTAATTAAAGCGCTAAATTGAATTAATGGTTTATAGCAAAGGCAAGAGGTAAGTGAACGCGTACCTTTTGGGATGTAGCCTGCCTTCCATATGTAGCCTCAAGAGGTTCATAATTGTTGGTGGGAAGGTCTTTAATACACATCCCGTAAGGAAAGACTTTCCTATACCGTGAGGTTACCTCGCTTGCTGTATCGTCCCCAGAAACTGTCTTGTAGACATGTCCAATAGTACTTGAAAACCATGATTGATCCATTTTGCTCCGTGCTCAAGGAAAGCGCTCGACACAATTTTGAAAAGTAATTCCAATGTTTTTCGTTGTTATCACAACGCGCGTTTTGTTAACTTGTGACGTAGACAAGGAAAAATGAGAAGCCTGGGCACCAAAATCATTTCCGCGCAAGCCAAAAATATCATTTACACACCCATATACATAGATGAAATTTAATAACCACCTTGTTGTTCTGATTAGCCAAATCGGAGTAAAAACGTACATGTATGGCTGTTTTCGCAGGCAAAGCCATGGCGAGAAAATATGTTTTAATTTGCGTGTGTTGTTTGCGTATTGGAAAATCGAAAATTCTGACGGCTCCCAAAAAATAGTTTGTTTTGCGTTTGTAAACTTTGACGACAAAAACCACGAGAAACAAATGCAGTGAGCTTTTATGCCGAACGATTGATGATTTTCACTCGTAAATAAAAAGAGCTAATAATTGCGTTCGACGTTAGGAGAACGCAACCTAAACTCAACAAGCGAGAAGCCTGGGCACGAATATTTAGGGGTGAGAAACTCGATTTTGTGGGTGGGTCAAGTACCGGAAATACGTCTTAGCCTCTTCCGGCAAGGTGCGCGCGCACGTTTTTCTACATACGCGTACGTCATAGACTCATCCAGCAAGTTGCGCGGTTTGCCATTTTTTCTCACCTCTGCTCTATTCGTTAAGTTTAATCTCTATCATTTTTGCTAGTAACTGCAGTGTTTTTACAACGAAGCTTGATCGGAAACATGTTTACTGCTTCTGAAAGGTACAGAAAGTCCTTTATTCCAGCTACAAAGAAGCGAATATGGCGCCTATTATCATTCTGTGAGATGCCAACGATGAGAGAGAAGTCGGTAGAAAACAAACTAATACCAATTGATCATATGAGTCATTGTACTCTGACCTATTGCGGTCACAAATACAAATACAACTAGCGGCTCCATATTGGAAGTGAAGTGCTGCCACATTTGGAAGTTTTAGTTTCGGCCTCGTGTAGTGATTATTAAGTTTTGCCGTTAAAACTTGGTTGTTGTGGAATTAGTGATGTAAGGGCCACGTCACGAATGTAAATTATCAATCAAGTAACTTGGAATACGTCTTCGTGAAATTCAGGAAGAATTACTTAGTGATGTATGCTTGACATCATGAATGAATATTACAAGTTATAAAAGAACGAAATGTCACTCAAACAAGTCTCAAACACTTCTTACCCATAACAAACATTCGAACGCACTTAATAATCCCAGATTACTGCTAGTTAATAATAATAATTTTTAGTAAAAGGCGCGGCACGCTGCCGATGGCTCACCATCGCCTCCTGATGCCGGATCTTCAGTTCACTTCCATTCAACGGACGTCCTCGCTGTCAGACCTATGAGCGCATATAAAATCCGTGACCACTTCGCCTATCAGTCAGAGAATGTTGTATACAGTGTTCTTCTGTATCACATGTCGCCACTGCAACTGCATTTACAACAAACATTGTCAACATTCTGAACGGGAATCTGACAAAAAATTGAAATAAAAGACGTAAAAATCACTTTTCTGATCTTTG
The DNA here is from genome assembly GCA_022457155.1 of Cladopsammia gracilis. Classification (NCBI taxonomy): domain Eukaryota; kingdom Metazoa; phylum Cnidaria; class Anthozoa; order Scleractinia; family Dendrophylliidae; genus Cladopsammia; species Cladopsammia gracilis. The sequence continues at coordinate 53,744 of JAJGOT010000466.1, read as the reverse complement.
TCCCGACATTGTCTCTTTTTAAAATCGATTTTGCGTCATCTGCTATTTTCTAATGCAACCAACAGTCTGCAGAGTATGAGGGTCGTGAAGGGGGGGGTCCTAATCCTATTTCCCAGCCAATTGTTTTTTTCAAATCCCAGCTCAAATCCCACAATCCCAGCCTGTGTTGCTCAAACTGAAATCCCATTCCCATTTTTCTATTGTTTTTGTTTCACGAATCCCAGACCCAGTGCACAAAATCCCATTTCCCAGCCTCTAAAAAAGGCAAATCCCAGCTCCCATTTTACCCCTTCACGACCCTCGAGTATGGCAGAACTAGACGAGATCTCGCTCGTGCAGAGCCATTTAATTTAGTTAGCAGCCTGCCCGCGTGCAATACGACCGGAAGTCCGGAACTCATGCGTGCATGGTTGATGATACCGCTTGAAAAAAATAGCAATATTATAATAGAGTTGATCTTCCTTAATCAAAGCAAGCGTTAAACGAAGGTGAACACGATTTTGCCCGGCTGCTTTAATTTGAACATATAAACCTTTTCTCCAACAAGTTAAATAATTTACTAACTTGACCCAGTTTTCAGGATGTGTCTTCTAAAAAAATAAAGCATATTTCAACTTAAAAAACAACGAAGTTCTTGCTTATTTACCTCCCGTTGCTGCCTGTACAGAAGAAACGTGACAAACAACTGAAATCGCCCCACAATGCATTGCCAGCTTAGTGCTCTGCATCATGTTCTGCGCTGCATGATGTCACTGAGTTGCAAACAAGTTCCAAGTGTGTTATGGCGACCGGAAAAAGGTCAGAATGGTCGATTGAACAATATTTTTGTACTCCGTTAAGATGAACTTGATAACTTGATGGCCATGACTACAGATATCTGTATTCAGTTGATTAAACAAACAAAATACAATGTTTCAAGCAACACGAGTAAGATGCTTAAGTTCGTACTTCAAAATGCAGGAAAATGCATCTCCGGGAGACTAAAATTTAAAAATTTTACCGGGGGGCATGGCCCCGGACCCCCCTAGATGGGAAGGGTACTGCAGCAACTTCTGATCACTTCTCGCTGGAATATTAACAATCAAAATGAATCAATTATAGTAAACCATAACCGTGGTACAAATGGTTACGCGTAAAAAACCCTCTAAGTTTAGTTGGAAGGCTCGCCATTCATGGGCGTCCTAGGTTTCTTATCTTATCTTATCTCCATTCCGCGCTAATGTTTTTAGAGCTGTTCTCGTTCTCCTAACCTTCCATTCATTTTACTATTACTTTATGAAAACATGGGTCTCTACGAGTCTCTCGTATAGTTCATTTCCTGTCAGGGAATTAATTTTATTTCTTTGTCCAGGCTCGTGACACGATGAACATTCCATCTCTCCAACGGATTTGTTAATTGCTTTACGTTTTAGACAAGTCGTAGAAAAGTACTTACTACGGCATCAACTGGTGGCTACCAATATGAAATAACCATAACAACAGGGATCTGGAGAAATGCTGGTACAACAGCTAAGGTTGCCATGGAGATTTACGGTGCCAGAGGCAGCACAGGAATTATACAACTTAATACTGAAGAAGCTTCAAATGAGTCGCTGTTTTATCGAGGAAGTTCAGTGGAATTTATTCTGAATGTTGACAAGCCTCTGGGTTTTATACAGGGAGTGCGAATCGGACATGATAACTCTGGACTGCGTCCTTCATGGTTCCTTAAGGACGTTGTCATTTTGGACAAACAAACGTCGAATTTATGGTCATACTCAAATAACCAGTGGTTAGCTCTTGAGCAAGGCGACGGAAGAATAGAACGGGTGTTAGTAACCTCAACATATGATTTTAACAGAAAAGTGTTTAAGCTATGGTGCAAGGGGCTTAAAGATTCACATGTCTGGGTCTCCGTTTTTATGAAGCCACCGAGGCAACCGTTTTCAAGAATACAGTAAGCATCTTGTTGTCTTTCAATACTGTTGTCAGCCATGTTAGCCAATGCTATGTTTTACGTGGTAAACGGAAATCCTTGCAAGTCATCCAAGTAGGGCCGCTGAGATATTCATGGAAACAAGTTATTGCTGGAATGCAAAGCATCGTATTCGTTACGCTAATAAACATTTTTGTGATATTCTTATTCGAAAAAGGGAGCTCGAGATTGCCCAGTCAACGAAGACATGTCATCTCTACGCATAGATGGCTCGTTTACGTTGCATGGTTTCTATGTTTGTGCACCTCCGCTGTTTCAGCAACATTTACCATCTCTTATAGCATTTCTTGGGAAAAGACTGTAGCCGAACAGTGGTTGTCTTCCATGATAATATCCTTGGTTCAGGCTGTTACAATGATAGAGCCCACAAGAGTTTTTATAACAGCTGTGATTCTTGCAATTATGAAAAGACGGAAGAGAGGAAACCCGGACGAAATTTCCCGCCCTTGAGGAAACTCCTCTGCTGTCACCCAGAGAAAGGTTATGGAAACTAGAAATTTCTGAAGTGGAGGGAATGAGAAAACGCCAGGCCAAAAAACTTAAAATATCGCGTTTTTTCGTGGAACTTTTTGTTAACAGTATGTTTGTCTTTATTCTAATGGTGGTGTGTTATGGAAATAAGGATTATCACCGTTATCTTTTGACCAAGTCTGTAAGCGATGGCCTACCAGACTTCCATAAGGTATGTGAACGTATTTAATGGTAATAATTTGCAATTGCTTTTTAGCAAACACAACCGCGAGAATCATTTCTTCACTTTGCATTCTCTATCCGCAGTTCATATATGATTCATTCATATACCTCATTTGTCACTCTATATCACTTTCACGGAAACACATGGACATCACAATTGACCTTTTGTTCCCAATGTGTGTAGCTACATAACTCAGTTGGTTAGAGCATCGATCGCACCGGTAACAAGGAGGTTATGGGTTCAAATCCCTTTGAAGCCCTGAATTGTTATATATTTGCTTCGATTCCTGTTTGGTTCATAGGATTGTCGGCGTTTGTTGTGATTGAGCAGGGTAATTTATTACTCATGCGCGAAGCGGCATGAGGTAAGGTTTCGGCTCCGTTTTTCTTGTTATTATTTTTATTATTTTTATTTTTTGTATCACGATTTTGCATGCAAATTTATGCACGCATATTTTAAATTGTGCGCTTCCGGTTGACGTCTTTGCCATTTACACTTCCTGTTTAGTGACTTCCGGCTATTCTCACTTCCAGTAAAAGAGCGTTACTTAGGTGTCACGACATAATCTCCTACAACCCTACATGCATTATTATGTTCTCGTTTGGTATATATAAGACTTAGAAGAATCACTGGCTTCATTGTGGTACAGCCTTCATGTCCACAACATTCAATAGTAAACAACGTGGTTTGCAGGAACGATGACTGAATGAAAGGAGTAACTCTTCTCCATGTCGGACATCTTCTTATCATGTCTAAAATATATCATAAAATTTTCTTACGCATGCGCATGATAAAGGCTGCTTGGAGCCTCTTGTTTGGTTTTGGTTTTAAGACACTTAATTGTAAACAGCTCTATCTGTTTGCTCGCTTGCTATTTGTTTGTCAGTTTGTTTTTCCATTTGTGTGCTTGTCCGTGTGTTTATTTTCATCCACCCCTCCCCCATATATCTTACTAGTTTAGTACGAAATAATGTAAGTGCTGGAGGATGTGAACATATACGCTACTGGTGTATGTCGTTACGAATTTATAAAAGTACCAATACCCATTACCTAAGTGACTAGAACTTGACATATTTCAGCGTTTTCTCGATTTTCAGGTTTTCAACAGCACGATGTTCTGGAACTGGTCGCGAGACGGTTTTATCGGGGGCGTTTTTGCTGGAGAAGAGGGTATCTATATCAGTGACAACTGTTCTGTTCGTATTGGAGTGCCGCAGGTTAGACAACTGAGAGTGAAACCAGGTTAGTACATGCATGTATATCATCACATATGAATATACCAAACCACTGGATAGTGTTTTTCGATCGCACTGATCGCACTGATCGCACTGATCGGGATAGTATCATTTTGGCCTCCAAGCATTGGTCTGGATTTCGCGTGCGAGTTTTTTGCCATTTGTCTGAAATAAAATGACTATTTTTGGCTGGCTAGCCACTGGTTTGGTTTATATTAAAACAATATTTTTCACCTCAGTGTCAGTGAAGAGTGGTAGATATTTACCTCGCCGCATCGAGAACCGGCAAATATCCACCACTATTCACCTAATTGTTAAGTAGCTCAACAGATCAAAAGCTGTCGATGGGTTGATCGGTTGGTTTGTTATCATCTAGCTTATCGATAATGGGGTTAGTTTCTGAAGAAACTGTGGTGCTGCGTCGGTAGGGGGAGTGAAACAGGAAAATTTGGTTTAATCAACTGTGTGGATAAGGTAAATTGGCCACCGTAAAAGGATTCAAGAAGCTGATGTTTCGAGCAAAAGCCCTTCGTCAGAGTGAAGGGATAGCATTTAAGCATAAATAAGGAATTTTAAGTAATGGTCCTAGTAAGAACTAGGCAACCTAACGGCAAGGAATGCAGAAAGGTGTTAATTGTGATATTGTTCAAATCGTCCACCTCATTGGCTAAAACGAGAAAATCTACCATCACTTAACCAGGTAGTGCATTTATTTCTCTCTAGTTTACTAATTGGTTCCCTTTTGTGAAAACTATTCTGAGTTTTAATGCAACCAAAATTCTATGTGGGAAACATGTAAAATTAGAAGCCTTTCTTGGCCAGTGTTTTGGAGTTTCACAATTGGATGAAATCTTGTAGCACAAAAGAAACACCACTTTAAAATAAAGTTCCAGTACATTTTATTTAAACAACATGTTGTCCATACGTTGATGCATTCTCAGTAAAAAAAAAACGAAACAATCTTATGTGGGGAAAGCGAAATGTCGCGGAACAATAGAGCATTGCCTTGTTCTTACACGCATTGTTGCTTATATGAGTAAATGCGTTTATTATAACACATAAGACAATTTTAATTAATTTGCTTTTTATGTTTCAGAACCCTGTGACGTACCGGACTACATGAAGAAAACTTATCCTATCTGCTATCATAATTATGCGTACTCGGGAGAAAACGAAGACACTACACCCTTTAACGAACCAGGTTGGATTCCAGTCGACAACTCCGCTGAAGAAGACGAATTAAGACGTTTTTGTCCAACGCCATGGCAATACCAGAAGCCAGGAAAAACTGATGCATTACCAAAGTGGGGACGATTTTCGCTTTATCCCGGGAGTGGTGGATATGTAGCTGATCTTGGACATAACAATAAAACCGCTGTTGCTGTGATCGAAATGTTGCGTAGACATAAGTGGCTGGACCGAAAAACTCGAGCAATAATATTAGAGTTTTCCGCATTTAACCCTGCTACTAATCACTTAGTTGTAGCAACATATTTCTACGAAATTCGGCCATCTGGATACAAGGCGCCTTTCAACAGGATAACAATTGTTACCGCGTATTCCAGTGAACCTGGTTTGTTCCAATTTTATCTTATCTGCGTTCTTCTATTCGTCATATTTGTGTTAATGTTCGTGGGAAAAATTTGCTACAGTGTATATAAACAACGATGGAGATTTTTCGTGTCCTTCTGGAATTGGATTGAAATCTTTGAAGTTCTTTTCTCCTTGCTGGCTGTTGTGATGACTATTGCCAGATCAATAGAAGCCGTGTCAGCAAATAAACAAATCAAAAAGGACATCCGCGCAAATGTGAACTTCCAGGGACTGATCGGCTGGAAAGAGGCTGAAGATGGCGTTTCAGGGATTCTTGTATTTTTTGTAACCTTGAAGCTTTTAAGGCTTCTTCGCTACAATAAGCACGTTACTATATTTTCAAGGATATTGAAGGAATCTGGAAAGCTCTTCCTCTCCTTTATGGTGGTTTTTAAGATTGGTTTTGTGACTTTCATGCACTTTGGGATCCTGACCTTTGGGACACAATCCGACAGTTACTCCATGCCGCTGAAGGCCACAAAGTTTCAACCGGAGTTAACTTTAGGTAAAGTGAAGGAAAGGAATGTCAGTGAGCTCATCAACCTACACCCTTATATTGGTAGAATATTCGCAGCTTTTCTTCTGCTAAGCCATACTATCTTTTTAATGAATTTCTTCACAGCTGCAATAAACAATGCACTGCTTGATGCAGAGAAGAAGCTAAAGAAGTCTGTTATTTCCAACGGACTTAATGACCTGGACGAGCCTAGTCCCAACGATGAAGAAATTAATAGAGAGGTTTATGATATCATCAGTAAAGGCTTCACGCAACGAACAACAAAAGATAAGCTATCAGTGCTTTGCAGTAAAGACGTATGTAACAAACCCTTCGAAAAAAACTTAAAGAAGGCACTCCTTGACAATCAGGTTATTAGTAAGTCTATTGTACCTTCAATACCAAAGGAAGGTCAACATTTATTGGAGACAACGACACCATCACCGTTTTCTAACCGCCTCGGTGTTGCTAAGAAGCGGTTGAACCCTTCATCTTCCAAAAGAGATACTACAATATCCCAGGAATTAGGCAAGAAAGAGAAATCCCTATTACAACAATTAGATCATATTTCCCAGCCGGACTATGACGAGGAAGAGACATGTAAATCAATCAAAGAAGATATTTTGGCTTTAAAACAATCGGCAACAATAGAAACAACACATGGATCTTAAACGACCACAAGAAATGTTACAAAATTCCTGATAACCGAATTACACAAGAAAGAGAAATACTCCTTCAAGAAAATAAACACAACTTTACAGGCAGACTGTGATCAGGAACAGACACTTGACTTGTTTTCCTACCAAACAGCAACATCATTGTATAGCAATGTCGGTGTTGCTGAGAAGCAGTTGGGATCGACAATGGATGTTACAAAGTCCCAGACAACGAAATTATGAAAGAAAGAGAAATACCTATTTCAGCAAATTGATAATACTTTTCAAGCTGAACTTGACATAGAAGAGATAGTACGTTATTTTCCAACCAAACAACACCCTTTTATGACGAAGTAGCTGATGTTGAGATGGAGTCCAGGGCCCGGTTGTTCGAAAGCCGGTTAAATCCTAACCTCGGGTTAAATCGCTTTAACCTGAATAAGGCTAACCTCGGGTTAAACAGCGGGTTAAATTATCCCTCCTAGCTAGGTTGGTTAAAAAACTAACCTTGGGTTAAACAGCGTGTTAAATTGACCCTCCTAGCTAGGTGGGCTAAAAAACTAACTTCGGGTTAAAGCTGACAAATATTTTATGATTTACGGCAGCGGAACGTTTTCAAAAACAACAATAAATTCATGGAAGATGGATAACGTCCCCACTATGGGCGACATGCATGTTGTGAAAGAGCGTTATAATGGCGAAATTGGCTCCAACGAAGGCTGAACTCATCACTAATCAAAAGCGATGTGGTGGAAAAATGACAAGCGAGCGGTGCAGTCGTCAAATTGAAACTCCGACAGTTCTCCTTGGCTTAGTATCTACCTTTTACGAGATAAATCGGGTTCTTAAAATTCCATAAAGAGCTATCTTTACCTTTCAAACAATAGAGCAACGGTAGCAATTATTTTGAACTCTTAGGATCAGCAGAACATTTGCCATTCCTTATTAAAAGAACCAGGAGCCCACAAAGAGGAAGTGGTTTTGTCTATTATCGCAATGCAGGCCATGCAATCTAAACCACTGTAACTCTAATGCTGTGTTCACACTAGGGCGAAACATGTTTAGTCTGATCACGAATGAAACGTGTTTCATTGTGAAAAGTGTTCACATCAACCGACACATTGCGCGAATCATGATCGAAACATGTTTATTCTGAGTATGATTGAAACTACCCGGGGGTGGGGGGGTACTCCCTATAATCGGCTATACGGGGATGCTCCGCTGGAAAGGGGTACCTTTTTGAGGCTGGAGGTATATGAGAGGGTCGGGATTTTACGAGTTGAAGTATATGAAAGGGTAGGGATTTCACGAAGAATAGGAAAGGGTAGCGAAAACACGCCGTTGAAGCATAAAAAAGGTAGGAAAAATTGCCATTAAGTATTATAAAAAGGGCCTTTCAAAATATATCAAACAGACGCACGTAAATGCTATATGAAAGGGGTACCATTTTCAATTAAAGGTATGTGAAAGGGGTGCCATTTTTAATGAAAGGTATATGAAAGGGGTACCTTTTCTGTCAAAAACGGTATATGAAAGGGTAAGGGTTTGGACCTCGGGGCGGAGCATCCCCGTACAAAACTTTGTTGAGTACCCCTCCCCCCCCGGGAAACTACCTCACTAGGCAGTTTCGATCTGAGCCCGCAGACGAAACACGTTAGTGCGAATGTCGTCTCCTTGTTAAACATTGCATTGCTCTTCGTTCCCAAAGAACTTGAGAAGTGAGATTAAACCACAAAATCAGCTGCAAAATCATGCAACAGCAAGTTCGAACTCTGCTGTTTCGGTTTATGTGTAATTATGAACTAGATTTCATATGAGCTTAATTATGCCTGCTACGTAAACAGCATAAATTATAGAACCAGGCATCACGTGTTTTCGGAATTAACAACTAATGTGAACAATAAAATTACAAACATGTTCACGGGAAACGTGTTTCATCAGAGCATGTTTACTCTAAACATGTTGTGATGCTGATGTAAACGCAGCATACGGCTCTCGGATGCAAGAGGTACATGTTTATCTGATATAAACTCACATGTCTGTTTGTTGAGTAATTGTTCAATTAAGACTCATATTTGCCTGAGCTACGCCTTTCAAACCCCCGAACAAGTGTATTAAGTTTTATCAACCTGATAAACGGCTTACCCCGAAACGTCTTTCTCTTGTTGTGAAAAAGGAACGCCAGTTATATATTTAAGCAAAGCTACTGACACATGGTTTTAGCACATTATTTGACCTACTAAACTCTCGTGACATAAAGTGAAACGAATCATCAAGAATTTTATCAGGTTATCAGGTTTCTAAAACTTATATATATATAAGAGAATTTCTATATTAAAAGAGCCGGTTAAATAATTTGCAGCATTATTGATCTCTACAAGTGAAAACACAGGTTTTCCATGAACAAAACGCTTTCTTTAATCAATGTAAAGAAAATAACAAATTAACATTAACCAATTACATTTTTTACCTGGCAACAAATGTCAGGTTATAAAAATTACAATAGCATATATATATACAACATGGGCGATGAGTTACTATATACAAAACGGAAGAGGAAAGTATTTCTTTTAATTGTTACATTTTTTTAAAATCAGAATGATGTTAATAGAATAGCTTATCCTAGATCCATGTATGAACAGATCTAAAGAGAGAAAAAGCCAATGTCATTTTAATATTCAGCCTCGTTCCAAGCCTATTTTCATCACAGGCTACCCATCCTCCAATTTAGTGGTTTCCTGTGTCGTTTTAATTTAGTGACGCCTGTGTCCGGTTATCAAAGTTACTTTACTAAATGTGAAATTTGTGGCTTTTGGAAATGATGAAAATGAAACAAACTCTAAAAATCACTACCATGTTGTCTTCCTTTGTTTTACCGTGTTTCTTGTTTGTGTTTGGTGAAGGAGGGTCTTCAAATAACGGTTAGGCTCAGTCAAAAAGTAAGGAAAGAACTACTAATATATATAGATAGGCTTAGCCTAACAGCGGAGCTCTCTGAACAGAAACGATGATGATAAGCTTAACTTAGGTGAAAGGTCGGAAGCACAAGAAAAATTAGAATTAAGATTCATGACCAGGCTATTAATTTTAGCAATTCTCAAAAACAGTAAGTTTATTACGAGACCGTCTGCACAGAACATTTAGACTGCACAAATTCCACAAAAGCTCACTGTTTGAGAAATGTGAAACCTCTCTTGAGTAGCAAACCGTGAAAAAAACGCAGGAAAAAACGATTTTGCAAACCGTTTTCTCCGATAAACACAACAGTGTTTTTTTTCTTTTAAAATGTTTTATTTATCAATAACAAATCCCTAAAGTTTACAATATTATCCTGAGAGGTTAGTCATTTCCGGTTACAAGGCATCCTGAGTTAAAGCTAGTCATTTCCGGTTACAATAATACAAGGTCAGTTCCGGTTTGCTGTCCTTTCTGGTTTGCACATGATTACGTTAGTCATTTCTGGTAATGAATGATGAATTGCCAGTAGCTAAATTATTAAAGTCAGAAGCTTTGACTGTTGTATTTCACAAATATTCGGATGACACCACAAAGCAGAAAATTTCTGTTCGCGGTGGGGGGGGGGGGTACTCCCATATATGAGCTATATAGGTATGTGCCGCTGTGAAGGGTATGGTTTTCAGGCAGTTAAGTCTGAGATAGGGTGTAGTGATCAGAGATTTTCGGTCTAGAATAGGGTATCATTTTCTACGAAACTGATCAGTTGCATGAAGAATTTAGTCTAGACGAGGTTTACTGGCAAATGGCATTTAATAATAGGTAAGGTGTGCTGTATGACATTTTTACTGACCCCTGGTATCTTAGACTGTGATAGTGAATGAGTTTCTGCAAAATAGCAAGTCTAGAAAAGGTCTAGGATAGGGTAGGATTTTTCGGTGTTTAGTCTAGAATATGGTTGCAAAATGCAGCTAAAATGGTCTAGTATAGGTTAAGGGTGTCAGAGTTCCAGCAGCACACCCCCGCCCAAAAAATTGCAAAGTACCCCCCCCCCCCCCCCCCCCCCCCCCCCGTCTCGGTCAATTTGCAACTGTGTTGTGATGTCATTCCTTATGTCCCTTACAGTGGCCCGAGAGTTCTCGGTGCTATTGTGAAAAGTTGCTTTATTTCGAAAAACCCATATACCATAAAGTATGGTCTTAATGAAAAAGCGTGCTCGCATGTCATTCTCGTCGACAGCAGAAGTCCATTAGGTAAAAGAAAATAGTCTTAACATTAACTAAAAACCTAGTATTGAGTAGTGCTGATAGGGTGGGAGTGAAAACACCCCACACCCTTCCACAGGTTCAAATTTTAATCTAGCTTGGAAAGGCGTGGTAAACAGTTATCTGGTTCCACATTTGCAGTACCATTGCTAAACCAGACACCCAAGATTCGCATTCTTGACACCCACGTCAGGCCATAAGGAGTGTCCGGACTTCATGGCTTAAGTACTCTTTGCCACATTTAATTTAGTCCCTGTACCTGTCTCGTATTTGTGAAGTAAGGTAAACAATTTGTCTAAAGAAAAAATGTCATTTACAAAACATGTGGAGTTATCCACATATTGGCGAATTTTAGAACGCTTCCCTCAAGCTTCTGGAAGGAGAAAACCTTCAATAGTATCATCCTTTCTTATACTGGTAGCCAAAACGTCTGCACATAAAATGTACAAAAGTGGAGACCGGGGATCTCCCTGCCTCACCCCCCACTCGAGTGGAATTTCTTTAGTCAAAAAACCATTAACTATGATTTTCATATTTGCTTGACAGTATAATGTAGATATTCAGCAAGATACCAGTTTCATTGGTAATATTTATATAATCTAGAGGGTCACGCAAGAGGAAGAAATTCTCAAAAATCGTCCTACCTGGGAAGGAACAAGTTTGACCTTCTTGAAATAATCGAGGGTAACACTTTTGAAAGTCTGTTTGTAAGAACTTTTGAACAAATTTTGTTATGAACATTGAGTAGCGAAATGGCCGGGCCACCAATTTTTGAGGTTTTTCTTATCATCTTTCTTGTAAAGTAATCTAGTCACGCTTCCTTGCATTGAATAACTGAGAGAATTATTTTCCAAACTAAATTTATAATTTCGAACAGAATAGGGCCTAAAAGATCCCAGAATTTAGCGTAAAATTCTTGAGGTAATCCGTCTGAACCGGGGGTTTTCCCTGAAGAAAGTCCACGCATTGCGTGGGTAATTTCAGCCAAAGATAAAAATCCTTCGCAGGATAAAATTTCGCTCTCACTTAATCTGTTTTCAAGTTTGTTCAAAAATTCGGTTTGGACTGTTAAATTAACAGGTTCTTGCAAGTACAAATTACGGTAAAAATCGAAATGAGCCGGAGAAAAGGAACAAGCTTGTCGGAAGCACAAGAATTAAGATTGACGACCGGGCTATTTTCAATTTTAGCAATTCTAAAAAAAAACAGTATTACCCGACAGTCTACACAGTACATTTAGACCGTAGAAAAGTTCACAAAAACAACTTTTCTCTGTCTAGAATAACTAGTGCGACTACTTTCCGAATAAAATACAGTTTTCGTTTGTCAAAAATTGCCCGAGAAACTGATTTGGAAATCAAAATTGCAAAAATACACAAACATGTTTGCATAAGGCGACGCGAGTGAAGACAGAAAATCTAAGTCTTGTTTTGTTTACATAAATTCGCTTTTCAATCTATGTAATGAATGAACAAACACATAAAAATGGACAACACAATCTTCTTTCGAAAAATGTTATTCAAATCTCCATAAGTTTATGTTTAAAAGCAAAACGCGAACCATTAAGAGCTCATGATTCGAGGCCGAGATGTCTCCGATGAAAGAAATCAAAACAACTGAATTTAATTGAGCGCGTTATAAACAATTCTCCCGAAAACTAGCGAGAACATAAAAAAGTCAATCACAGATTCATATCAACATAAATTCCCATCGAAAAATGTATTTTGTTTTACCTTTAAGTCCATCCACTGCTTGGAAATTGTTTAAATCTCCGCTTCTTCAGTTCTGAAACCCGAAGTGACAAACATCTTCCCGCATTGCTCCCATCCTCGAAGCAAGATTTTATCTCTGAAAGCTCTTCTATTTCCACTATAGTGGCTTCTGAGTATCCCATAATTAGTATCCCTGTCTGGAGTAGCAAACCGCGAAAAAATTCAGGAGAATAACGACTTTAATTTAAACGGTTTTCTCCGCTAAAACACAGCAGTGTTTTCCCAGGTGACGTGAAAATTGCAAAGATCCCGGTGTGGCGTCATACGCGCATGTTTTGCGACGGTCTACGCGCCCGCGAGTTAACCATAAGCGACGGCAGCGTCGGCCGGCGTCGGCGGCGGTGTGACAACGCGCCCGCGAAACATTCCGCTAGCCATGACCATGAAAAATGACGGCCATGGGTTCTATGGTTCTCTGGTTCTATGAGTATGGGGCTGCGCAGCCTGGCCTTCGGCCAGGCAAGAGCTCCGCTATTAAGATTGATTTTAAAATTGAACATACTTACTACGAGAATCCAAACCAGCTATTGAACGCTTTGGTAAAAAACCCTTCCTCGCCTGGAAAGCAAATTGCAAGAAAGGAATAAGTAGGAAGCCATACTGAGATATAGGAATAACTTTTTACAAACTCCACTGGAACATCTCTACAACAAACATTTTCGGCCGTTAAGTAGGCGTACTTGTAAGGCTGTTTGTTGAAAAAGTGTACTGCTAAAATCGTCATTACCTAATCAAGCTTTTTGAGTTACCTTTCAACACATTCCTTGCTGGATATGGTGCGGTGTGGTTGAACGCTGGAACAGTACTCCAGCTGGGGAGTGGACGGTTGTTCAAGTAGCCCTTGGCTGAAAAATGAAACACCAAAAGTGCATCTCGGTTAAAGCAGACAGCCTTTCTTCAACATTATGTATAAGAAAAAAGAACCGCACTCTATTATTTTTATTAAACTTCGAATAATCCTTTACTAATCTTTGACTAATCCCGACTAATCTTTGCCGGACTGATGTTTGACTAATCTTTGACTAACTTGACGAACCCGTCTAATCCTGTGTAATCTTTGTCATGACTAATATTTGACTAATCCTTGACTAACATTTGACTAATCAATAACTAATCCTCACTCATCTTTGCCATCCAAAACTCTCAGACTCGAAAATTGTTGGTATTTTATCAAAAATGAGATATTATGTTAATACTAATATTCTTGTTATGCTTTATAATTCCCTTGTTTACCCCTTTCTTATTTATGGTTTTCAGGTCTGGGGTCTGACAAACCCTAGTACTTAAAACCAGTAATTACAATTCAAAAATGAACAATTAGAATTATAACTTTCTCTGAACCAAAATCACACACGGAACCAATTTTTAAACCCCCAATTTATTGAAATTCAATGATATAATTAATCATGAAATTATATCTTTCGTTTATCAGTGGTTTCACAATATGACCCCTTCCTGCTTTGATGATTACTTTAAAAGCATTTCCTCTATACATTGTTACTTAACCCGACAATCGCTCAATGAAAATATATTCTTAAAATCTGTGAACACTACTCAATATGGCATTCGTACCCTTCGCTATACTAGTTCACGCCTTTGGAATTCTCTATCAATCAATACTAAACAAAAAAACTATTAAGAACTCTATGATCAATAATTACGATGACATTTTTGATACATTAAATACTTAAATTGATATTATTAGCTTATGAAGAAATACTTTTTATCTTAATTTATGTAATTTAAATCTTATTTTTCTATGTACTCAGTTTCCTTTTAGGTCATCCACTCGATTATCTCTAGCTATTTGGATGCTCCAAACTCACGAATTCTGTCTGTTGGTTTTTCTCTTCTATATCTATAATCTAGTTTTATTTTTAAATTATTTTCTTTTTCCTTTTCTGTAAAGATCTTGTGTGAGTTGAATAAAAAATATTGTATTGTATTGTATTGTATTGTATATATAATATATTGTATTGTATTGTGCATGAAGTTCCATAAACTTGATGAAGCGAGTGATGTAAGCTGGGGGCTTGGGGCTGAACGCGATAGCTTAATCTACCGAATCGTCTATGATTGTAAGAATACGGCAACGAAATCATTCGAGGCCTGATATCGCTTGATTTTTAACCATGTGACCTCGTTAAACTGGCCTAATCCTTGACTATAATCTTTGACTAATCCTTGTTTAAACTTTGAGTAATCCTTAGCTAATATCTGACTAACCATTGACAATCGTTTATGCACCAAGGACGACTGAAAGGGAGACCGTACCTTTGACAGGATGATTGTAAGAATTCGGTAGTAAAATCACCAGAGGCCTGATATCGCTTGATTCTTTAACCATCTGATCTGGGTAATGAATCAAGCGACATCAGGCCTGATGCATGACTAACTCTTGACTTAAATTATTGAGTAGATTTTACTAATCCTGACAAATCCTTGACTAATCTTTGACTTATCCTTGACTAATGAATAATCGATTTTGCACCATGGACGACTGACAAGATCGTATTCGTACCTGTCATAGGATGACTGTAAGAGTTCGGCAATGGAGTCATCAGAGGCTTGTTGTCGAGATCACATGGTAGTGGCCGCGAGTTCAAGTGCCCCTTAGCTAAAGCAAAAAAGTAACAAAACTCTTTCAAGCCCTACACCTATGAACCTTCCTTTCCTACCAAAAATGTAAGTATAAAAGGTGGAATTTGTGGATGTACTCCTTAGTTTCATATGTCATTTTGTTAACCCTCTACAAGCAAAGGAAGGGTTATGGATGCCACCAAAATTATGAAATTGTCTGAAAAAATGATTTTTGTTTTGGGAAGATTCGGGCCTAGGTTCGTGACCAATCCAAAAGTCAAACTTGCCTTTTATAATATAAGCAACGAAAACGCCAACGTCACAAACGTCATGGGTGACAAAATGAAAGTCGCATGTCTCCTTTCCAGCCGTGTATTTTCACTACGAAAGTCAAGGGCCCAGTTTTGGTTTCAGTGTATTATCGTAATGATGTAGAACTGTTCCATAAATGGAAATCGTCGGTAACGTGAAATCAAGAATTGACTTCTTTCTGATCGCGAAACCTCTAACTCCTCAAACTAAAACCGTCGATATTAAAATTGCTATTGCTCCCGACCACAAAGCTATTAGACTATTGTTGCAAATTGAAAGCAAGAAAAAAGGCCCTGGTTTATGGAAATTTAACTATTCGCTACTAGAAGATGAAGTTTTCGTTAATTTAATAACGGAAAGCTATCCGGACATATGTAAAAAATATGCAGATCTGAATGATCCAAAACTAAAATGGGAAATGACTAAAATGGAGATTCGAAGCTTAACCATCCCGTACTCTAAAAATAAAGCTCGTAACAGAAGGAATTTTCAAAACCAGCTAGAGTCTATTTTGCAGTTATTAGAGGAAAAAATAAATACCACCACAGACGAAATAGTTCAAAATGAGTTACACGAATACGAGCGCCTGAAAACTGAACTGCGTCTCATCTATGAGAGGAAGGCAGAGGGCGCCATCCTCCGTTCAAAGATAAGATGGATTGAAAAAGGCGAAAAACCCACAAAATGTTTTTTTAATATGGAGCGAAGAAATTATAATAACAAAACAATAAGCGAACTTTCAAATGCAGAAGGAGAAATAATATCAAAAGACGAAGATATTCTTGTAGAAATACGAAAATTTTACAAACATCTCTATACCACAGACTTGAGTATTGGTTCAGAAGAGCCTTTTCAAGTTTTTACTGAGAATCTAAGTACTAATTTACCCAAACTATCCGAAAGCAAAAAAAATCGAACTCGAAGGAAAACTCACATTAGAAGAATGCAAAAAAGCTTTAATGAGTCTCGCTAACGGAAAATCCCCTGGTGAAGACGGCTTCACCGTAGAATTTTATAAGCACTTCTTCGATCTGTTTGGCCAAGAATTTCTTGACAGCGTCAATGCTGCGTATGATGATAACGAATTAAGTATTTTCCAGCGTAGAGGGGTGATAACACTTATTAGCCGCTAGCCCTGAATTGGGTGAACGAACCTGTACCAGTTCTTGGGATCTTTATTTCATACAATGATAAAGGAAAAATTAATAATCTTAACACGAAACTCGATATATGGAGAAGTCGCAAACTTTCGTTATTCGGTAAATGTCTTATCGTAAAAAGTTTGGGGATGTCTCAGTTGGTTTATTCAGCATCTATGTTAGATGTTAATGCAGAAGACATCGTCAAAGTAAAGAAGTTACTTCATTTGGAATAAGAAACAGGACAAAATTAGAAGAGATGTTATGTGCCAAGATTATAGCAATGGAGGCCTACGTGCTCCCAATCCAAACATTCTCTTCAAATCATTGCGGCAAGCCTGGATTTCAAGACTTCTAGTGATGGAAGAAATTGAGATAGAGTCATGGAAATCTACTCCAACTCACTTTTTTCAAAAATATGGAGGTCTCAATTTTCTTCTTCATTGTAATTACGACTCCAAATTTTTGAAGGAATCCAAAATTCCACTTTTCTACAGACAAATACTGGCTAATTTCCAATTACTTAGGACCTTATATCAATATAACAATGGCCAAAATTTAATTATCTTCAATAACAAAGACATCCTGATCAACGGAAAGAGCTTTTTCTACCCAGAATGGAAGGAGAAATGTGTCGTTTTTATCCATGACGTGTTCGATAACTGGAAAATTATTGTCCTTTAATGCATTCCAGATAAAATTCAACACAAAATCTAATTTTTTGATCTACCTACAAGTGATCTCAGCGATACCTAAACATTTACTTCAAAATTCTAGATCTGTAAGCACAAGAAATGGATTTATAGATGATGATACAACCTTTCAGTTGTCTCCTCAAGCATACGTCATTAAATAATTGTTCCTGAATTTCGCAAGGCGTCTACTTATCTGATTGATAATTGACATTCGTGACGTAGCCCTCGCGTCACTAATTCCGACATCCAAAAAATCGAGAATTTTCACCCCTTTCTCTTAAATAGTGTGCTGTCTTGCTAAGGCTCGCCAGCAATAAAATAAACTAATGGAAAACATGGATTTCTTGTTGCAGTTTCCCCCACATAAAAGCAATATGCACCAAAACAAGGCAGTAGACACATGTACGCTTTGCGTACCTATTTTTATCTCAATTATGGAACAAAAGATACACATTGAAAATCATATACAGAAAAACAAAAGGGTGTAAAGATGTTTCAATCTCCTGCGCAACTTATTCTTTGCTTCTTTTTTGTCTCGATTCTTGATGTAAGTTAAGATATGTTGTGCTCGACTACTATTACTTTTTCTTATTATCATTATTACTTTATTCATAACACGAACAACAAACACTCACAGTAGTAAGAGTTACAAGATAAATAAAACACTGGAAGATAGTTTAACTAAATAATAAGTTATTACAATAAAATTATAATAAAGTAATAATAGTAGTAGTATTTTAATTTTAAAAAAAAGTCCGTTGTCGTTGCGTCAGGTCTCTGATCTCGTTATCCGCAACAGACTCGTCCCCAGGCCTCAACGCGCTAAGCGAGTTGAATAAGAGGCTTATTGGGTCAAACTGGATAGCGTAATCTTCTAAATCAGCTAGATAACGTCACATTCGACCACGCGCAAATGACGACTTACAAGGAGGCTGTGTTCGTACCTTTCATACAATGATTGACATGGGGGTTCCATGGCAATGAAGTCATCAGTGGCTTGTTGCGGTCTGATTCATTAACAATTTCACGTGGTAGTGGCCGCGAGTTTAAGTGTCCATTGGCTAAAGAAAAAAAGTTACAACTATTTGTAAAAAGTAGTATAGTATGTACCCTTAAGTGGCAGATTTGGTGGTGCATTCTGACCAATCGGAAAGTCGGATTGAATACACGTGACACCTGGGTCTAATCCTGACTAATCCTTGACTCACCTTGGACTGATTCCTCATTTTCATAAAAAAACGTACGTCACACTAAGCGATCAACGCAAGGGGGCTTGGGGCTGAACACGATAGCGTATTGTTCCGACTCCCCTAGAAGAGTGACGTCAAATTACGCGCCAAGGGCTTAAAAGGAAGCACATGTGTTCTTACCTTTCATAGGGTCATTCCACGGACCGTTTGTGTTACAGACATTTCCATTGGGCAATGAAGTCATCAGAGGCCTGTTGTCCATTGATTTGTTAATAAGGTCACGTGGTAGTGACCGCGAGTTCAAGTGTCCATTGGCTTAAGCAAAAAAGTAACAAAACCCTTAAGTCCTTCACCGAGGAAAAGTTTCTTTTTCCACAAAAAATGCAAGTACTTTGATTTTGTTCAGTTTAGTTCAGTAGAAGAATTTTCTGTGAAGTCCTTCAAGCTAAGATGACGGATCCAAGATGGGTTACATTTGTTTAATTACTGGACCGAACTGGACTCCACTCAGTCCTACATTATTTATTTCCAGTTCGTAAAGTCTTTTGCTTATAATGATTTTTCTCTCGTAATTAAATGTGTGATCTGTGATATTAAGGCCGATTTAGACGATACAAATTTTAGTTTTTTGTTACCACTGTCGCAGGACGCTTTGTATCAGTCAAAACCGCAAGACGACTTAAAAGAAGGCTATCCGTACCTGTCATATGATCATTGTAAGGATTCCATGGCACTTTCGTGTTCTGAGACATCTTCTTGTTTCGACAATCATTGCCGAATTAAAAAGATGTTTCCAACACAGATGCCCGATGTCGCTTGATTGATTAGTGTCTTTTGGCTAAACTAAAAAATTATCAAAACTCTTTTAAGTCCTTCGCTTATGAAATGTTTTTCTACCAAAAATATAAGTACTTTGAGAAGACGCACTCGTTAGTTTACATGCCATTTTGTTAACCCTCGTGGGAGCAAAGGAAGGGGAAGTTGTGGATGTCACCAACATAATCAAATTATTTGGAAGTTTCTAAATGATTAATTTTTCTGGGGAGGTGGGGCTACTTAGTAGCTGTCAGTTGTTCATTTGGAAACGTTTTATTTTTTATAAGAAGTGTGATGTTTCTGTAGCAACCAAGTATTAATAAGAATGTTGAGAAAAAATGTTCCATTTTTTGGCTCAATTATCTTTTTTTAATATTATTTCTGCACTGGGGTTCTCATGCATTAAAGATTGTTTCATTGATATCGATCAGTTCGGATTGATAGAAGAATTTTCTGGGAAATCCTTAAATACGAGATAGCTCTCTTTTGTTTAATCACTCGTATGATTACAAACCGAAATGGACTCCACTCATATTGTATTCATTTTTTCCAGTTCTTTTAAAAGGTCCTTTACTTTAAATGATTTTGTCTCTTCTCAAGTAGATAAAGGCCTGGTTCTAAATCACTTGTGATTCTTGGGCACATTTTCCAAAAATCAAAGTTTACGGCATCTAAGAGGAATAGCAAATGATAAACTTAACCAAAATAGAAAAACTGGAGAAAAAGAATCTCAAATTACACGATCACGTCATCGACCACGCCCTCTATTGTTTGAAAATTGCAACCAAAGATTCCCACTACTTGCTACATGTGCAGCTTCAGTTTTTCTGTATCAAAAGAATGAACCTAAAACGTGTCTACGAAATCAGCTCGGAACTGGAGGAAACTTTACAATTTGTTAGTGCAATTGGTGTTCATGGACTAATGCCAGTCCTCTCTAAACAAAATTTTGAACAGGAAAAAGACGTTAAATGGCCTGAGTCTCATTCCGACCGGTTTTACAAGAACACTATTAGTGGCCATTGTTTGGATCATAAGATGGAACGATTTTTGCTCCCTAACTGGTGGGAATTTCGAGTCAAAGAAAGTTTTAATAAAACAGGGTGTGACTGGTCACGTGATGCAGTTATAAACAATTTCCTATTAGAAATTTGAAGATCTCTTGGTTATAATTAGCCTTAAACTATTAGTCCTAGAATACCTTGAAAACAATTTACAATAGACCACCCCCTTTATATAATTTGAAAATCTAAGAAACCAGGCCTTAATCTACTTAAGTCGCAGACGATACACATGTTCCGTTTTTGTTACGACTGTCGCAGTATGCGTTATATGATCAATTGAGATTGTTACACCCAATAGTTTAATAGTAAAACATGTTATGAAGACGTTACTGGATTGAACTCAACTTAATAATTGTTTCATTAGTTGTACCTTTCGGTGAATCGCAGTATGGATTCCATGGCTCTATTGTCTTGTGTTGATCCACTTGGGTCATAAATGGAGAACCCAGAGGCACAATGTCATCAGATCCTTTTGTTGCACTGTGGGGCAGAGGCAGTGGGCTGCTGGAATACCATTTGGCTGAACAAACCAAAAAAAGGAAATTCTGTATAAGTAACATTAATATCAAAAGGACATTCATTGTAACATTGTAACATTGTGAAGTAAAGAAATAATCCTCACAGTTGTGTTTGCAATTTAACCAATTGCAAAGAAGTGTAAAAAAAAATTCCGGGCTTCAATGGGCTTTGAACGCATGACCTCCGCGTTACCGGTGCGATGCTCTACCATTGAAAGCAACTGTCTGCAGTTCATGTGAGATTCAGAACATGCATGATTCAAACCTGCGTGAAGTGACATGAAATGATTTCACATCTCTGCCTCTTGATTGGATTTGGATTACTTATCTTTAGTTAAGTAGTTAACCAATCACAAAGCACAGTTAAGCAAAATCAAAGATAATGCGAGCGAATTACTTTTCACACTAAATCTGCTTCCAACTTCGATTCGGTCTATTTCTAGTTTGAATATTTTTAAAAGTAGACTTAAAACTTTTTTATTTAATAAGGAATTTGATTAGTTATGTTAGTGTTTACAATAAGCTGTTGTCAATTATTATTTTGATCAGCATTATTTATAATATATTCTACGGAATTTTAAAATTGTAATTTTTAAGTCCTATTTCATTTTTTAATATTAATATCTTAATATATTAATGTGGGCGGCACGGCGGTCTAGTGGTTAGCGCGTCGGACTTTCAATCTGAAGGTCGGTGGTTCGAGCCTGGTCTCTGCCGTCGTGTTGTTTCCTTAGACAAGAAACTTTAGTCCACACTGTCTCTCTCCACCCAGGTGTATAAATGGGTACCGGCGACAAAATGCTGGGGGTAACCCTGCGATGGACTAGAATCCCATCCAGGGGGGAGTAGCAATATTATTAGTTGCTTCATGCTACGGAAACCGGGTTAAGGTGGCTCGACTGGGTTTTTGAGCGACGATACTGTTTAGCTTTGAGAAACTTGTGTACCACCACAAACGATCCAACGGAAAATCGATTGCCACAGCTGTACTAGAGAAAGATTAAAGTTTCAGATGAGGTTAGTTTTATGGAAATCGGAGTTGCCAAAGCAACGTTGTGACGTCACTTCCTGTTTTACATAATACCGAATTACTTGTCATCAAGAGATAATTTTGGAAAACGCTTTCTGGATCTTCGACCTGACGTACTTGTCCTTAGGTCTACAAAATTTTACAAATTTCTATGGAAGCGTTTTCGAGAAAATTTCGAGTGAAGTTTTAAGGTGTTAAAATACAACAAAAACAAAACAATTTTGAAATGTTATTAAAACTTATGTCTACAGGGCTTGATGAAATAATGTTTTGGTCTTACATGAATTTTATACCATCCAAATACCTTAGGTAAAAATCTCAAGGAAATCGCTGCGTTTGGATTTCAGAAATATTACCTTGAATATGAACTGGCCTGGAGTGTTATTTCGCTTTTACATCAAAAGTTGACCTTACACTTATTAAAATTGTCATGAATTAAAAAGCGAATGATGAATTTTTTTAAAACTTAGTCCTCATGAAGATTAATTAATGTTTAATACAATCTTTAAGTTTCAAATTCATTGAAACATTCTAAGGCTGTCAATTTTTAGCGCCAACTCAGGAAAATATTGAGCTGATTTTCGCGCTTGTGGCTTGTTGTTTCATTATGCATCTCCATTGTATCAAATCGCCGTGGAATTGTAGCTTTCAGTACATCATGAATTCATGTAACACTTAAAACAATGCAATGATCTGTTTATGAATTCATTATGTACTGAAATTTACAATTGCATGGCGATTCGAGACAATGGAGATGCATAATGAGATCAACAAATCACTTTCATGAAAATCAGCTCAATATTTTCCTTCGTTGAGGCTGTAAATTGACAGCCTTAGAACGTTTCAATGAATTTGAAACTTGGCAGTTGTATTGAATATTAATTAATCTTTATGAGGACTAAGTTTTAAAAAAATTCATCATTCGCTTTTTAATTCATGACGATTTTAATAAGTGTAGGGTCAATTTTTGATGTAAAAGCGAAATAACACTCCAGGCCAGTTCTATTCAAGGTAATATTTCTGAAATCCAAACAGAGCGATTTCCTTGAGATTTTCACCTAAGGTATTTGGATGGTATAAAATTCATGTCAGGCCAAAACATTATTTCATCAAGCCTTGTAGACATAAGTTTTAATAACATTTCAAAATTGTTTTGTTTTTGTTGTATTTTAACACCTTAAAACTTCACTCGAAATTTTCTCGAAAACGCTTCCATAGAAATTTGTAAAATTTTGTAGACCTAAGGACAAGTACGTCAGGTCGAAGATCCAGAGAGCGTTTTCCAAACTTATCTCTTGATGACAAGTAATTCGGCATTATGTAAAACAGGAAGTGACGTCATAACGTTGCTTTGGCAACTCCGATTTCCATAAAACTAATCTCATCTGAAACTTTAATCTTTCTCTAGTACAGCTGTGGCAATCGATTTTCCGTTGGCTCGTTTGTGGTGGTACACAAGTTTCTCAAAGCTAAACGGTATCGTCGCTCAAAAACCCAGTTGAGCCACCCTCAGCTCCGACCGTGTGGGCCATCGTGGCCCGAGTGCGACTTTATAATATATTAATATCTAAAATCTTAATATCTTATTGTAAGGTGCAGTTGAATATTTTTATAGAAACTGCGCGGTACAAATTTGAATTTATTATTATTATTATTATTATTATTATTATTATTATTAAAAAACGTCCCATCTGTAAATTTACATCTGTACGGACTCCATGGCACTTCAGTGGCATGTTGAAGATATCTTTCTGCCGCAGTCGATGGTGGATTCAATTTAATAAATACCATGCAGCGACAAATTCTGTTTTACTCTCGGAATCTCGGAGAAGTGGTTGGTAAGTTGTTTTCACCTCGGAACAGCTTATTGTTAGCCACATTTAAATATTATATTGTATTTCGTTTTCGACAAATACTTTCTTGCGCAGCTCACCTATATAATCTGTTTTAAATAAAAATTAGTTGAGACACGTTGTCCTACCTTTTTTTACTTATACAATAAAGGTATCTAAATAATAGGATCTCCACCCATCACCCCTCCCACCCCTCCCATCCCATCCCTCCCACCCCTCCCACCCCTCCCATCCCTCCCATCCCTCCCACCCCTCCCACCCCTCCCACCCCTCCCACCCCTCCCATCCCTCCCATCCCTCCCACCCCTCCCATCCCTCCCATCCCTCCCACCCCTCCCATCCCTCCCATCCCTCCCACCCCTCCCATCCCTCCCACCCCTCCCACCCCTCCCACCCCTCCCATCCCTCCCACCCCTCCCACCCCTCCCACCCCTCCCACCCTCCCATCCCTCCCACCCCACCCACCCCCATTTTTCATAATGGCGACTGATTTTTTTATTATTTCATATGTACCTTTATTACCTTCAAAGGCCTCATTTAAGAGTAAAAATTGTTTTGAATTTTGTACACGCTAACGAGACCAGTGAGGCTGCAGATTAACATAAACTTTATGTAAAAAAATAAATAAATAAGTTCCCTTTATGCCATCGCCTCACGCCCCGTTTCGTTCCTTACGGTCGCTTTACTTCGTTCCTTGGCTTTGGATTTTGAGTGGTGGCTTACGCAGGTTCAACTGTACTTGAAAACTAAATTCAATCAAACGTTACTGCGCCTTTCAATAACATGCGGAATTTGAAATTCAAATTTCCACCAACAGTTGCGTTTTACACTGCCGTCAATCATCTTAGCTTTCCTCTCAGGAAACAGATCTTCACTTCAATGAGGTCAAAAGGTCACGTCCGTGCATTATGATTGGTAGATTACGATCCATTTTGTTTGTTTCTTTTTTACATGGTCCGTTGGCTTTCGTAATAATTATGATTGACGGCTGGGAATAACGCAACTGTTGGTGGAGATTTGAATTTCAAATTCCGCATGTTATTGAAAGGCGCAGTAATATCATAATCTTACCTTTGGAGGTAAATAACATTTCATCACTGCTCATTATCAGGTTATCCAGCTGTTCTTTTTGGTTTGTAATTGTTTCTTGTTTTCCAGTGATAATCTTTCTCGACTCTTCCAGCTTTTCTTGCAGGTCTCGAGCTCCTTGCCTAAATAATGAGTCTACTCGTTTTAACTCATTTTCCTTTCCTAAAAAAGAAAACAAAATCATACCTTAAGACGATTTTTACGTTCTTAACTTGGGGTATTTATTTCTATGAACGTATATTGGTGGAAACTTAAAAAAAAAATGCAATGGCATTGTCCACAACACCGACGTTAGAAAAATATAGACAGACAATACAGTCTCACTGAGATTAACAGTCAACCCAGTCTTACTGAGATTAACAGTCAACCCAGTCTCACTGAGATGAACAAACAATCCAGTCTCACTGAGATGAACATTCAAGCGGAATGTAAACATGCTTACTTACCTTTTGAGTTTTGGACTAGCTCTGCATTACTAGCAGTCACATCTTGTGTTATGTCAACATCAGCTCTATGGTTTATTAGGTTTTCTCTCCCGACGACCTTTTCACTTAAGTTCTTAAGCGTCTCTCGAATCTCTGTAATTTCCTGCTTCATAGAATTGTTGCTCTCAATTAACATCATTTCACGTTCTGAAATTGTCAAAATAACATTGCTGATATTAAACGGTGTTTGTATTTACAAAGACGGGCATAACATGGACTTTCGCCCTCTAAGCCGGTCTTGCAACAGATAATAAAGCCGACGCTCCTTCTGAACCCGTAAAATGAAGCGTTTATTCGAAAAATAATGACGCTAAACCGTGCTCTAGCTGTCTTTTAGCCTGCGTCCCGGAGGGTGGGGGTGGGTGGGGGATGCGGGGGGGGGGGGGGGGGCTACTCCACTAAATAAGCTATAAAGGTATGGTCACTGGAGCCCTGGAGCCCTGTTTGTTTGTCTTTGCATTCCCGAAGCCCTTAAAAACCGCTTTCTTTACCTTGGAGTCCTAACACCCTTTGGAAGCCTTGTTAATATTACTTATTTACTTGGTCTTCAACAGGAGCACTTTCGTAATACGATGTAACGATATGTTACGTGAAAACGTTTACCTTGGTGCTCCCTTCATGTGGTATCTTTCAAGTTAGCTTCGTTTGTACTCTGGAATTTTTCTGCAGATGATCACCCACAGAGTTTTTGGTTCTTGTGCCCCTTCTCTAACATTAACCTTTTCAATAATACTTGATATCGCGGTGTTTTTGCTGTTGC
The DNA here is from genome assembly GCA_022457155.1 of Cladopsammia gracilis. Classification (NCBI taxonomy): domain Eukaryota; kingdom Metazoa; phylum Cnidaria; class Anthozoa; order Scleractinia; family Dendrophylliidae; genus Cladopsammia; species Cladopsammia gracilis. The sequence continues at coordinate 27,572 of JAJGOT010000466.1, read as the reverse complement.
ATAAAATAATTAATAACCAGTACCTTTCAGCGCCAACAGCTCAGTGTTTCTGGCACTCAACTGCCTTTTTACTTCCTCCATCTCATTAACGTAGAAGTTTGTCGCGTTCTCCATTTGCTCTTGGAGGAAAAAATAAGCTATTAGAAATAAACTATTCACTCACTCACGCACGTACTCATTCACTCACACGATCATTCCCAATTCCATCACTAACTTGGGTTGATGGAAATTCTTCAAGTCAGCCATATTGCTCCTTAAATTGGTCTTTGACAAATGCATTGTTCCAAAATGATGTAACAGTGTCTCACAACAACGTTTTTAAAAACATGCCTTGTGCTGGTGCCTTAAAGCACTATCTTTCTGGGCCAATTCCTTATTGCCACATATTTTTACAGATATTCGCCGACTAGCGATTTTCTATGATAGTGTTCAGCTTCAAATTAAAGTAAATCTTTGAAGCTCGGAAGCTTCCTTTGAGGGGGAGGAGGGGAAGGATGAATTCTGTGGATATAGAAATGAATAGCATGCTTTTCAGTCAGTTCTGTGATGTTATCCTTCACACCAGTTTCGACATGTACATGTTACAAATTATGATCACAAATGTTTGGTTCCCTATTACAGGGTTTACTGTATAAAACTGGCACCTTTCATTGTAAACAGCTCAGTATTTCTGGTACTCAGGTGGCCTTTCATTTCTTCCACTTCAGTAAGGAAGGATTTTCTCATATTGTCCATTGTTTCTCGAAGATGTACGATTTCTTCTTGGAGAGAAACGATAACCTTCTCGAACTCATTTTCCTTTTCTAAAAAGCAACAGCAACAAAAAATTCTCGGTGATGGAACAGCGTGTATAAATTTATCTATTAATCTTTTTATTTAAAGTTTATCATAAAAGAAATTTAGGGAGGTCGGATATTAAAAAGAAGATATAATAAGCGAATCCTTACATGTACCTTTTCAAACATTTCTTTGGTGTTATCCGTTATTTCAATATCGCCTTCGTCTTACACCGCATTATTACAACCTTTATCAGGTTTATGTAGTTCATAAACTTTGTGATTGATAGTTTGATCTACTGATTAAAAAGTAGATTTATCGATTGATTAACTGACTGAGCGACTGATTGACTGACTGACTGATTGAATGATTGGTTGATTGATTGACTGAGTAGATGAGTGACTGATTGATTGATTAAGAAAGTGATTGATTGACTGAGTGAGTGAGTGAGTGAGTGAGTGAAGGAGCCTTCCTCCTTTCTCCAGCAAATTAGAATGTGTCTTTTTCTGCGCTGTCATTTTTTCATTTGTTTTCGTCAAAATCGCTGTAACTTTTCAACGAAAGCAAATGAACTAACCCTTAGTTATGTTGAATTCGTATGTCTTCTTTATAAGGTTTCCTTTGGCCACCAAAGCAGCTCTCTTTGCCTTCTTTAGTAGCTGTAACGTGTCCTCCATCTTCTTATCAAAATGACTGGTTTTCGTAAGATCATTCGTTTCTAGCTCTGCAATCCTTTTCTGAAGACTTACAATTTTCTTGCTCTTGACTGAAAATACAGTAATAAATCATGGTAACGCAAATTAGTTTTACTAATCTATTAATTAAATGCTCTTCTTCTATTTTTGGATAAGTCAAGTGAATACGAACATGACGCAAACATGGCGGAATCATGTCTGATCCCCATACCCACCCCTACCGGCTGGGTCTGGAGCGGTTCGTATTGCGCAAATGATAATTTAGTCCCTCATATTTTGCGAGAGGATTAATTAACGTTAACCGCCAGCGGAGACTCGTGACCCAGAAGTTACTCAGTAACTTAGTAAAACAAACATTTCGGCTATAACCGGGCCTCGGTTAGAGTCCCATTAGTAGCGTCGCTGGTAATTATTAGTCTTGATTTAAGCACTAAAAATTAACTTACCGACACACTCGGCCTTAATGTTGGCAATTTTCTCCCCGAGCTCTTTTCTTGTATTCTGAAGAAAACATAATGTTTTCAATTGAGTGTCAAAAGTAATTTCGCGATTGCTTTGGTTTCGCATCACTTTTTGATTGGCGAAAAATCTCGCGTCACTTTATCAACCAATCAGAAGTAAAACCAAAACCAATCGTGACTTGCTCCCACGCGTTTTCCCGCGCTTAGCGCCGGCTACATGTAATTGCTTCGAGCTGTGATTGGTTCATTGGATTATTTACGACTGCTGTGATTGGTCAGAGTAATTACTTTGGTTTTGGTTTGACGACACTCAACTGAAAACCGCTCTAACGCACGGAGCAAGTTGTATGTCTATATAACAATGCTTTCCGTTTTTGTCAACGTAAGAAATTGTTGAAACATTTTTCCAAAATCCTATTTTATTTCAGACAGGAAAAATGTTTCTTTTCTTCATCTACATGTTGCTACTATAAGAAATGTTGACTTTACTTTTAGCGTTTCCTCTCTCTATAGAGCGAATAACAGCTTTCTGAAATGCACTCACAAATGACGAATTTATCAAGATGGTAAATTTCATTAGCGACCTTTAGATGTCTTAGATTTGACTACGAGTATGAAATCGAGTACGAGTACGATTTTGGAATTTCAAGATAATTGTATCCCCTGAACTATAACTCTTTCCTGTTGCTGACTAACACATAAACAAACGTTAGGGATAAGATTGGTATGATAAGTAATTATATGAGGCGCACGAATTTGGTTTTGAAAACTCGTACTCGTATTCAATCTCGTACTCCTAGTCAAATCTAAAGGTCGCTATTGACAAGTAAGGGGCAGAAGGAGTCTGAATTTTTTTTTGAGATCGATGAAGGCAAATTTGGGAAGAAATTTTAATTGAGGCAAAATTCCAAACCCCGGATTCTGTTTTTTTGGAGCTGTATAACGTGGATATTTTTGGGCCGTATTTTTGTTGTAAATTTGAATTTTCACTACTTGTTTGCGATTTTTTCTTAGCGCAATGAAATTCGTCATTATAAACTTGTCATTTGCGCGTGCAGTTGTTTTTCTTTCTATAGAGCGCGGCATCATTAAAAGTAACGAAAGCTGAAATGTTTCCAGTTTTGCGCAAATGAGAAAATCCAATAAGCAGTAATGATTAAGGAATAATTTTTTTCTTTGAATGCGCAGGCCCTAAGTATTCCGGAAGAAACCGTCTCTTGCCTCGTTCTATGGAACACTTAAAACAATTTGCGTCACAATATGCAAAAAAGCGTTTGCGCGCGCTTTTAGATCCGAATGAAGATAAAAATGTTCAGTTGCATGGGCTAAATTAAATCACTATTGATAGAAAAAAACATTATCTTAGTGAAAGTGGCTCAGGTTATAAGAAATAATTAAAACGATATTTTAAAAGACAATTTCAGACAACTTGAATCTCAGTTACTTAATGAACAAGCTCCGTGCACTATAAACACGACAAAAATGATATTTACACACTATAAAAGTTGTTTTTTTGATACATATTTTGATCGTGTTAAAATTAATTAAAGCGCTCAATTGAATCAATGGTTTTTAGCAAAGGCAAGAGGTAAGTGAACGCGTACCTTTTGAGATGTAGCCTGCCTTCCATATGTAGCCTCAAGAGGTTCATAATTGTTGGTGGGAAGGTCTTTAATACACATCCCGTTAGGAAAGACTTTCTTATACCGTGAGGTTACCTCGTTTTCTGTATCGTCCCCAGAAACTGTCTTGTAGACATATCCAATAGTACTTGAAAACCATGATTGATCCATTTTGCTCCGTGCTCAAGGCAAGCGCTCGACACAATTTTGAATAGAAATTCCAATGTTTTTCGTTGTCATCACAACGCGCGTTTTGTTAACTTGTGACGTAGACAAGGAAAACTGAGAAGCCTGGGCACCAAAATCATTTCCGCGCAAGCCAAAAATATCATTACACACCCATATACATAGATGAAATGTAATAACCACCTTGTTGCTCTGATTAGGCAAATCGGAGTAAAAACGTACATGTTTGGTTGTTTTCGTAGGCAAAGCAATGGCAAGAAAATATGTTTTAATTTGCGTGTGTTGTTTACGTATTGGAAAATCGAAAATTCTGACGGCTTCCAAAAAATAGTTTGTTTTGCGTTTGTAAACTTTGACGACAAAAACCACGAGAAACAAATGCAGTGAGCTTTTATGCCGAACGATTGATGATTTTTACTCGCAAATTAAAAGAGCTAATAATTAATAATAATGATTTATAGTAAAAGGCGCGGCACGCTGCCGATGGCTCACCATCGCCTCCTGATGCCGGATCTTCAGTTCACTTCCATTCAACGGACGTCCTCGCTGTCAGACCTATGAGCGCATATAAAATCCGTGACCACTTAGCCTATCAGTCAGAGAATGTTGTATACAGTGTTCTTCTGTATCACATGTCGCTACTGCAACTGCATTTACATCGGTGGTCAATGATTCAGTCAGCACCTGCGTACTAAGCCAGTCTCCTGTGTTTCCCGTAGCTGAACATTTCTCTGCTTCCCACCCTCTGGACGACGTCATGGTTTGTAGCCTCAAGCAATGCACTGGCAATTAAACTCGCCAAAAGCAGCAAGAAATTAGGCTAATCTTTGAGTTAAGTCGGCTTAGACCGAGCGGACTTAACATCAACTTTAGTTTTCTATAACTGTGTTTTTCGCGCAGATTTCACACATGCACGCGCGCGCTTACAATTTAGGTTTTTGTATGGCGTAGCTCGCCTATTTTATCAATTTAAAAATTGTCGCGTCGCCAGCCCACGGTAAAAATCGCACGTGTAGCTACTCATGAACAAGCGACGCGACAGCTAAAAAATTCGCAGGAAAAGAGTCGCATTTATTTAATTATGTCACGCACCATATGATCTTTGTCTCTTATTCTACTAGATGTAATTAGATCTGATCTAGATTGTGCGATGTTTAGAAAACCTACCACTTTCTAATTGATCGACTTTTATTTTTTTAATCAATAAAAGCATAAAATGAATCCATGGACCGGTTCAGATACTTTCGTTTTTCTACTTCAAACAAAGTCCCAGTTGTACTGACATAGCGCTACAAGGAGCGTAAAAGGATTCAAGAAGCTGACGTTTCGAGCAAAAGCCCTTCGTCAGAGTGAAGGGATAGCATTTAAGCATTAAGAAGGAATTTTAAGTAATGGTCCTGGTAAGATCTAGGCAACCTAACGGCAAGGAATGCAGAAAGGTGTTAATTGTGATATTGTTCAAATCGTCCACCTCATTGGCTAACACGAGAAAATCTACCATCACTTAACCAGGTAGTGCATTTATTTCTCTCTAGTTTACTAATTGGTTCCCTTTTTGTGAAAACTATTCTGGGTTTTAATGCAACCAAAATTCTATGTGGGAAACATGTAAAATTAGAAGCCTTTCTTGGCCATTGTTTTGGAGTTTCACAATTGGATGAAATCTTGTAGCACAAAAGAAACACCACTTTAAAATAAAGTTCCAGTACATTTTATTTAAAAAACATGTTGTCCATACGTTGATGCATTCTCAGTAAAAAAAAAAAACGAAACAATCTTATGTGGGGAAGGCGAAATGCCGCGGAACAATAGAGCATTGCCTAGTTCTTACACGCATTGTTACTTAAATGAGTAAATGCGTTTATTACAACACATAAGACAATTTTAATTAATTTGCTTTTTATGTTTCAGAACCCTGTGACGTACCGGACTACATGAAGAAAACTTATCCTATTTGCTATCATAATTATGCGTACTCGGGAGAAAACGAAGACACTACACCCTTTAACGAACCAGGTTGGATTCCAGTCGACAACTCCACTGATGAAGACGAATTAAGACGTCTTTGTCCAACGCCATGGCAATACCAGAAGCCAGGAAAAACTGATACAATACCAAAGTGGGGACGATTTTCGCTTTATCCCGGGAGTGGTGGATATGTAGCTGATCTTGGACATAACAATAAAACCGCTGTTGCTGTGATCGAAATGTTACGTAGACATTAGTGGTTGGACCGAAAAACTCGAGCAATAATATTAGAGTTTTCTGCATTCAACCCTGCTACTAATCACTTAGTTGTAGCAACATATTTCTACGAAATTCGGCCATCTGGATACAAGGCGCCTTTCAACAGGAAAACAATTGTTACCGCGTATTCCAGTGAAACTGGTTTGTTCCAATTTTATCTTATCTGCGTTCTTCTATTCGTCATATTTGTGTTAATGTTCGTGGGAAAAAATTGCTACAGTGTATATAAACAACGATGGGGATTTTTCGTGTCCTTCTGGAATTGGATTGAAATCTTTCAAGTTCTTTTCTCCTTGCTGGCTGTTGTGATGACTATTGTCAGATCAATAGAAGCCGTGTCAGCAAATAAACAAATCAAAAAGGACATCCGCGCAAATGTGAACTTTCAGGGACTGATCGGCTGAAAAGAGGCTGAAGATGGCGTTTCAGGGATTCTTGTATTTTTAGTAACCTTGAAGCTTTTAAGGCTTCTTCGCTACAATAAGCACGTTACTATATTTTCAAGGACATTGAAGGAATGTGGAAAGCTTTTCCTCTCCTTTATGGTTGTTTTTGTGATTGGCTTTGTGGCTTTCATGCACTTTGGGATCCTGACCTTTGGAACACAATCCGACAGCTTCTCCACGCCGCTGAAGGCCACAAAGTTTCAACTGGAGTTAAATTTAGGTAAAGTAAAGGAAAGGAATGTCAGTGAGCTCATCAACCTACACCTTTATATTGGTAGAATATTCGCAGCTTTTCTTCTGCTAAGCCATACTATCTTTTTCATGAATTTCTTCACAGCTGCAATAAACAATGCACTGCTTGATGCAGAGAAGAAGCTAAAGAACTCTGTTATTTTCAACGGACTTAATGACCTGGACGAGCCTAGTCCCAACGATGAAGAAATTAATAGAGAGGTTTATGACATCATCAGTAAAAGCTTAACGCAACGAACAACAAAAGATAAGCTATCAGTGCTTTGCAGTAAAGAAGTACGTAACAAACCCTTCGAAAAAACCTTAAAGAAGGCACTCCTTGACAATCAGGTTATTAGTAAGTCTATTGTACCTTCAATACCAAAGGAAGGTCAACATTTATTGGAGACAACGACACCATCACCGTTTTCTAACCGCCTCGGTGTTGCTAAGAAGCGGTTGAACCCTTCATCTTCCAAAAGAGATACTACAATATCCCAGGAATTAGGCAAGAAAGAGAGATCCCTATTACAACAATTAGATCATATTTTCCAGGCCGACTATGACGAGGAAGAGACATGTAAATCAATCAAAGAAGATATTTTGGCTTTAAAACAATCGGCAACAATAGAAACAAACACATGGATCTAAAACGACCACAAGAAATGTTACAAAATTCCTGATAACCGAATTACACAAGAAAGAGAAATCTTCCTTCAAGAAAATAAACACAACTTTACAAGCAGACTGTGATCAGGAACAGACACTTGACTTGTTTTCCTACCAAACAGCAACATCATTGTATAGCAATGTCTGTGTTGCTGAGAAGCAGTTGGGATCGACAATGGATGTTACAAAGTCCCAGACAACGAAATTATGCAAGAAAGAAAAATACCTATTTCAGCAAGTTGATAATACTTTTCAAGCTGAACTTGACGTAGAAGAGATAGTACGTTATTTTCCAACCAAACAACACCCTTTTATGACGAAGTAGCTGATGTTGAGATGGAGTCCAGGGCCCGGTTGTTCGAAAGCCGGTTAAATCCTAACCTCGGGTTAAATCGCTCTAAACTAAGGAAGGCTAACCTAGGGTTAAACAGCGGGTTGAATTAGCCCTCCTAGCTAGGTTGGTTAAAAAAACTAACCTAGGGTTAAACAGCGAGTTAAATTGACCCTCCTAGCTAGGTGGGCTAAAAAACTAACTTCGGGTTAAAGCTGACAAATATTTTATGATTTACGGCAGCGAAACGTTTTCAAAAACAACAATAAATTCATGGTATATGATAACGTCCCCACTATGGGCGACATGCATGTTGTGAAAAATTGTTATAATGGCGAAATTGGCTCCAACGAAGGCTGAACTCATCACTAATCAAAAGCGATGTGGTGGAAAAATGACAAGCGAGCGGTGCAGTCGTCAAATTGAAACTCCGACAGTTCTCCCTGGCTTAGTTTCTACCTTTTATGAGATAAATAGGGTTCTTAAAATTCCATGAAGAGCTTTCTTTACTTTTCAAACAATAGAGCAACGGTAGCATTTATTTTGAACTCATAGGATCAGCACAACGTTTGCCTTTCCTTATTAAAAGAACCAGGAGCCCACAAAGAGGAAGTGGTTTTGTTTATTATCGCAATGCAGGCCATGCAATCTAAACCACTGTAACTCTAATGCTGTGTTCACACTAGGGCGAAACATGTTTAGTCTGATCACGAATGAAACATGTTTCATTGTGAAAAGTGTTCACATCAACCGACACATTGCGCGAATTATGATCGAAACATGTTTCTTCTGAGTATGATTGAAACTACCCCGGGGGGGTACTCCCTATAATCGGCTATACAGGGATGCTCCGCTCGAAAGGGGTACCTTTTTGGGGCTGGAGGTATATGAAAGGGTCGGGATTTTACGAGTTGAAGTATATGAAAGGGTAGGGATTTCACGAAGAATAGGAAAGGGTAGCAAAAACACGCCGTTGAAGCATGATCGAAACATGTTTCTTCTGAGTATGATTGAAACTACCCCGGGGGGGGGGGGTACTCCCTATAATCGGCTATACGGGGATGCTCCGCCCGAAAGGGGTACCGTTTTGAGGCTGGGGGTATATGAAAGGGTCGGAAAAATTGCCATTTAAGTATTATAAAAAGGGCCTTTCAAAATATATCAAACAGACGCACGTAAAGGCTATATGAAAGGGGTGCCATTTTTAATGAAAAGTATATGAAAGGGGTACCTTTTCTGTCAAAAACGGTATATGAAAGTGTAAGGGTTTGGACTTCGGGGCAGAGCATACCCGTACAAAACTTTGTTGAGTACCCCCCCCCCCCCCCCCACCCCGGGAAACTACCTCACTAGGCAGTTTCGATCTGAGCCAGACGAAACACGTTAGTGCGAATGTCGTCTCCTTGTTAAACATTGCATTGCTCTTCGTTCCCAAAGAACTTGAGAAGTGAGATTAAACCACAAAATCAGCTGCAAAATCATGCAACAGCAAGTTCGAGCTCTGTTGTTTCGGTTTATCTGTAATTATGAACTAGATTTCATATGAGCTTAATTATGCCTGCTACGTTAACAGCATAAATTATAGAACCAGGCATCACGTGTTTTCGGAATTAACAACTAATGTGAACAATAAAATTGCAAACATGTTCACGGGAAAAGTGTTTCATCAAAGCATGTTTACTCCAAACATGTTGTGGTGCTGATGTGAACACAGCATATGGCTCTCGGATGCAAGAGGTACATGTGTACAGGGGCGGATCCAGGATTTTGAAATGGGGGATGAAATTTTAAATGCAATAGAACCAAAGCCTGGTTGAGGTGTTTGAGGTCAGTGCATCAGCAACATGATTGTTAGAAAAAAGAAAGAAAGGATCTCAGAAAAGGGGGATGAAAATTCACCCATTTTAATTTTACCCCCCCCCCCCCCGGATCCGCCCCTGGTGTATCTAATATAAACTCACATGTCTGTTTGTTGAGTAATTGTTCAATTAAGACTCAAATTTCCCTGAGCCACGCCTTTCAAACCCCCGAACAAGTTTATTAAGTTTTATCAACCTGATAAACGGCTTACCCCGAAACGCCTTTCTCTTGTTGTGAAAAAGGAACGCCAGTTATATTTAAGCAAAGCTACTAACACATGGTTTTAGCACATATTTGACCTACTAAACTCTCGTGACATAAAGTGAAACGAATCATCAAGAATTTTATCAGGTTATCAGGTTTCTAAAACTTATATATAAGAGAATTTCTATATTAAAAGAGCCGGTTAAATATTTTGCAGCATTGTTGATCTCTACAAGTGAAAACACAGGTTTTCTATGAACAAAACGCTTTCTTTAATCAATGTTAAGAAAAGAACAAATTAACATTAACCAATTACATTTTTTACCTGGCAACAAATGTCAGGTTATAAAAATTACAATAGCATATATATATACAACATGGGCGATCAGTTACTATATACAAAACGGAAGAGGAAAGTATTTCTTTTAATTGTTACATTTTTTTAAAATAAGAATGATGTTAATAGAATAGTTTATCAGAGATATTTATAACAATTTATTTAAAAACGGAATTCTATCAACGTTTATCCTAGATCCATGTATGAACAGTTCTAAAGAGAGAAAAAGCCAACGTCATTTTAATATTCAGCCTCGTTCCAAGCCTATTTTCATCACAGGCTACCCATCCTCCAATTTAGTGGTTTCCTGTGTCGTTTTAATTTAGTGACACCTGTGTCCGGTTATCAAAGTAACTTTACTAAATGTGAAATTTGTGGCTTTTGGAAATGATGAAAATGAAACAAACTCTAAAAATCACTACCATGTTGTCTTCCTTTGTTTTACCGTGTTTCTTGTTTGTGTTTGGTGAAGGAGGGTCTTCAAATAACGGTTAGGCTCAGTCAAAAGTAAGGAAAGAACTACTATTAAGATTGATTTTAAAATTGAACATACTTACTACGAGAATCCAAACCAGCTATTGAACGCTTTGGTAAAAAACCCTTCCTCGCCTGGAAAGCAAATTGCAAGAAAGGAATAAGTAGGAAGCCATACTGAGATATAGGAATAACTTTTTACAAACGCCACTGGTACCTCTCTACAACAAACATTTTCGGCCGTTAAGTAGGCGTACTTGTAAGGCTGTTTGTTGAAAAAGTGTACTGCTAAAATCGTCATTACCTAATCAAGCTTTTTTAGTTACCTTTCAACACATTCCTTGCTGGATATGGTGCGGTGTGGTTGAACGCTGGAGCAGTACTCCAGCTGGGGAGTGGACGGTTGTTCAAGTAGCCCTTGGCTGAAAAATGAAACACCAAAAGTGCATCTCGGTTAAAGCAGACAGCCTTTCTTCAACATTATGTATAAGTAAAAAGAACCGGACTCTATTATTTTTATTAAACTTCGAATAATCCTTTACTAATCTTTGTCTAATCCCGACTAATCTTTGCCGGACTGATGTTTGACTAATCTTTAACTAACTTGACGAGCCCGTCTAATCCTGTGTAATCTTTGTCATGACTAATATTTGACTAATCCTTGACTAACATTTGACTAATCAATAACTAATCCTCACTCATCTTTGTCATCCAAAACTCTCAGACACGAAAACTGTTGGTATTTTATCAAAAATGAGATATTATGTTTACTTAATACTAATATTCTTGTTATGCTTTATAATTCCCTTGTTTACCCCTTTCTTATTTATGGTGTTCAGGTCTGGGGTCTGACATACCCTAGTTACTTAAAACCAATAATTACAATTCAAAAATGAACAATTAGAATTATAACTTTCTCTGAACCAAAATCACACTCGGAACCAATTTTTAAATCCCTCAATTTATTGAAATTCAATGATATAATTAATCATGAAATTATATCTTTCGTTTATCAGTGGTTTCACAATATGACCCCTTCCTGCTTTGCTGATTACTTTAAAAGCATTCCCTCTATACATTGTTACTTAACCCGACAATCGCTCAATGAAAATATATTCTTAAAATCTGTGAACACTACTCAATATGGCATTCGTACCCTTCGCTATACTGGTTCACGCCTTTGGAATTCTCTATCAATTAATACTAAACAAAAAACTATTAAGAACTCTATGATCAATAATTACGATGACTTTTTTGATACATTAAATACTTAAATTAATATTATTAGCTCATGAAGAAATACTTTTTATCTTAATTTATGTAATTTAAATCTTATTTTTTTATGTACTCAGTTTTCCTTTTGGGTCATCCACTCGATTAGCTCTAGCTATTTGGATGCTCCAAACTCACGAATTCTGTCTGTTGGTTTTTCTTTTCTATATCTATAATCTAGTTTTATTTTTAAATTATTTTCTTTTTCCTTTTCTGTAAAGATTTTGTGTGAGTTGAATAAAAAATATTGTATTGTAATGTATTGTATTGTGCATGAAGTTCCGTAAACTTGATGAAGCGAGTGATGCAAGCTGGGGGCTTGGGGCTGAACGCGATAGCTTAATCTACCGAATCGACTATGATTGTAAGAATACGGCAACGAAATCATTCGAGGCCTGATATCGCTTGATTTTTAACCATGTGACCTCGTTAAACTGGCCTAATCCTTGACTATAATCTTTGACTTATCCTTGTTTAAACTTTGAGTAATCCTTAGCTAATATCTGACTAACCATTGACAATCGTTAATGCACCAAGGACGACTGAAAAGGAGACCGTACCTTTGACAGGATGATTGTAAGAATTCGGCAGTAAAATCACCAGAGGCCTGATATCGCTTGATTTTTTAACCATCTGATCTGGTTAATGAATCAAGCGACATCAGGCCTGATGCATGACTAACTCTTGACTTAAATTATTGAGTAGATTTTACTAATCCTGACAAATCCTTGACTAATCTTTGACTTATCCTTGACTAATGACCAATAATCGATTATGCACCATGGACGACTGAGAAGATCGTATTCGTACCTGTCATAGGATGACTGTAAGAGTTCGGCAATGGAGTCATCAGAGGCTTGTTGTCGAGATCACATGGTAGTGGCCGCGAGTTCAAGTGCCCATTAGCTAAAGCAAAAAAGTAACAAAACTCTTTCAAGCCCTACACCTATGAACCTTCCTTTCTTACCAAAAATGTATGTATAAAAGGTGGAATTTGTGGATGTACTCCTTAGTTTCATATGTCATTTTGTTAACCCTCTACAAGCAAAGGAAGGGTTATGGATGCCACCAAAATTATGAAATTGTCTGAAAAAATGATTTTTGTTTTGGAAAGATTCGGGCCTAGGTTCGTGGCCAATCCAAAAGTCAAACTTCCCTTTTATAATATAAGCAACGAAAACGCCAACGTCACAAACGTCATGGGTGACAAAATGAAAGTCGCATGTCTCCTTTCCTGCCGTGTATTTTCACTACGAAAGTCAAGGGCCCAGTTTTGGTTTCAGTGTATTATCGTAATGATGTAGAACTGTTCCATAAATGGAAATCGTTGGTAACATGAAATCAAGAATTGACTTCTTTCTGATCGCGAAACCTCTAACTCCTCAAACTAACACCGTCGATATTAAAACTGCTATTGCTCCCGACCACAAAGCTATTAGACTATTGTTGCAAACTGAAAGCAAGAAAAAAGGCCCTGGTTTATGGAAATTTAACAATTCGCTACTAGAAGATGAAGTTTTCGTTAATTTAATAACGGAAAGCTATCCGGACATATGTAAAAAATATGCAGATCTGAATGATCCAGAACTAAAATGGGAAATGACTAAAATGGAGATTCAAAGCTTAACCATCCCGTACTCTAAAAATAAAGCTCGTAACAGAAGGAATTTTCAAAACCAGCTAGAGTTTCGTTTGCAGTTATTAGAGGAAAAAATAAACACCACCACAGACGAAATAGTTGAAAATGAATTACACGAATACGAGCGCCTTAAAACTGAACTGCGTCTCATCTATGAGAGGAAGGCAGAGGGCGCCATCCTCCCTTCAAAGATAAGATGGATTGAAAAAGGCGAAAAACCCACAAAATATTTTTTTAATATGGAGCGAAGAAATTATAATAATAAAACAATAAGCGAACTTTCAAATGCAGAAGGAGAAATAATATCAAAAGACGAAGATATTCTTGCAGAAATACGAACATTTTACGAAAATCTCTATACCACAGACTTGAGTATTGGTTCAAAAGAGTCTTTTCAAGTTTTTACTGAGAATCTAAGTACTAATTTACCCAAACTATATCCGAAGGCAAAAAAATCGAACTCGAGGGAAAACTAACATTAGAAGAATGAAAAAAAGCTTTAATGAGTCCCGCTAACGGAAAATCCCCTGGTGAAGACGGCTTCACCGTAGAATTTTATAAGCACTTCTTCGATCTGTTTGGCCAAGAATTTCTTGACAGCGTCAATGTTGCGTATGATGATAACGAATTAAGTATTTCCCAGCGTAGAGGGGTGATAACACTTATTCCTAAGGAAGATGCAAATCTAAAAGACTTATCAAACTGGAGACCCATTACACTCCTTAATGTCGATTACAAAATCGCCTCTATGGCCATTGCAACGAGAATTAATTGAAAAGATACTTCCGTTACTTATTAACTGTGATCAGACAGGCTTTGTTAAAGGACGTTATATAGGACAAAATATCCGTTTAATAAATGATATCCTCGAACAAACAAAAATGCGAGACATGCCTGGGATTTTACTTCTGTTAGATTTTAGAAAAGCTTTCGATACCGTGGAATGGAATTTTATTCAGAAATCTTTAGATTTATTTAATTTTGGAAGTAACATTAAACGTTGGATAAAAACGTTTTATACCAATACTGAAAGTGCTGTTCTGCACAATGGGTATACAACTTACTACCTTAAACTAACAAGAGGAGTTAGACAAGGGTGTCCCCTCTCCCCTTACTTTTTTATACTGGGAGCAGAGATCTTGGCAGCCCGCATAAGGCACGAAACAAATATTGAAGGCATTAAAATCTTTGAAACAGAACATAAAATAAGTCAATTTACCGATGATACATCACTTTTCTTAAAAAACGTAACGTCGGTTACTAATGCAATTCAAGTTCTTGATGTCTTCGGCAATATATCTGGTCTTAAACTTAATATGGGAAAAACTAAAACAATATGGCTCGGGTCATGGAGGCTTAATAAGGACAAGCCGCTAGCCCTGAATTGGGTGAACGAACCTGTACGAGTTCTTGGGATCTTTATTTTATACAATGATAAAGGAAAAATTAATAATCTTAACACGAAACTCGATCTATGGAGAAGTCGCAAACTTTCGTTATTCGATAAATGTCTTATCGTAAAAAGTTTGGGGATCTCTCAGTTGGTTTATTCAGCATCTATGTAAGATGTTAATGCAGAAGACACCGTCAAAGTAAAGAAGTCCCTTTTTAACTTCATTTGGAATAAGAAACAGGACAAAATTAAGAGAGATGTTATGTGCCAAGATTATAGTAATGGAGGCCTAAGTGCTCACAATCCAAACATTCTCTTCAAATCATTACGGCTAGCCTGGATTTCAAGACTTCTAGTGATGGACGAAATTGAGATAGAGTCATGGAAATCTATTCCAACTCACTTTTTTCAAAAATATGGAGGTCTCAATTTTCTTCTTCATTGTAACTACGACTCCAAATTTTTGAAGGAATCCAAAATTCCACTTTTCTACAGACAAATACTGGCTAATTTCCAAGAACTTAGGACCTTATATCAATATAACAATGGCCAAGATTTAATTATCTTCAATAACAAAGACATCCTGATCAACGGAAAGAGCTTTTTCTACCCAGAATGGAAGGAGAAAGGTGTCGTTTTATCCATGACGTGTTAGATAACTGTGGAAAATTATTGTCCTTTAATGCATTCCAGATAAAATTCAACACAAAATCTATTTTTTTGATCTACCTACAAGTGTTCTCGGCGATACCTAAACATTTACTTCAAAAATCTAGATCTGTAAGCACAAGAAATGGATTTATAGATGATGATACAACCTTTCAGTTGTCTCCTTAGTTAATTATTGATCTATATAAAATGAAATCTAAGGACTATTATTGGCTTTACATCAATGCAACCACCATCCAAGCCACGGGACCAAAAAAATGGGAGAAAGAATTAAAATTAGAGAATATAGAATGGACATCAATATTTAATCTCATAGGAAAAGTATGCCGAGAGAACAAACTAAGAGAATTCTATTTTAAATTGATTCAAAGATTAACTGTTACCAATAAGGAGCTATGTACATATGGTATAGAAGACGTAAACAATTGCTTTCATTGTGGAGGACTTGAATCGATCACCCATACTTTTGAGGAATGCTATTCGTCTCAAACGTTCTTTGATAGAATTATTCACTGGTTTAACAAGAAATACCACTCCACCTTTTTTCTAACACCTTTAGAAAAACTTTTTGGGATAGTAACTAATGATGATGAAAATGATCACGCTACTGTGCTAAAATTAAATTTCTGCTTATTATTTGGAAAATATTACTTATACAATCAGAAAATGCACCCAGAGCAATGCAACTTCGACCTTTTTATCTCAATGATGGAACAAAAGATACACATTGAAAATCATATACAGAAAAACTAAAGGGTGTGAAGATGTTTCAATCTCCTGCGCAACTTATTCTTTGCTTCCTTTTTTTCTCTATTCTTAATGTAAGTTAAGATATGTTGTGCTCGACTACTATTACTTTTTCTTATTATCATGATTACTTTATTCATAACACGAACAACAAACACTTCCAATAGTAAGAGTTACAAGATAAATAAAATACTGGAAGATAGTTTAACTAAATAATAAGTTATTACAATAAAATTATAATAAAGTAATAATAGTAGTAGTATTTTAATTAAAAAAAAAAGTCCGTTGTCGTTGCGTCAGGTCTCTGATCTCGTTATCCGCAACAGACTCGTCCCCAGGCCTCAACGCGCTAAGCGAGTTGAATAAGAGGCTTATTGGGTCAAACTGGATAGCGTAATCTTCTAAATCAGCTAGATAACGTCACATTCGACCACGCGCAAATGACGACTTACAAGGAGGCTGTGTTCGTACCTTTCATACAATGATTGACATGGGGGTTCCATGGCAATGAAGTCATCAGTGGCTTGTTGCGGTCTGATTCATTAACAATTTCACGTGGTCGTGGCCGCGAGTTTAAGTGTCCATTGGCTAAAGAAAAAAAGTTACAACTATTTTTAAAAAGTAGTATAGTATGTACCCTTAAGTGGCAGATTTGGTGGTGCATTTTGACCAATCGGAAAGTCGGATTGAATACACGTGACACCTGGGTCTAATCCTGACTAATCCTTGACTCATCTTGGACTGATTCCTCATTTTCATAAAAAAAAACGTAAGTCACACTAAGCGATTAACGCAAGGGGGCTTGGGGTTGAACACGATAGCGTTTTGTTCCAACTCCCCTAGAAGAGTGACGTCAAATTACGCGCCAAGAGCTTAAAAGGAAGCACATGTGTTCTTACCTTTCATAGGGTCATTCCACGGACCGTTTGTGTTACAGACATTTCCATTGGGCAATGAAGTCATCAGAGGCCTGTTGTCCATTGATTTGTTAATAAGGTCACGTGGTAGTGGCCGCGAGTTCAAGTGTCCATTGGCTTAAGCAAAAAAGTAACAAAACCCTTAAGTCCTTCACCGAGGAACTGTTCCTTTTCCACAAAAAATGCAAGTACTTTGATTTTGTTCAGTTTAGTTCAGTAGAAGAATTTTTTGTTACTACTGTCGCAGGACGCTTTGTATCAGTCAAAACCGCAAGACGACTTAAAAGAAGGCTATCCGTACCTGTCATATGATCATTGTAAGGATTCCATGGCACGTTTGTGTTCTGAGACATATTCTTGATTCGACAATCATTGCCGAATCAAAAAGATGTTTCCAACACAGATGCCCGATGTCGCTTGATTGATTAGTGTCTTTTGGCTAAACTAAAAAATTATCAAAACTCTTTTAAGTCCTTCGCTCATGAAATGTTTTTCTACCAAAAATATAAGTACTTTGAGAAGACGCACTCGCTAGTTTACATGTCATTTTGTTAACCCTCGTGCGAGCAAAGGAAGGGGAAGTTGTTGATGTCACCAACGTAATCAAATTATTTGGAAGTTTCTAAATGATTAATTTTTCTCGGGAGGTGGGGCTACTTAGTAGCTGTCAGTTGTTCATTTAGAAACGTTTTATTTTTTATAAGAAGTGTGATGTTTCTGTAGCGACCAAGTATTAATAAGAATGTTGAGAAAAATGTTCCATTTTTTGGCTCAATTATCTTTTTTTAATATTATTTCTGCACTGGGGTTCTCATGCATTAAAGATTGTTTCATTGATATCGATCAGTTCGGATTGATAGAAGAATTTTCTGGGAAATCCTTAAATACGAGATAGCTCTCTTTTGTTTAATCACTCGTATGATTACAAACCGAAATGGACTCCACTCATATTGTATTCATTTTTTTCCAGTTCTTTTAAAAGGTCCTTTACTTTAAATGATTTTGTCTCTCCTCAAGTAGATAAAGACCTGGTTCTAAATCACTTGTGATTCTTGAGCACATTTTCCAAAAATCAAAGTTTACGGCATCTAAGAGGAAAAGCAAATGCTAAAATTAACCAAAATAGAAAAACTAGAGAAAAAGAATCTCAAATTACACGATCACGTGATCGACCACGCCCTCTATTGTTTGAAAATTGCAGCCAAAGATTCCCACTACTTGCTACATGTGCAGCTTCAGTTTTTCTGTATCAAAAGAATGAACCTAAAACGTGTCTACGAAATGAGCTCGGAACTGGAGGAAACGTTACAATTTGTTAGTGCAATTGGTGTTCATTGACTAATGCCAGTCCTCCTCTAAACAAAATTTTGAACAGGAAAAAGACGTTAAATGGCCTGAGTCTCATTCCGACCGGTTTTACAAGAACACTATTAGTGGCCATTGTTTGGATCAAAAGATGGAACGATTTTTACTCTCTAACTGGTGGAATTTGGAGTCAAAGAAAGTTTTGATAAAACAGGGTGTGACTGGTCACGTGATGCAGTTATAAACAATTTCCTACCAGAAATTTGAAGAACTCTTGGTTATAATTAGCCTTAAACTATTAGTCCTAGGATACCTTGAAAACACTTTACAATAGACCACCCCCTTATATAATTTGAAAATCTGTAAAGAAACCAGGCCTTAATCTACTTGAGTCGCAGACGATACACATGTTCAGTTTTTTTTACGACTGTCGCAGTATGCGTTATATGATCAATTGAGATTGTTACACCCAATAGTTTAATAGTAAAACATGTTATGAAGACGTTACTGGATTGAACTCAACTTATTAATTGTTTCATTAGTTGTACCTTTCGGTGAATCGCAGTATGGATTCCATGGCTCTATTGTCTTGTGTTGATCCACTTGGGTCATAAATGGAGAACCCAGAGGCACAATGTCATCAGATCCTTTTGTTGCACTCTGGGGCAGAGGCAGTGGGCTGCTGGAATACCATTTGGCTGAACAAACCAAAAAGGAAATTCTGTATAAGTAACATTAATTTTAAAAGGACATTCATTGTAGCATTGTGAAGTAAAGAAATAATCCTCACAGTTGTGTTTGCAATTTAACCAATTGCAAAGAAGTGTAAAAAAAATTCCGGGCTTCAATGGGCTTTGAACGCATGACCTCCGCGTTACCGGTGCGATGCTCTACCATTGAAAGCAACTGTCTGCAGTTCATATGAGATTCAGAACATGCATGATTTAAACCTGCATGAAGTGACATGAAATGATTTCACATCTCTGCCTCTTGATTGGATTTGGATTACTTATCTTTAGTTAAGTAGTTAACCAATCACAAAGCACAGTTAAGCAAAATCAAACAAAACGCGAATTACTTTTCACACTAAATCTGCTTCCAACTTCGATTCGGTCTATTTCTAGTTTGAATATTTTTGAAAGTAGACTTAAAACTTTTTTATTTAATAAGGAATTTGATTAGTTATGTTAGTGTTTATAATAAGCTGTTGTCAATTATTATTTTGATCAGCATTATTTATAATTTATTCTACGGAATTTTAAAATTGTAATTTTTAAGTCCTATTTCATCTTTTAATATTAATATCTTAATATATTAATATCTAATATCTTAATATCTTATTGTAAGGTGCAGTTGAATATTTTATAATATAGAATATAGAATATAATATAGAATATAGAATATAGGATATAGAAACTGTGCGGTACAAATTTGAATTTATTATTATTATTATTATTATTATTATTATTATTATTATTATTAAAAAACGTCCCATCTGTACATTTACATCTGTATGGACTCCATGGCACTTCAGTGGCATGTTGAAGATATCTTTCTGCCGCAGTCGACGGTGGATTCAATTTAATAAATACCAGCGACAAATTCTGTTTTACTCTCGGAATCTCGGATAAGTGGTTGGTAAGTGGTTGGTAAGTTGTTTTCACCTCGGAACAGCTTATTGTTAGCCATATTTAAATATTATATTGTATTTCGTTTTCGACAAATACTTTCTTGCGCAGCTCACCTATATAATCTGTTTTAAATAAAAATTAGTTGAGACACGTTGTCCTACCTTTTTTTACTTATACAATAAAGGTATCTAAAAAATAGGATCTCCACCCATCACCCCTTCCACCCCTCCCATACCATCCCTCCCACCCCTCCCACCCCTCCCACCCCTCCCATCCCTCCCATCCCTCCCATCCCTCCCACCCCTCCCATCCCTCCCACCCCTCCCATCTCCCCCACCCCTCCCATCCCTCCCACCTCTCCCATCCCTCCCACCCCATCCCTCCCACCCCTCCCATCCCTCCCACCCCTCCCATCTCCCCCACCCCTCCCATCCCTCCCACCTCTCCCATCCCTCCCACCCCTCCCATCTCCCCCACCCCTCCCATCCCTCCCACCCCTCCCATCCCTCCCACCCCTCCCATCCCTCCCATCCCTCCCATCCCTCCCACCCCTCCCATCCCTCCCACCCCTCCCATCTCCCCCACCCCTCCCATCCCTCCCACCTCTCCCATCCCTCCCACCCCATCCCTCCCACCCCCCCCCATCCCTCCCATCCCTCCCATCCCTCCCACCCCATCCCTCCCACCCCTCCCATCCCTCCCATCCCTCCCATCCCTCCCACCCCTCCCATCCCTCCCACCCCTCCCATCTCCCCCACCCCTCCCATCCCTCCCACCTCTCCCATCCCTCCCACCCCTCCATCCCTCCCACCCCTCCCATCCCTCCCACCCCTCCCACCCCCATTTTTCATAGTGGCGACTGATTTTTTTATTATTTCACATGTACCTTTATTACCTTCAAAGGCCTCATTTAAGAGTAAAAATTGTTTTGAATTTTGTACACGCTAACGAGACCAGTGAGGCTGCAGATTAACATAAACTTTATATAAAAAAATAAATAAATAATTTGCCTTTATGCCATCGTCTCACGCCCCGTTTCGTTCCTTACGGTCGCTTTACTTCGTTCCAGGTTCAACTGTACTTGAAAACTAAATTAAATCAAACTTTAATATCATAATCTTACCTTTGGAGGTAAATAACATTTCATCACTGCTCATTATCAGGTTATCAAGCTGTTCTTTTTGGTTTGTAATTGTTTCTTGTTTTTCAGTGATAATCTTTCTCGACTGTTCCAGCTTTTCTTGCAGGTCTCGAGCTCCTTGCCTAAATGATGAGTCTACTCGTTTTAACTCATTTTCCTTTTCTAAAAAAGAAAACAAAATCATACCTTCAGACGATTTTTACGTTCTTAACTTGGGGTATTTATTTCTTATGAACGTATATTGGTGGAAACTTTAAAAAAAATGCAATGGCATTGTCCACAACACCGACGTTAGAAAAATATGGACAGACAATACAGTCTCACTGAGATGAACATTCAAGCGGAATGTAAACATGCTTACTTACCTTTTGAGTTTTGGACTAGCTCTGCATTACTAGCAGTCACATCGTGTGTAATGTCAACATCAGCTCTATAGTTTATTAGGTTTTCTCTCCCGAAGATCTTTTCACTTAAGTTCTTAAGCGTCGCTCGAATCTCTGTAATTTCCTGCTTCATAGAATTGTTGCTCTCAATTAACATTATTTCACGTTCTGAAATTGTCAAAATAACATTGCTGATATTAAACGGTGTTTGTATTTACAAAGACGGGCATAACATGGACTTTCGCCCTCTAAGCCGGTCTTGCAACAGATAATAAAGCCGATGCTCCTTGTGAACCCGTAAAATGAAGCGTTTATTCGAAAAATAATCACGCTAAACCGTGCTCTAGCTGTCTTTTAGCCTGCGTCCCGGAGGGTGGGGGTGGGGGGGGGGGGGGTGGGGGGGGGCTACACCACTATATAAGCTATATAGGTATGATCACTGGAGCCCTGGAGCCCTGTTTGTTTGTCTTTGCATTACCGAAGCCCTTAAAAACCGCTTTTTTTACCTTGGAGTCTTGGAGTCCAAAACCCTTTGGAAGCCTTGTTAATATTACTTATTTACTTGGTCTTCAACAAGTGCACTTTCGTAATACGATGTAACGATATGTTACGTGAAAACGTTTACCTTGGTGCTCCCTTCATGTGGTATCTTTCAAGTTAGCTTCGTTTGTACTGTGGAATGTTTCTGCAGATGATCACCCACAGAGTTTTTGGTTCTTGTGCCCCTTCTCTAGCGTAAACCTTTTAAATAATACTTGATATCGCGGTATTTTTGCTGTTGCATAAAATAATTAATAACCAGTACCTTTCAGCGCCAACAGCTCAGTGTTTCTGGCACTCAACTGCCTTTTTACTTCCTCCATCTCATTAACGTGGAAGTTTGTCGCGTTCTCCATTTGCTCTTGGAGGAAGAAATAAGCTATTAGAAATAAACTATTCACTCACTCACGCACCTACTCATTCACTCACACGATCTTTCCCAATTCCATCACTAACTTGGGTTGATGGAAATTCTTCAAGTCAGCCATATTGCTCCTTAAATTGGTCTTCGACAAATGCATTGTTCCACAATGATGTAACAGTGCCTCACAACAACGTTTTTCAAAACATGCCTTGTGCTGGTGCCTTAAAGCACTATCTTTCTGGGCCAATTCCTTATTGCCACATATTTTTACAGATATTCACCGACAAGCGATTTTCTATGATAGTGTTTTTCGTGATCTATAAGTTATGCTGAGCTGGCCAGCTTCAAATTAAAGTAAATCTTTGAAGCTCGGAAGCTTCCTTTGAGGGGGAGAGGGGGGATGATGAATTCCGCGGATATAGAAATGAATAGCATGCTTTTCAGTCAGTTCTGTGATGTTATCCTTCACACCAGTTTCGACATGTACATGTTACAAATTATGATCACAAATGTTTGGTTCCCTATTACAGGGTTTACTGTATAAAACTGGCACCTTTCATTCTAAACAGCTCAGTATTTCTGGTACTCAGGTGGCCTTTCACCTCTTCCACTTCAGTAAGGAAGGATTTTCTCATATTGTCCATTGTTTCTCGAAGATGTAGGATTTCTTGTTGGAGGGAAACGATAACCTTCTAGAACTCATTTTCCTTTTCTAAAAAGCAACAGCAACACAAAATTTCGGTGATGGAACAGCGTGTATAAATTTATCTATTAATCTATTTATTTAAAGTTTATCATAAAAGAAATTTAGGGAGGTCGGATATTAAAAAGAAGATAAAATAAGCGAATCCTTACATGTACCTTTTCAAACATTTCTTTGGTGTTATCCGTTATTTCAATATCGCCTTCGTCTTACACCGCATTATTACAACCTTTATCAGGTTTATGTAGTTCATAAACTTTGTGATTGATAGTTTGATCTACTGATTAAAAAGTAGATTTATCGATTGATTAACTGACTGAGCGACTGATTGACTGACTGACTGACTGATTGAATGATTGGTTGATTGATTGACTGAGTAGATGAGTGACTGATTGATTGATTAACAAAAGTGATTGATTGACTGGGTTAGTGAGTGAGTGAGTGAAGGAGCCTTCCTCCTTTCTCCAGCAAATTACAATGTCTTTTTCTGCGCTGTCATTTTTTCATTTGTTTTTGTCAAAATCGCTGTAACTTTTCAACGAAAGCAAATGAACTAACCCTTAGTTATGTTGAATTCGTACGTCTTCTTTATAAGGTTTCCTTTGGCCACCAAAGCAGCTCTCTTTGCCTTCTTTAGTAGCTGTAACGTGTCCTCCATCTTCTTATCAAAATGACTGGTTTTCGTAAGATCATTCGTTTCTAGCTCTGCAATCCTTTTCTGAAGACTTACAATTTTCTTGCTCTTGACTGAAAGTAAAGTAATAGATCATGGTAACGCAAATTAGTTTTAGTAATCTATTAATTAAATGCTCTTCTTCTATTTTTGGATAAGTCAAGTGAATACGAACATGATGCAAGCATGGCGGAATCATGTCTGATCCCCATACCCACCCCTACCGGCTGGGTCTGGAGCGGTTCGTATTGCGCAAATGATAATTTAGTCCCTCATATTTTGCGAGAGGATTAATTAAAGTTAATCGTCAGCGGAGACTCGTGACCCAGAAGTTACTCAGTAACTTAGTAAAACAAACATTTCGGCTATAACCGGGTCTCGGTTAGAGTCCCATTAGTAGCGACGCTGGTAATTATTAGTCTTGATTTAAGCACTAAAAATTAACTTACCGACACACTCGGCCTTTATGTTGGCAATTTTCTCCCCGAGCTCTTTTCTTGTATTCTGAAAAAAAAAATAATGTTTTCAATTGAGTGTCAAAAGTAATTTCGCGATTGCTTTGGTTTCGCATCGCTTTTTGATTGGCGAAAAATCTCGCGCCACTTTATCAACCAATCAGAAGTAAAACCAAAACCAATCGTGACTTGCTCGCACGCGTTTTCCCGCGCTTAGCGCCGGCTACATGTAATTGCTTCGAGCTGTGATTGGTTCATTGGATTGTTTACGACTGCTGTGATTGATCAGAGTAATTACTTTGGTTTTGGTTTTACGCCACTCAACTGAAAACCGCTCTAACGCACGGGGCAAGTTGTATGTCTATATAACAATGCTTTCCGTTTTTGTCAACGTAAGAAATTGTTGAAACATTTTTCCAAAATCCTTTTTTATTTCAGACAGGAAAAATGTTTCTTTTCTTCATCTACATGTTGCTACTATAAGAAACGTTGACTTTACTTATAGCGTTTCCTCTCTCTATAGAGCGAATAACAGCTTTCTGAAATGCACTCACAAATGACGAGTTTATCAAGATGGTAAATTTCATTGACAAGTCAGGGGCAGAAGGAGTCTGATGAAGGCAAATTTGGGAAGAAATTTTAATTGAGGCAAAATTCCAAACCCCGGATTCTGTTTTTTGGAGCTGTAGAACGTGGATATTTTTGGGCCGTATTTTTGTTGTAAATTTGAATTTTCACTTCTTGTTTGCGACTTTTTCTTAGCGCAATGAAATTCGTCATTATAAACTCGTCATTTGCGCGTGCAGTTGTTTTTCTTTCTATAGAGCGCGGCATCATTTAAAAGTAACGAAAGCTGAAATGTTTCCAGTTTTGAGCAAATGAGAATATCCAATAAGCAGTGATGATTAAGGAATAATTTTTTCTTTGAATGCGCAGGCCCTAAGTATTCCGGAAGAAACCGTCTCTTGCCTCGTTCTATGGAACACTTAAAAGAATTTGCGTCACAATATGGAAAACAGCGTTTGCGCGCGCTTTTAGATCCGAATGAAGATAAAAATGTTCAGTTGCATGGGCTAAATTGAATCACTATTGATAGAAAAAAAACATTATCTTAGTGAAAGTGGCTCAGGTTATAAGAAATAATTAAAACGATATTTCAAAAGACAATTTCAGACAACTTGAATCTCAGTTACTTAATGAACAAGCTCCGTGCACTATAAACACGACAAAAATGATATTTCCGCACTATAAAAAATGTTTTTTTTATACATATTTTGATCGTTTTAAAATTAATTAAAGTGCTAAATTGAATCAATGGTTTATAGCAAAGGCAAGAGGTAAGTGAACGCGTACCTTTTGAGATGTAGCCTGCCTTCCATATGTAGCCTGAAGAGGTTCATAATTGTTGGTGGGAAGGTCTTTAATACACATCCCGTTAGGAAAGACTTTCCTATACCGTGAGGTTACCTCGCTTTCTGTATCGTCCCCAGAAACTGTCTTGTAGACATATCCAATAGTACTTGTAAACCATGATTGATCCATTGTTGCTCCGTGCTCAAGGCAAGCGCTCCACACAATTTTGAAAAGAAATTCCAATGTTTTTCGTTGTCATCACAACGCGCGTTTTGTTAACTTGTGACGTAGACAAGGAAAAATGAGAAGCCTGGGCACCAAAATCATTTCGGGGAAAGCCAAAAATATTATTTACACACCCATATACATAGATGAAATTTAATAACCACCTTGTTGTTCTGATTAGCCAAATCGGAGTAAAAACGTACATGTATGGCTGTTTTCGTAGGCAAAGCCATGGCGAGAAAATATGTTTTAATTTGCGTGTGTTGTTTGCGTATTGGAAAATCGAAAATTCTGACGGCTTCCAAAAAATAGTTTGTTTTGCGTTTGTAAACTTTGACGACAAAAACCACGAGAAACAAATGCAGTGAGCTTTTATGCCGAACGATTGATGATTTTCACTCGCAAATAAAAAGAGCTAATAATTAATAATAATAATTTATAGTAAAAGGCGCGGCACGCTGCCGATGGCTCACCATCGCCTCCTGATGCCGGATCTTCAGTTCACTTCCATTCAACGGACGTCCTCGCTGTCAGAGCTATGAGCGCATATAAAATCCGTGACCACTTCGCCTGTCAGTCAGAGAATGTTGTATACAGTGTTCTTCTGTATCACATGTCGCCACTGCAACTGTATTTACATCGGTGGTCAATGATTCAGTCAGCACCTGCGTACTAAGCCAGTCTCCTGAGTTTCCCGTAGCTGAACATTTCTCTGCTTCTCACCCTCTGGGCGACGTCATGGTTTGTAGCCTCAAGCAATGCACTGGCAATTAAACTCACCAAAAGCAGCAAGAAATTAGTCTAATCTTTGAGTTAAGTTCGCTTAGACCGAGCGGACTTAACATCAACTTTAGTTTTCTATAACTGTGTTTTTCGCGCAGATTTCACACATGCACGCGCGCGCTTACAGTTTAGGTTTTTGTATGGCGTAGCTCGCCTATTTCATCAATTTTCTCTGTGTTAAAAACCGCGGCTACACGTGAGATTTTTTGCTTGCACAGATGATGCGATGTTTTAAAAAAAATTGTCGCGTCGCCAGCCCACGGTAAAAATCGCAGGTGTAGCTAGTCATGAACAAGCGACGCGACAGCTAAAAAATTCGCAGGAAAAAAGTCGCATTTATTTAATTATGTCACGCACCATAAGATCTTTGTCTCTTATTCTACTAGATCTAATTAGATCTGATCTAGATTGTGCGATGTTTAGAAAACCTACCACTTTCTGATTGATCGACTTTTATTTTTCTAATCAGTAAAAGCATAAAATGAATCCATGGAACGGTTCAGATACTTTCGTTTTTCTACTTCAAAGAAAAGTCCCAGTTGTACTGACATAGCGTTACTTATTATATAAACACCAATGAAATACCAGGTGAGCTTTCGCGCGTAAACATCATATCTTCACACGTGAGAATAACATGGTATCTTCACACGTGAAAAGATCACCATTGACACGTTGTTCTACTTTAGGTCTTCAAAAAAATATTAAAGTGAAATGGTTTGATTTCATTGGTGTTTATATAATAAACAGAACATTACATGGCCGCTTGAAGATACCAAATTTCAATATTTTTCAACACTCGAAGAGAAATTTCGTATCTTCGCGCGGCCATGTAATATCCT